>JAHLJT010002406.1:28548814-28726525 GCA_031308135.1 Acheta domesticus | reverse complement strand
ATTCGCCGATTTCGACAAATGGCGAGGAAAATGACATTTTGGCAATACTTTTTTTATCGTAGCTAGTGAAGGTGGTGACACGTGATCAAACGATGAACAAACAAATCAACATAAAAAATTTCGATTTTTTAAAGACTTCACGCCTTTTTCTTTTCGATGTAACACGTTCATTGGGCTTATCTACCAGGGGAAAGGAACTGAAATAATCGATGGTCAAACCATGTGAATAAAAACCTTCTACAAAGTCCGCCTGAAAAGGTTGTCAAACGACGGCCACCCGATTGCACGCGAAGAAATTCAAATTTCAAACTGAGGGGCCCCCTTTGCGCGAGGTGTTGGGGCCCACTGCCCCGTGTGGAGTGGGCGGGAAGGGGAAGGGGAAGGGGAAGGAAAGTGGGCAGCGCTTGTTTGCTGCGGTCAGCGCCAGAAGCAGCGCGCCCTCGATGGAGCGTCCGGGACAGTCGCCAGCCCTTGCGACACTCCACCGCACGACCGCTCCACTTGCACATGGGCTCGATTCAGCGCTTCCGTCAACCGCGAATGGACATTTGTTACAACCAGATCAGGGCTTATGGGCCACATATCGAATTTCAGTTAAGCCGCGGGTCGCACTGTCATTTAAGATGTTTTTACCCTCACTACTGAGATTATACTGAAAAAATATATATTAGATACGACTTTTCTTCAAAGTACTTAATGATTGATATACATACAACGAGATAATTAATATTACAGTTATGCAATTATAAAAATGCATAAGAGAATAACTAAAAAACATTATATTTGGTTGGTATAATTAAATTTTTCAAGGCAGTCGCGGGCCAAACAAAAAGACCTGGCGGGCCGCCAGTTGGAGAGCAAGGAGAATGGGGAGGAGGAGCAGGTAGGAGTGGTGTTCGTTCTCGGCGGAAAGTGAGATCCGGCGTCGACTAGCGGTCTCTCCACTCGCGCAGCACCACCCCATCTGCAGCAAGCTCTCAGAGTCAGGACTGGTCTCCGCCGTGTAGAAGAGTGGGGCAGCGTGATTGTGAAGGGAGAGAACGGAACCAGGTGCACAAAAACTATTGCCTGTGGCCTCCGAACAAAGCAGCACACCATTAGAACAGGATTTCATAAAAAGAAAGGATAACGATGTCACTTTTGTGGAAGTAAACATAAGTTTCGATTTTTACTAAATAATGCAAAATTTTTATTGTGTTATTCTATACCTGTTCTTACACTGCACGTGCCTACTGAATTTTCAGATTCCTTACGCCACATTTTCGACATAGCTAACGTTATTTGATAGTAAGGCTCAAAGAAACAGGCCGCTCGCTTCTAAATATTTGCTATTCACGTGTTGCGTTATGGAACACGAACTTTTTTGATATTGTTTGTGCATAAAGAACTGTATCTATATATAATACTGAATTTATATTATTGGACAACGCTATGTTGTATCAGTATTCTTGAAGACGGTTTCAGTTAAAATGTTTCTTTATTGCAGGGTTACACGATACCGTTTATTTGTCATTCTTGAGTAATGTGCTTGCCACATTTTGGGAAACCTTTTTGGGTAGTTTTTGTTCAGCAGCATTTTGACTGTCTCCCAACACTTCCATTGGCTAATTATCTATCCTTAATTGAGCACTTTTTCCATATTAACTTGCATCATTGTAAGTGCTAAAATCCTGGGAAACGCACCCATAGGGGATATTGTAACAAAATATACTTGAAGTGTATCAGTAATGCTAACGGTCTGCACAGCAAAAAATTCTGCTGTCGAAAATGCTGTGGCAAATCGAACACCGGAGCAGCAAAAACTGGGTGTTCTGAAAGAGTAAATTCGAAATTAGTAACATGGATGATAGTTTCTGAAAAATTCTGTACGTGTACTGCTGAAATGTGCAAATGTCCACGGGAACATGAGAGTCACATCGCTGCCAAGACTATTGCTGTAATTACTGATATAGATAAAGGATGAAATATATCCGATAACGCCCACATTTTGAAGTGGAAAACTAACATAACCAAATTAATCTCTGGATTCCCTGCGATAAGAAAGTAAACAAGAGACCGATAAAACAAAGTCTTATCGCATTGCTAGAGAAATTTAAACACATTTTGAATTAAAGTACGTGATAACGGTCAATGTTACATAACACCGCGTTTTAGAGTCATGAGAAATTAATCTTTGTTAATGATGCCAGGTAATGAGTTACTCTGTATGAGTAAACAATATATATGACAATTTACTTTAAAGCTATTCACAATGAAGTTATTTTCAAACTTTAATGTTTTAATCATTGGCAGCGTGTTCGTGGTATTTTCACTAATAGTTATCCCTTAATTTAAAACTTCCAAAATTATTAAATGAACGGTTGAATATTAAGTCATTGAAAAAAGGAGAATATGCCACATCACAAACTCAAGGGCATGAAGTGCACTGTGTACTGAAAGGCTCACGGCCGAGAACCAAGTGCCTGCTCCAAGGTTTGTAGCGATAGCTTTTCGCCCAAAATGGGCTCGTCCCTTACAAGGTCTTCCGTATTGCGGCGCAGAATTTTTTTGATGGAGAATTATCCCTGAGAAGAGTGATTGGAATCTGTCTTCACTGATCTCAATTCACACCATTCGGATTATTGAAGGTTATTTTTCAATACTGACCTCTCTTATCTTTCAACCCATTCACTATCTCCGTTTTCCAGAATATATCCTGCGCGATTCTGAGTCATGCTTATGATGAGGCACATTCATTTGGTTATTTTTTATCTTTTATCTAATGTTTCTCTAATCTAACGCGCTCTGATGTTCCGTTTTCAACATTTGGCGCTGAGAGCTTGGCCACTTGCATCTTGCAAACGAGAGTAGTATTTTTGTCTCATTTCTATATATCATTACAGCGTCTGAAACTGCGCAATATTACACTAGTACATTATGAAACGATAATGTAAAGATGGGTATTAATACATGAGTGTGATATACGATGCGAGTGAAGAACGAGCGAGTATCGTAAACTTCACACGAGTGTATTAATACCATTACATCGAGTTTCATACCGGTACTTTTCTACGACTTTTAAAAGTTAAATTTTACATTGAATCGTTTCGTGGCAGTTGACACGAAGACTTCAACCAAGACCACTTAGCGGACAGCTCCCTAATCCTATCCTCGCATGCTGCCGCAGTTGGCTGTGGCTACCATTCTGCCTGCGAGAGAATACTGTGGTTAGTCAAATATGATCAAAGGAAAATTACGATCCAATTTTTTTAAATGTATCCCCGAAAAATTACTATTATAAAAGAACTTAAAAGACAAGCATAATATACTATCGATTGTAATTTTAATGTACACAATGGAACGAAACATTTACTAGAACGATTCTCAATGTTTAATTAAGTGGTACTTGGTTTGTAAACTTCTCTGGGATTGGTCAAGAACCTGTATCATAATGAAAACTGTATCGAAAATGCGTATCATTATGCAACTGGTTGCAGCCATCAAATGACAGAATTATACAATGGGAGTAGAAAATAGTAGTTTATGCAATCAGTTTATAATGTTGACTTTTTTGCACAATAAGAAAATAGTCTATTACTAAACGAACGACGAAGGAGTGAGTTTAGTAATAGACTATTTTCTTATGAGTGCAAAAAAGGAACATTTGAACGACAAGCATTTTTTTGTTATAAAAAATCATTATAAAGTTATAAATGAAACGAAGTTGTAAGTAAATTTTATAGTTGGCAAACATGGATTGTTGGTATTTGACGTCACTGCTGTGACAGCGGAGAGCCGATTCACGCGCGCATTCGAATGAATTCCTGGCGTCGTACCAAGGTAGTTTTAGAAAAAGTCGAAAGCAGAAGAAAGTTTAATACCTAAAAAGTCGAGTGCATATACTAGAAGGAATATATAAAATTTAGGAAGTGGATGGAAACAAATAATGTAAAATTATATGCGAGACAGATTGTTCTGGCATATATATCTGATTGGTAAGTTTGTCATACTTTTTATGATAGGTCGTGTGTGTTGATACTATGTCGAGTTTTCATTTTCATTTATGTGATTTGAAGTTCAGTATGTACGGCATCATCTTGTGGTGCAGTCATGCAAAATTGAAGACTATGCTGAAAATTAAAGATGGAATTGACATCTCTGATAACAAAGCCTCAGTTATATATGAAAAAGCGAATGTCGGCTATGAAGCTGAAAAATCTATGATATTTCGAAAGATGATGTGAGAAAATTTTAGTGGACAGCAGATGATGAGAAATATCTCTTAATGAAGGTAGAGTATAATAGTTGTTCTACTTTCTGAAAACGGTTTACAATCTGTCTTTCTAGAAGTTCGTCATGACGTCATGTCGCGTTTAATAATGGGGATGACGTCATGTAGCGTGCGATAATATACTGGATTATGTACGAGTCGGGGTATCGAAATGCGTCGTTTATAATGATGGTATACAAAAAAAATATTCACTTTCTCCACATCAGAAATTAGCTGATGGACTTACTTTTCTCGTTACAATTTTACAGCGTTAAATTGTGATATTTACTTTCCACGGTGGTTATTATTAGGGGTCGGGTTTAATGAAATGTCATTGTTTTCTTTTCACTTTAGAAAAATGCCGTTTGAAATAGGAATTCATTTTATGTCATGGCAAAAGTAAATGGTTTTTTGTAGTCATGTTTTGACCTTTTCCAGACATTTTAATGCATTGTTGGCTGATTTCATTGATTTTATTATCATTTTAATGTACTCTGCTTGAAATAATATTTACGAGATCAATAAAGGTTTTCCAGAAAAATCCTGGCATCTGTACCTGGTAGCCTATTCGATTTCTTGCGCTCAGAAGTTGTAATTTCAGCCATTGTGAGTATATTATATATATATATATATATATTATATATATATATATATATATATATATATAAAAATCCAAAGTTCTATATATATATAAAAATCCAAAGCTCCTGTGACGCCTATAAGCGCCATTGTTGGTTCATCTGGATTTTGGATAACTAAAGACAGATTTTCTGGTAAAGAACAGTCCAAACCAAAAGTTGAAAGCTGAGTTCACTTTGAACGAATAGAAGAAACAGTGATACCTTGGTAACATATGCAATAGCTTGAGTTGTTCATCCACGCTGATTTGGATTCAATTTTTCACGTAATTTTTCTTTGTTTTTTACAGCATTTTAAAAATATTTTAGAAACATTTTATTTATCATTTTAGCGATGTTTGAGGTCATGAAAATTAGCCCTCTTGTTATTATGATGCGTAAAAACGCGTTTCGTTCCCCTAGAAATTCAATTTACTGTATAGTCATTTTATTACAGATCTATCAGTAGTAAATTGTACTATACTCCGGTATGTTTAAATAGGAGTACAGTGCTAGTAAATAGTAAAGAAAACAACTATGTACATAGTTGTTTTTCTTCTCTAAGTAATAGCCCTTGTGACGGTTGTGGCAGGCAGTGCATGATTGTTACCAAGTTGATTCCGCATTCGGCGTACAAAATACTTTAATCATGTAATATACACATAAGGGTTTAAAACGCCAAATTCATTGCTATTGATGCCATTGCATGAAAAACGTGCGAAACGTCGAGACGCAAATGAATTAAACAAAAATATTCACATTTCGTGGTATCTATCTGAGGATTGATCCTGAATGTCCAAACCTACATACAACATCCCACCTAGCGCGATAATAACCATAATAAAAATAATATTTAATTACAACACTGCGGAAAAGTTTTTTTTTCTCTGTACCTCTTAAATTTTATATAACCTCGCCGGAACCACGAAACGGAAGGACGTTCCACTAGTGAGCAACAGAGAATTGGCTGCGGGCGATCAGCAGCGCCCTCCGCTACCCGTGGGGCGCCACGCACGCGCCCTTATCGCCCTCGACCCACACAGCGCGCCCTGGGGCCATGGCTGGGCTGCGGCCCCACCTATCGCGGCCGCCCCGCCCTCCCCTCCTCAGGATATTCATCATCATCATCGGGCATTTTACGTCAACTTCACCAGGCGAATGCCGGAGCAGTACCCTAACAAACGGGCCACGGGCCGCGCGCGATCTTTCCTTCCTCTTCCTTGTCTTATCCTCACCCATTACATACACTAACACGTACTACACTATCACACATGCCAGGTGACCGGTCGGGAACTTAGAGCTTGTCCCGGGTGGGGCGGTGCCCCGCTAGTGGGAGATACCTGGTTGAGGGGAAAACCCCGCTAGTCGACGGTAGGTCGGCGCGAGATCTCGCCATCCAGTGGGGAAAAGATCATCGCCACCTCCCGAGAAAAACACGCACTACACGTACGGGACGAATGACCTAGTTGACGCGCCCGGAATCACGAATCAATCAATGAATCAACTTAACCCTTCGGCTATCCGCTGCCGCTCTCTGCCCATTGCCTTCTTGCACGCCACGTTCTAACTTTACTAAGAGCTAATTAGCAAACAGAAAGATTTATTATCAAACAAGTGCAAATAAATTGCACAGAACATCAAATTGTCACTTAAATTTGACTTAAATTTGGAGATTGTGCAAGTTTTGTCTACCGATGAGTTCAGGTAAAACAGCCCCAAAAATGCATGGAATGTCTATACGGGGCATCAAATTGGAATTTTAAGAGCTTAAGGTCTCTGTTTTCAAGTTACAATGACTACATGCGTTGTGGATTGCATGTAAGTTTTCACAATTCTTTAAAGCATAATCTACCAAATTCTACATTTTTTGTCCTGTGTCTTTCTGATCCAAGCCTGCGGGGTAATTTCATATCCCGCAGTGACTCGTTTCCTGTATTTTATGCCTTATTGAAGTGAACTAAATTTAACAAAACCGTATAAACCATTACGTTTCATCTTGTAAATTGAACAACACTGTCAACTTTCTTTACCTTATTTTATATGGAATGACTTGTGAAATGAATTTTAGATTTTAATAATTAACGATTGATTGCGTTATAACTAATGAACTAATACATCGTTTAATTGTTCTGTGTAATCATTGCAAAAGTTTAAACTGTTCTTAGGGGCCGTCCATAAATTACGTGACGTAAATTTCGAGTATTTTCAATACCCCCTCCCCCTTGTAACGCACCTCCTTATCTCTATGTAACGCAGCGTAACGCTGCCTGAGACCCCCTCCCTCCCCCTTTAGTGTTACGTGATTTTGGATGACCCCTTATCGTCCAGCTGACGAGAAGGAATGTTGGTTCCAAATCTCTACCTGAATTTTCAGATTTTCAGTTATTTCCGGGTCCACTCGTTATCTCAAATTCCAGGGCCGATGTTCTCTCCCGACCATTAAGAACGACGCACGAAAGCGATAGAAGGGCGTCGACAGAAGTTCTGAAGAGGTTTGAAAACCTTGAACGTGAGTTCTGTGGAAGACTTAGTCAATCACAGAGAACGCTTGTGATGCTCTTAAACACTGACTCCTACATTCTGTGGAAATTGTGATAATAGTTGATCATCGTGAACATTCTGTCGACTCATTTGAAACATTCGCAGTCAATTTAGCTTTAAAGCCCTGATTTGCTTTGTATGAAATATCAAATTCTTTTGAGTTATAAGTAAACGAATATTTTGGTCATAATATAGTCTACTACTTCAATTTTGTACGGGAAATTTCAATGTTATAATCAGAAATTTAAAAAAAATATGACTCAATTCGTCTTGTAGTATAAAGTAATTAAAAACGACAAAAAACGCGCTACGCTATAGCATTTAATTACGTTTCTTGGAAAGTTTAGAAGAATTAAGATATTCGTACCTTTAAAGAGTCATGCATGTTTTGTCAGAAGGACTTTGTTGTAGCATTAAGGAATTCTTGCACGTCATATCATATAGCACTCTCGATCTTCTGCGCATGCGCAGATGCACATAAGTGATTCGAAGCGCGAACTGCGCATGCGCAGACCGAGAGCAAGTCCGACAGAGCTGTCGACTGCTATAACGCTTCGCCTGGCAAAAGCCCTATTAGAGAGTTTTTGCACACTTTAGCGGGCAGCAATCAACTTCAATATCGATCTTCTGCGCATGGGTAGATGCAATCGACGGCAATGTTGCAGTTTTTAATCAATGTAAAACTTATTTTTATAATTCTACTTAGACCTTAAGTATGCGTTTCGGCAGTTTCTATGTTCATGTTAACAGAATATTTCAAGAACTAGATCGCCCGAACGATGAGAGAAAGCTTTGATTCCCAGTGTTCCGGAAGCCGAAAAACGGAGTTTCTGCACGCTATAGCGGACAGCACCATGGATCTTCTGCGCATGCGTAGTTCCAGTTTCGCATCACTAGTGAATCTGCGCATGCGCAGAAGATCGATAGTGCTGTCCGCTAAGGCGTACAAAATCCCTCTATTATTAGCCACCTCCGCCACCTCTACTAGCTGCTCCGTGCACTCCCCCCCCACTGCGTCAGTTTCCCCACCAATCTCTCGAAAAAGTGCAAAAATATGCCGCAAAATTCGTTAGAAGGGGACGTTTAAATTCTGAATTTATATCGTGGGAACCCTTGGAAAAACGCAGAGAGAAATCGCGTCTTTGTGCGTTATTCAAAGCAATAAGGGGTGATCGGCCGTGGGGTGAAGTTCGGGCAAGACTATCAAAACCAACATACGTCGCGCGGAAAGATCATGGCTTCAAAATTCGGCAAAGAAAACAGAGAACAGATGTAGGTAAATTCTCATTTATTAATAGAACCATACAAAATTGGAACAAATTACCTGCAGCAGTGCTGGAGACTTTCCCTCAAAATGTCAAAAATTTTAAAATTAGATTAAATAAGTTGTAAGTTTTTTTAGAATATGTTAACAATAAAATTTTTATTTTTTGTATTATTCTTGTTATTTTATATTAAGGTTAGCTTTAGCATAGGGTTAATATATTAATTTTATGAAATTGTATTCAGTAATGTTGTTTGGTGTTCATTTTGTATATTTGTTGTATATATGTAGTGGTTTGATGTTTGTTTTATGTAAATTAATTGATTGGAAAACGCTACCACCGGAATTATTTCATGTATCCTAAGTAGCGAAATAAATATTCTATTCTAACCCCCCCTTCCGCTCCACACTGCGCCCTGCCCGCCTCTCCGCACCTCTTCTCGCGTGCGGTTTGGGACATTCTCCCCACTCCCCACGCACCGCCCAGTCGACTTCCACTTCGCGTCATTGGGGAGTTTTTGCACGCCATAGCGGACAGCACTATCGATCTCCCGCGCAGGCGCAGTACCAGCTTCGCATCACTTTAGTGCATCTGCAAAACCTCTCTACCATCTGAAGCGCCACGAAATGTCTATCGTAGTATCTGTGCGCGGAGAGAGAGCGAGGTTTGAAGTCCGCGAAGCGCCGCCCCGCCCCGCCCCGCGCCGGTGAGCGCGGCCGGGAGGGGAGGGGAGGGGCGCCATAGCGCGCCTTTGTTTCCTGGAGCGCGGGGTGTTTTTGTGGCGGTGGATCGCGACATCCGGTGCTGCGCGGGGCGACAACCTCGTGGCGCAGGAGGAGGTGGCACCGGCGCGGAACGGCCCGCCCGCCCGCCGCACGTGGCTTGCACACGTCCTGCTCCCCGCCCCCGCCCCCGCACGTGCTGCGTCGCCAGGGCCGACGGCACGGATGGATCTTTGACTGCGGCCCGTTTCTCATTGACGAGCGATCCCTGTTAAGAGCGCGACAACTGCTAAGGGGCCGTCCGTAAACGATGTCAGCCAAATTTCGACAATTTTCAATACCCCTCCCCCTTGTAACGCACTTCCCTATCTCCATGTAACGCTGTCTCTGACGCCCTCCCTCCCCTTTGCGTTTCGTCATTTATGGATGACCCCCTAAGATCATGAGTTCCGTAAGTGTCGTGCATGCCTTTTTCCCTCGGGAGGTGGCAGTGCTCTTCTCCGCTGGATGGTGAGATCCGGCCCCGATCCACCGTCGGCAAGTTTTCCCTCAAGCAGGTATCTCCCACCAGCGGGGCACCGCCCCAGCCGGGACAAGCTCTAAGCTCCTGACCGGTCTCCCGGCATGTGTGGATGTGTGGTAGTGTAGTGCATGTTAGTGTGTGTGTGTGTGTGTGTGTGTGTGTGTGTGTGTGTGTGTGTGTGTAAGGGATGAGGATAGGACAAGGAAAAGGAAGGAAAGATCACGCGCAGTCCGGGCCTGTTTAGTAGGGTACTGCTCCGGCATTCGCCTGGTGTTGATCGGAGAAACCACGGAAAACTACCGATCAGAGCAGCCGGCCGCTAGAATTCTCCTCCAGACAGCGTCTTAATTCGACCCAGCTGACTTGCTATTGTCGAAAACTCTTCCGCCTTCAGGATTGATCCCTAGGATTCGAGAACAGAGGCGCTGCAGCGACATTAGTGGATGCCCGGGCGCGGCAACTCCTCTGGCCACGGGTCTCGCTGAGCGAAGGGCGGTTTACGGTGCACCGGGAGGTCGCTGGGAAGCGACCCGGCGCCGCCCTACCCGTCGATTTCCTGGATTCCCACTGCAGATATCTCCTCAGCGACACATGGAACAAGTCCTGAGCTCCTGACACATTTGCGATGATGCAGTGCGTGTGTGTGTGTGGGAGAGGGAGGCGGAGACATAGATGAGGAAAGAAATATCGTGCGCAGTCGTCGGTTGCTTTGTTACACTGCGATTCTTGTAACTTTGCCTCTGAAGGCCTGTCTTCACGATGGAATATCACACTGCATTTCGCGTCCCTCTCCGTCGTGCCGCTAGATATCGCATGCAGGCGACCGAAAGCGTTGCTTGCGATCATGTGACATCTAGCGGCACGCCTGAGAAAGACTCGACATGGAGTATGATATTTCATGGTGGCCATAGGGGCTTGAGGGGCAGAGTTATTAGGTATGGTACTGTTGGGGCCTTCGCCTGCTTTTGATGGAGAGCCACCGTCCTCCAGATCCTGGTGGATGCGGCCCAGAGACGAATCCGCCCCCAGCAGGCGTCGAGCCGTAAGGTCGCCAGTGCAGGGCTGCCAGCCAGCCACGGCAGCCGGCGGCCGCGGCACGGAGCGACCCTCCGCGCACGTGGCAGCACTCGCCCGCGCCCGCGCCCGCGCCCCCGCCTGCGCACGCGCCAGGGCCTGGAGTGGCGCCCTGGACGACCACGCTTGACGAACACTCGCCGCGCTTGACACTGGGATTGGCATGACAGTTAACCAGCTTCTTCAGCGCCTTACAAAACCTCTACATACAAATGTCTAAGAGCTGTGAAGCATTGCAAGTAGTGTTTTTGCGACAATTAGTATTGAGATCTTTCATGACCTGTGGAAGGGCGGAAATCGCTGCTCGCCGCCGATAGTGGCGGCGCGGTGTGTGAGTAACGGCCGCGGAACCAGCTATTTCCGCCCTTCCACAGGCGGTAAGTTCATGAAAGGTCGCAATACTAATTGTCGCAAAAACACTGCTTGCAATGCTTCATATCACGTACAAATTCGTATGTAAGGGTTTTGAAAGGTGCTGAACAATCTGGAAAAAACTCATGTCAATCAGAGTATGTATCCAGCACGGTGACTGTTGCGCGTGAGAGGAAAGCGGAAAGCCCGCCCGCAAACAAGTTAGAAGGGTACTGATTGGGAGGGTAACGTGGACTTGGTGCTGGTAGTTTTGGGGAGGGTATGGAATTGTGACGGTGGTCGTGTAGTGCAGGTAGTCTGGAGATGGTGGTAGAGGTGGTATGACGCTGGTGGTAGTGATGCTGGTGATAGTACTCGTGATGTTGATAGTGATAGCGGTGGACAGGGTTGGCGACTCCTGACGTACTGTTTTTGGCAATCCTTCGCGAATACGGATGTTCCTTACCCAACTTACTACCGCCCGTTTGTTAGGGTACCGCTCGGGCACTCGCCTGGCGTTGATCGGAGAAACCACGGAAAGCGGCCGCTGGAATTCTCCTCCAGACAGCGCCTGAACCCGACCTCGGTCCCCCGACGCCCCTTGGAAGGGGCCCGATTCGGCCAGGGCTGCGCGCCCACCGCCCAGCCGCCGAGGCATCTGGCTCGTTCCGCCCCCGCGCCGCCGCCGCCGCCGCAGCTGCGAGCGTCACGCACCGCGCCCGCCTCGGACGTGCCTCCTCGCGCGCGTGCGTTGCGGGTCACCGAAGGACGCCGCGGGACCTTGAGCCAATCGGAGCGCAGGCATTGTGCTCCAATTCGCTCCAAACACGACCTCCACAAGCTGTTGCGCCAATAACGCCCGCGTTTCCGTAATATTTGCAATTTTTAGCGGCTATTTCATTCGTGAAATTAAAAACAATTGTGCTTAACTATACAAACAAAAAGTCCCAATCAGGGCGGTGTGTCTCAAAAGCTTTATCGCTTTTTCTATCCGATTTTTTAACCGCTTCTCCATGCTGGCCTCTCATAAACTGTGTCTCATCTATCTTAGGAGGCGGTATACATCAATTGCTATGTCGATGTCCAATAAACCGCGAATGTACTGTGATATAACTTCATTGATTTTAACATGGCTTTCAGTTATTTTCAATATTTGGCACATTTTGGAACTATGTTGGACGTAATTTCACCCGTGAAAAAGCCCTATTAAATACCACTCGCTTCCACCATTCTCGCTTCGGGAGTCGGGAATTTATCGACAAATTCCAAAGCAATTGTGGTATTATCTATCTATACGACAAAGTTATGAGAACAGACACATTAAGATGGCAAACTTCATGCACGTGCGAGTAGAAATTTTGTCAACGTCTTCAACTTGAATTAATAGAATATGTTTTAATAATGATGATGACGAATTATTGTGATAGTATCATCGTCATATTCATTTTATCTTATAAGTTTGAACATGCAACATATGTTGAGAAAATGTGTGTGGTAAAAAGCACCAAATATTTCATAAATAGACGGATTTGGGGAAGAACCCATTCATTGGCCGAGTAACATGAGATTCATGAATTTTCTGATCTAATATTCTTTGGAACATACGACTAAAAGGAGTGGGGGGGATTTGGGTACGCGAGCACGCGCGGGATTACAAGTGAGTAGTGCGTTTGCTTATATAACTCACACACCGCCACAAGTCGATGGCTTCTCTATCTTTTGTGTTCTATTTGGTTTTAGATAACGTCCTAGTATGTTAACCGACCCTGGCGCGCACCTATTGTGGACGGGCGAGTCAGGTGACTTCTACGGATGCTCATCAGACTAATATCGAACTTTCGGAAAATTTAACCTGCATCCACTTCTCTAAATTCTGCGCGAGTTTTTGTTCACTGACTCACCTACTTTGTTACCTATCACCTGTTGAAGGTTATAAGGTTCCTTCTGTCCGATTTAAATGCTGAAGGAACAGAAGTCACGAACGAGTCTACAATGTAGAAAATTATGCGACGTAAGTATAGTATGAAGGGGTTGAAAATTAAACGAATGTTCCTTTCCCCCGTCTTTACTCCCTAGACCACTTATAAATGAATTTTGCGACTAAAATGATAAATAATATACATGATTTAGTACACTAGAAAATTAAATCCTTATTATGTTTTTTATAAACGACTTCGTTTACGTCAGGAAATAATTTTACAAAAAGTTGAGTAAAGAGAATGGACATAGGAAATGTCAACCACAGAAGCACAATCTAATGAAAAAGAGATTGTTTCCTCCTCACTAATGTTCCCTTCATCCATTCTGGTTATTCAACTTTTGTTAAAATTATTTCCTTGCATGAAAGAAATTGCAAATAAATAAGTCAATTGAACTAAATATTATAAAATCTGCATTAAAGTTAGTAAAAAATATATAAAATGACTGAAAAATGGTTTTCTTGACATTTTCAAATTATCAGAAAATACGATCTACCAATGAACCAAGTTTCAATGAATCATCCAATCCAGTTTCCATTAATCCTGAATCACTCACATCAACAATTTTGTTATTCAATACATGTTTCAAATAGAATGTCGTTAAGTAAAATTTCAATACCACGTGACTAATAAATACATTTTTTAAACTATGAGGTAAAATTGGAAAAATGCAAAAACCCTTGGGATATTTGAATAATACACAACGTGCACTGACGTTTCATGAAGCGTACTTCCGGGCTAAACATCTTCGTATTTTCTGGGTTAATTATGGTTTTTTAAGTCATTTTACCTGTCTAATCTACCCAGTCATATCATACACAAGGTTTTGTTGTGTACGTAAAGTTTTCAGTTCCCCCCTTTCTTCCAGTAAGCAACTGAAGAGCTTCTTTCAGCGACGTAACTCATGAAAAACATTTTTTTTAAGGGAACGTTTTTGCATTCAGCCACATACTACATATGGTTCAAGATATGTCTCAGTGCTTTTCGTATATCGTTTGACATAGGAGAAACGCAGTTTTGAACGCAATCGTTGGTAGCAAGTAGGAGAAGCATCTGAAGAATATATGGATACGTAAAACTAGCGAACAAACGGAGGTGGAGATACGTCACTGTGGAAATAAGGTCTTCCCTTGCTCCCCCTCACCAACGTGTGAGTATTGCTTGAATGACCCCAAAAGCGAATCTGTTTAAATCTTGGATCAGCACAGTTCCTACCAAGTGGCCCGTTAGCTCAGTTGGTTAGAGCGTCGTGCTAATAACGCGAAGGTCGTGGGTTCGATCCCCCCACGGGCCAGACATTTTCATGGATTAAGAGATAAAATACAAACTGGGGAAGAGTAACTTCATTAATGTCATCTTACAAAAAAAGGATCCTAGACGAAAGATATTACATAATATACAGTGTTTCCTCTATGACAGAGGGGTTAGAAAAATATACGATTATATAATGAGCTGGAATCACGTGAACATTACGAGGTGCTGCAACGTTTTTCGTATGTAATACAAGTGCAATGGGAATTCCTTGCTTCCTGACGCGGGAATGTATCGAAAATTTCCAATACACGTGTACTATTTAAACGAATATTTTACGAACGAAATTTTGTCCAAAAGAGCTTCAGAAGGAGTCAAATAGTAGTTATATTAATTAAATTCCCACTTTCAATGCCTCTTTCTTCCTATGATTTATGTATCGCCGATTATAATTGGACAGTTACGAAAAGTGTTAAGAACAATCGGATAGAAGAAGCTGTATCTTTTAGATATCTCGTTGCGATTCGGTCACGTCAGATCGCTATCAGTATTAACGTCAATAGAAGAATAGTATATTGAATACTGAATCAATTATTCATTCGGTAGAAAGTGGCCCGTTAGCTCAGTTGGTTAGAGCGTCGTGCTAATAACGCGAAGGTCGTGGGTTCGATCCCCCCACGGGCCATACATTTTAATCGATTCACAGGCAAAAAGTTTTTTTGTCTATCATCAATAACAACACACTAAAACGAAGCTTCAAGGAAAGAAATTACGAACAATGTTTTTGCTCTAGATGGGGATATGAAAAACATCTGAAAATTTATTGATGAACTGGAATCTGGCGATAATTAGGGGATGCAGCACATGCAATGTGAACAATCTATAATTAAGAATTTAGTTATGTATTTCTTGATTGAACCCAAAAGCTTTACGTAGGTAATACAAGTCCGAAGGAAATTCCCTGCTTTGTCACTCAGATATTTGTTATAACTTTCCGATATGCAAGTGCTATTTATAAGAATATCTCTTGTCAAAAGGAATTTCAGGAGGCAACAAATATTAACTATTTTATTGAAATTTCCTCTTTTATTGTCACTTGCTCCTTATGATTTATGTATCGCAGTTTTTGGACAGTGGAGAAAAGTGACATGAACAATCGGATATAAAAAGCTGTATCTTTAAGATATCTCGCTATAATTGTGGCGTATCAAAAGTGTTTTATCACTATCAGAGGTAATTTCAATAGATGAATGGTCTCTTTAAATCTTGAGTCAGTTGAACAACGGCCAATTGGCCCGTTAGCTCAGTTGGTTAGAGCGTCGTGCTAATAACGCGAAGGTCGTGGGTTCGATCCCCCCACGGGCCAGACATTTTTCGTCCAATGAAAGATAGAATTCAGACAGCAAAAAAAATCAAAATATCATATCCGTGGCCTCGAATCATTTGAACGTGCAGTATTGCAGCCAGACGCATAAAAGTAGTTCACTGCCTACTCCTAGGTTATTGTTGATTTCCTTTCGTCGCAAAAAATTTTTTATTGCGAAGATATCATAAAATTTTTTTCTGGCAAGCCAAAAATCATTGCTTTTAAAAAGCAAGTATTTAAATTCTCTAACTTTTCTAAGTCTCTAAAACAACTTTTTTAGAGAATTAGAAACTACTTTTTTGGAATAAGAAATGGAATAGGTTTTCGCGCGTGACATAAAAGATATTTATGTTCCCTTAACATCAAATAAAAATCTTGTTTGTAAAATAATTACGTAAGTCATAATAAAATTCAAATTTTTCTTGAAAATGAAGATTTAGTTGCGTGTATACATCAAACATATATCAATTAAAATTTGATGTGAGGGTTAATAAATAATTGCTATCTTCAAGCGTTTGACAGGCCGCTTTAACTCAAAATGTTGACTGGGGATGAATCGACCTTATTATTAATGTCGACACGAGAATGGTTCATTCAAATTCTACCCAGATTTCCCATTTCGAATTTCAGAATATTTAACGTATTAGAATGCTAAAGAATGGATCCTACAAGGAGTGTTAGTTCCGACTTCTTCATTCATCGCTGCAATAGATTCTGAATCGCGGCGATATCGTGATATGCGAACATTTTACTTTCTTCTCAACATTGTCCCTTTTGTCCTGTCGCTGTCCCTTATTGGGTATAAATTTAAGAAACATGATTGAAACGATGTTATGAGATGTGATTTGCTGTGACTTTGCATTCGACGCCAATACAGACAAGGTAGAAAACAAAGACGTTCAGCCGAATTCGCACCCACAGCTCTTGGTCTTGCGTTGTCCAATTTTCTTCGAGACTTGGATGAGCTTTTCTTCTCCATTCTCCCAAATTTCTTGTAATCGAGACTGAAGACAAAGACAAATTTTTCAGGACGGCAACAGACCAATAGGACGAGCTTAGTGGACAAACATTGCATGCCAACGCTCGGTTATTGTTGAGTTAGTATTACTTTTTGGAGACCTCTCGTTCTTATCTACCTAGTGTACGTTCAAAGACTGTATGTCCATGGAAGAGGGATCGTGCATTTTTACGCAGAATGCTAATGTTGTCGCTCCATACGTAACTGCATCTTTCTACACTTTCATGCTTGATTTTCTCGAAACTAGGGATTCTGGACATACAATAAGTGTGCACTAAGCCGTAGAAGAGCAAAGTGTTTGTGCGGCACGTCGCTTAGCAAATCATCACGAGGATAGGCTTTGATGAACTTCTCGTTTGCTTCTGCATGTATGTGGTTCCAGTTTGCGACAAATACTGATGGACCAACAGTTTTTCAACAGCTGAGTGAAGTCACTGTAGCTAGGCCTCATTACTTACAAATAATCAAATCATATATTTCTAGAAACAAAATTGCTTGAATACCATTCAGGAGGACTTACATTTGAGTATAATAACACTGTCCGTAAGAGTTTGGCAATTTACGGCCCAATAACAACACCGGTAACGAATTATAGAGAATCAAAAGCGAATAAGTCCGATGTTCGTGTGAAAGTAGCATTCCTTCTGCCACAAATCCGTGTTGTGGTCAACTGCACAGAAGCTGTGCACAATGTTTTTTCACTTGGTGCACAGCTTGTAGCCACTTCAATAACACACATTTGATACTGTATAGCAAACCACATCTCACACTCATGTGTCATTATTTAGCTTTATGTGTATCGGTGTTGATAAATTAATAATAATTTTGATAAAAGCTTGAAGTATTCTCTCTTGTCAGAAGTACACAACGCATAAATGGAGTCACTTTCCTGCTCAGGTTGTTCTAAACGTAGACGTTTTCGTATTTTGATATTTTGAAGCGTCAGCTATTATTTGTTGCCAGAAGTACATAAATGAAGGTGAAATCTTTCCTCTTGAGACATGTCAAAATTGAACTGCAATGGAAGCAGAATATGGGAGTACACATTAAAAATGATTTAGCATTTAGTAAATTTTCGACCGATTTATAAAATAATCGCGGAATATTTCCTCTGGAACGTTCTTCAACAGAAGTATTTCACTGGATTCGCGATCTATATCGATCCGCAACGGTGTCCAAATCATTTGCATGTCTTTTGGAATCCATTGCGAACACATCAAGCATATTCCAATTCAAGCTCAAGCGTAAATTCATTTGGGCGTAAGTACATAAGATGCACACACCAATACATATCGTGGCAAACTCGTCTTCACATCCCATACATTAAAGATACGTCATGCGCTCTCCGTGAAGTTTTGTACACACATCGGTGTGGACGTTGGCGCACACATCCATTTCTGGGAGAGCTTGTACATGGTGAAGCAATCTTTCCTTTAATGAATTTATAACTGTTGATGCTTCAAATATACAACATGCAAGCAATCGTTTGTTTTTTCTCTTAAATATGTATAGTCCCCACTCGAAGACCTTTATTTCCTATCAATGAAGAGTTTGGCCCTTCTTTTTGACACCAAAGAGAGTACATTTTGAAATCGTAAAACCGTTGTAGGGCAAACGTCAGGACTTCGAATTCTAGCAAATAGAGGACAATAAGGGAGGAGAAAGATAAATTAATTATGACAGTTTTGACGACAGTCATTTTTTCGTTGGCGGTAAATTTCGTCCCGCGCACAAACTCGTATTTCTGATTCAAAATGGCAATAACTCGTACACAGATGGTAGCAGCTGCTTATCCGCGGCCTCTCATTATCCACAAGACTGTTTGAGAACCCACAGTCGTCAACAATGCGCATTTGAGACCCAACAACAAACGCGTTCATTTCTTTATTCGGTGCCGACTCAACGGTGCGGGGGTGGCCACAGGCAGGGAAGAGGGAAGCTATTTGAACGTGTACAAACCAGGCTGAGAACTATCCCTGCACTCGCCGACTAGGCACAATAGGCTCCAGAGCCGGAACCCTCTAGACGCACTCGTGTCGACAACGGCGCCGTCCACGGAGGCGGCGGGGGCGGCAGAGACTGAGGTGACGCTGTTTGCGGAGGCCACAGCATAGACAAAGGCAGTCGTGTCAGAGGGGTTGACGATAGCAGCGCCGGCTGCGTCCGCTCACAGATAGCGACTGATGCGGTGTTGCCCCTCTGGGTTCGAGCCCCGGCCTGGCGGAATTACCACACTCAATAACGAGGACTAATTCAGCCACTGGAGGAGAATTCTGGCGGCCGGCTGCTCTAATCGGAATTTTCCCCAGGTTTCTCGGATCTGAGTTGTTTGTGTATACTTCTACCTGGCTCTTTAACAAACGTTACGAGAATGAATGATGTTAATGGTTTGAAATGACTGTAAAAATATAACTTCAGTAGTAATCGCAGTGGCTTAGAGTATTAGTATATAAACGTCACTCTCTGAATAGAGTAAGTATTAGTCATTTTCCCATGGATATAAACAACGCGCTCGCAGAAAAGGTATCTTTAATTTATCTCTGTCGGCTAAATGTGCTTAAAGTGCTACGGAATAACTGAAAATTAGATTTCAGCTAAAATTAAGTTATTTTTAGTTCGATATTAAGGAAAGCCCCTCTCAGCCGCTTCCTGTGTACCCAATGAAGTAAAGAAATTGCCGCCTCCGCAGGGGATACTCTGGGGGGGGAACAGTTGGAAGTTGTGAATCCGCCAGTGGCTTTTAGCGGCGCGTGAGCAACCGCGGAGAGGGAAGAGGGAGAGGTGGAGAGGGAGAGGGGAGGGGGAGACGGAAGGGGGAGAGAGGAGGGGGAGAGGGAGAGAGGAGGGGGAGAGGGAGAGAGGAGGGGGAGAGGGGAGAGGGGGAGAGGAGGGGGAGAGGGGAAAGGGAGAGGGGAGAGGGGAAAGGGTGAGGGAGAGGGGAAAGGGAGATGGGAGAGGGAGAGACGAGAGGGAGAGGGGAAAGGGAGAGGGAGAGGGGAGAGGGGAAAGGGAGAGGGAGAGAGAAGGGGGAAAGGGGAAAGGGAGAGGGAGAGGGGAAAGGGAGAGAGGAGGGGGATAGGGGAAAGGGAGAGGGGAAGGGAGAGGGAGATGGGGGAGAGGGGAGAGGGAGGCTGCTCCCCGGCGCGTATCGCACGTCCTGGCGCTTCCGCCCGCCCGCCCTCGCCCCTCGGCCCCTCTCGCGGGCACCTGAGGGCGCTTCCCTCTTGGCGCTTCCGGGGGGCGCTGCGAGGCCCAGAGGGTCCTTCCGCGCAGCGCCCAACACGGCTTGGCTCGCACAAAGCCATCGAACGGTCCATTAGGAGAGATAGTCCAAGCCATTCCATCACCCGCACGACACCAATCACACCACTAAAAGCGGGACTCCACAATAAATTGCATTCTCTTCTCCTTCTTCTTCTTCTTCTTCTTCTTTCAGTGCCCTCATAGGCACTCATAGTTTTCCTTGACAGACTAATGTCTTCCATCTTCTGCTTTTCTTCGCCATCTCATAACGCCTGTCTGTCTGCACTGGCACAACAGCTCCTCATCATTCCATCTTCATCTAGGCCTACCTCTACCTCTCCTTGCGGCCATGGTCCTTACGTATACTTTTCTAACGACTCTCTCTTCGTTCATTCGAATGAGGTGACCCAACCGTTCCAGCCTTGTACAACATGTTACTATTTTGGTTTAAAAATTGTTTTCCAATTCTGCTTTGGTTTGACTTCTCCATTTATTTATCATTGGAGGTAAATTTTATTCAGTTGAAAACTAATTTTATGATCAAAAATGTTTATAATGTATTTAGCAATGCATTTATATATGTTTGTGTTAAAATATTTTGACTATTTTAGGTATGTCAGAGTCACTGGAACGTAAGTTCTTTCCGCAAGGACACAAATCATCAAGACCTTTTTTCTGAACATGCAATATGTTGCTCGAACAACGGTTTTCTACATCGATAAATACTGAAACAAGATTTCAGCGTGATTACAGGAAGTCCTCGCTGCAAGAGAGCGTTGCATTTTCCACAAAGCCATCACGCATGGCGACTGCTTCGAGAGCGTTTCTGCTAAGTGGTGAAAGACGAAACTATCACAAAGGGTTCAGGAGTGTTCTAATAGTAAAAGTCGTAAACGATGAACCCTACCTTGAGATTTAAGATAAAGGAAAAAACGGCTGTTGAAGATCCTTGTTCACTCCCCCCTCTCCAATGGCATATGCGACTCTAATGAACTTTTTTAAATGAGTCCAAAAGTTGAAGGAAAACGCGACGTTGTGGCGGAGTCGGCTGTTTTCTCGGGCTTCTTTCCGTTTCTTCGACAGCATTCACCATTTCCCGCCAGTATTCACTTTCCTTCCACAATTGCTACCGTTTAGTCTCAAATCATCTCTCGTGCCCCTCAATGACCTCAGAAGATGAAGGGCCCAAAAAATCCAGAAATTAAATGATTGAAGGAAGGCTATTTTGAGTCGCACCTCCCCACCACCCACACACGCGTCTGCGCGCATTAAAATATTCCGTTCTCTACAAGTTTCAAATAATAACGAAGCTTGGTAAGACTTGCGAAAAAAATTGTATGTATGAATTGAATATTTCGAGAGGTGGCGTGCTACTACATTTTTGATATTTTCTTTCTGTTTGATGTCTCTCGTGTAAACGTTCAACACAGTTGTAATAAGGGAATAAGTGGTTCCTAATCCCAAAAAATGTTAACATTCTTGAGTGTTTCGTCACTTTCCACATTATAAACCCGATCTCATAGTAATGCATAAATGGTTGTTTCTACACACATGCACATCTTCACAAATCACGAAAAGAAAAAACGAACAAATATTTCCAGTTTTCTTCTGAATGTTCAATATATTTTGAAAAATTACTCTTCCCATGACGTATCCCTTTGCACGTCGACGCATTCAAGATCGCTAGCGGCGCCTGCAATGAAGGAACCGCAAATGCCGTGTGAAGTGAGACGCCGTCCGCTGGCGCCGCTGCACCACCTCTTGCAGCCTCCCTCTCGCCCTCCCCCCCCCTCTGCCTGCACCCTCACAAGATTCTTCCCACGTGCTTCGAAAACGTTATGCAATTAGTTTATAACGTTACGATTTATTGCACGAGTACGTGTTTTGAAAACGAGCGGCGTAAGGAGCGACTTTTCAAATACATGCGAATGCAATGCAATAAAGCAACATTATGAACGAGTCGCATACGCTATTTTGTGTATGTCAGCATTATAAATTTATAAGATAATCAAACTTAATTTTGCGAAACAACTTTCCTGTGAGGACTCGGGTACTTGACATCCGTGCAAGAAAAGGGTGGTCGGCTGTTCCATTTATCTCTACTTCCCCCGATTCTCTCGCTGCGATTGGATGAATGTGTGACGACGCAATCATTCATGTCGTAAAATCTAATGCGTCATCATTTATACCGTAAAACGCCCAATTAGGAACGATTTCCCATAACAGAAAACCTCTTTTATAATACTAGAATACAAAAAACCATTTTCCATGAATATTTGCTGTTTGATGAGTACTGTCTGCTGTTTCCTTACGGATAATACAGATGTCTTTATTTATTATTGAGTTGTTCTCTGTACCAGGGTATTTGTGCACCGTCACCAAAGTTGATAACATTTCAGCACTCAATTAATGCGTACAAATTTCTTGCTTTCATTCTTGTTCTTAGCTTTTAATATTTTGCATATATATCAAACATTTCAAAAAAATAATAGTCTAACAGCGACAGGTTGTAGCAAGTGCTAGAGCAAATCACAACTTCACGAACGAAGCGTTACACGAAATATTCATGTAAAAATAACGCTGCGTGGAAGTGAGTTGAGGTGAGGGAATCTCACCCCACAGTCCTCGCCCCTCTCCGGCGCGCGAAAGGCAACGGGCGCTGGAAGAGGAACACGCTGGTGGCCACGGACGCCAGAAGCGGAAAGAGATCCGTCTAAGTACACTTAAATGGTCTCAACTAAACGTTTTTTTTTCTTTCTTAAGGTTTACGAGATGGTGTGCAAATAACATTATTTCAAGTTATCATTAAAACACGGCCTAGGCTCACTATTCAATGCCTTTACAAGTAGATCTATTATTTATAATTTAATTATTTGTTTATAATTATTTACATTAATATTATTTATAATTATCAATGAGTAGGTGATCTATTATTTACTGTGACTCTGTAAACGCCATCCGAAGAAATATACTTGAATGTAGAGATACGAACAAATGATTAGATGGTTATAACTGAATGAACACTCGTTGAGTAACTATGGAATGAAAAACAAAAGCAAATTTGCTGAGAACCCGCTCACCAGGAAAATAATATTAATTACTGGCAGATGTGCCTTAGATGCAAATGCAAATTTGTGCAAGAAGAGATGAAGACAAATTGTACTACAACTACTCATATAAATCGAAATTATTGCTTCTTATTTTCCCGCAAAAAATCATTCTTGACGTATTGAAACTTGGAAGCACTTCACGACTTCTTGTCATGGATGAGGGGAAAAACATTTTTTGTCGAAATCGCTCAATACACGAATAGATGAGAAATTCTTATTTCAGGATGAGACAACCACTTAGGTCCCGTAAGTGTAGCGCGTGTTTTACCTGGCAGGCGGCGATGTTACTCCCTCGCTACAACATAAGATTCGCGGAACGCCAAAATTCACATCGGTTTGCGTGATTTTTCCTTTCTAGGTATCTCCCTCAACAGGAGTCCCGCATTTGACCAGCTCTGCGACTGGTCTCCAGACGTGTGTGTGCGCGAGGGTGTAAATCGAATACGTGTTTCGCCCAAGATAAATCGAAGTTGCAGAAGGATCGATCGCCAAGGTGTGATTGATTGTTCGTGATTCCCGGCACGTTAACTAGAGGGTCCCATAAGTGTAGTGCGTGTTTTTTTTCTCAGGAGATTATCTTTTTCCCGCTGGATGGCGAGATCCGGCGCCGACCTACCGTCTACTAGCAGGGTTTCCCCTCAACCAGGTATCTCCCACCAGCAGGGCACCACCCTAGCCGGGACAAGCTCTATGCTCCGGACCAGTCTCCCGGCATGTATGGTGGTGTAGTGCATGTTAGTGTGTGTGTGTGTGTAAGGGGTGAGGTTAGGACTAGGAAGAGGAAGGAGAGATCGCGCGCGGTCCATGGCCCGTTTGTGAGGGTACTGCCCCGGCATTCGCCTGGAGTTGATCTAAAACTACCGATCAGAGCAGCCAGCCGCTAGAATTCTCCTCCAGACAGCGACTAGATTCGACCTAGCTCTGAAGCTAGTCTGGAAAATCCTACCACCATTGAGAGTGGAACCCTAGGACCTCCCTGTCAGAGGGACTGATCAGGTGATGCCCTGAGTCGTCTCTCCCGGCACCAAGGTGTGTGTGTGTGTGTGTCCGCCCCGCCCCCCGGAAGCGCTCTCGGAGGCGGAGCGGGCGACATCTGACGGAGATAAACAGCGCGCGGGGCGCACCCGCTGCAAGGCGCTCTCTTTCGCTACTGGCGTGGGAGCCGCTCCCGAACAGGAATGCGCCTCAAGTAGGGCAGGCCCCCATTCTTCAAACATTAGGTGTAATCATTATTGCGGAAACCGATTTTCATTTGAGAAGGAATGAAATTATTCTGGTTTTTATATTAAATTGAAATCTTTTAAAATATAAAGGCAAATCTTTACAGGCAGCGTTCTTTAATTGCGTGTAAATAGGTTATGCATAAGGTTTGTGTTGGCAACATATGCGGTCAAAATATCTTTTGTTCGCCAATCCCGATCATCTTGTGAGCAGAAAACCATTCACAAATTGGAAGATATGATGTTCAAATACACACAATTTGGAACTTATAATGTCCGCATTCTTTTTAGAATATTCGAGTCCACAAAATGAATAGAAAATACTATCCGTAAACACAAAGATTATCTTCAATAAAGTACTCACACCTAAAATCATAAAAGATAAAAATATGCTTCTTTTAACGAAATTATGATACAAAACTTACACAAAAGGGAACTTTAATAATAAAATAAGAAGGATATAATAATAGAAGAGTTCATTTTTTGTAAACCAGAGTTCATGATCGGTCTTGATAATGATGGAAGATTATGTGGTGAATGAAATAAAAGGCCGACGAGGTATTATTGAAATAATCTACGTCAACTTAGATTAAAGTCCAATTTGAAAAAGATGACATCAATTAATTTCATTCAAGACTACCTTGCTTGTTATTAGTAAGGAGGCTCCCTCTAAAATGTGCGAGTTTCAAAACTTCAATCCCTCGCGGTTGCATTACGAGGAAAGTAGTGCAGAAATTCAATAGGGGAAGTGTTGCAGAGCAGGTGCAGGTATAGATTTAACATTCGCATACGACAGACCCCTTTTTCCTTTCTTCGTTTAAGTAAGAAGTTTCTGTTTCACTGATTAGGCTTTTATTAATACAATCTTTCTGAACCCTTAGTGATAGTTTCACCTTATAACGCTGGCAAAAAATTCGAAACCATCACAATTTTTCATAACAACTATGGCGTCTTTTTAGTCAGACCTGCCACAAACACATTGTAATCTTATTTTAGTATCAGATGTGATAACACTCGTGAAATTGGAGCAACATTACGAATGCTGAAATAGTTCTTCAAAAACATGTCGCGGCCACGTGTGTCCCCGTGCAAAGAACTGCAAGCACAAATGAGTTCCGAAATACATATGCTTCCGCTTTAACTCAAAAACTGAAAATATTTTCACACAAACTTGCCGAAAACGATAGTGATGTACTGCTAAATATATAAAAATATTCAATAATATTGCATTTGTTTTGTGTTATTTAACGTCGCATCAACATCTAACTCATCATCGACCACTATTGATTTCAACGTAATGGGTAACTGTGAACAAGAAGAAATGATCTAGTGGTGATATGGGGGAGAGTGAAAGGACAAACACATACAACCATGCTCGAGGCGGGACTCGAACCCGCGATCCTTCGGTCCGAGATCGCCACGACACTACTGGCTCACCGATCTCGGCCACCGGATCGGAATGTATCGCAATTTATTCTGAGGCTCGTAGTTCATTAGTCTTCCCCATGCAGGGCCGATTTAACGCACGCCCCTTCCCATAGTTCTTAAAAGTATTTAATACTAAATAATTACAAAAAATAAAATTAAAAACGTATAGAAAATGTGATGTAAGATTTCACTATATGCAGAAATTGGCATAACGGAGTGATGTGTCGCGCATCATGGGATAATATTTATAATATGGGATGTTGCTGGTTGGTGCGTTTCAATTTTGAATTGTACAATTAAATAAAAAGTATTATTTTTCAATATAATTATTGTATAAATACGAGGTATAAATTATTATACCTCGTTATTGTATAAATACGATATATGTTTAAAGGTTTTATTTGAATTCTGTTAAAAACACTAATAAATGCTGTCAAATTATTAAAAGAAACAAAATACAGAGTGAATTGATAGGATTTTCTTTATATTTCAGCATAGAATTGGGGGGCGGGGGGAAAGATCGGTGAAAGTAAGAATAGGTATCAAATTAACCTAGGCCCAAGGGCCCCCCATGCTGATAAAACGGCCCTGTCTCCAGGTATCGCCACTGTTCGTGTTCTCCAAAACCTTTAAAATGTTCTGTTCCAATATGAGACTAACTTAGTGAGCCATCATGATCTGAGATATTGTTACATTGAAGGAAATAAACTTTATCAACATGTTTTATCGCATTGACAGCTCCTATATTTACTTAGCGATAAACTCTTGTTTTATCAGTCGTTCCACTTGATGAAGGCATCGGCGTAATGCGACAGTAAATTTACTTTGCAAAAGAAACCAAGAATCTCCGGAAGAAACGGTATTTTCTCGGAAGTTTGAGCAACGTGTTTCCGTAGTAGAAAATACTTCTGCGTCATTATTGACAAACACACCTTACTGACAGGTTAGATAAAACAATTACTTCCCAAACACGTTCATCAACTTAACCCACTTGCTGTATATACGTACTTCCTTAGTACACTCACCTTCACAAACATTTTCCTATTATTGCCAAGCAATGAAAAAACTACAGTAACATACCCCGTGTAACTAGAATACGATACAAAATATAACACATTTTTCTTAATATATTCTTACCTATAAGTCTCATGTTTCGCTTGAAACATACAGTGAAAATACCTATCCTTATGCGTTCTCAACCATCAACTTTCAGAAACGGTTTTCAAGATGTCTCCCGCCTCCTTCATGACATCCCTATGGTATCCGTTTTTGGTATGCAAACACATCATCAAGGAATCATAATATTCCTTGAGATATATTTGATTCTTTTAATATTACTTGCTGAGTACGAGATTCCTATCTTGTCAAGTTGTGTTAATATATAAATTGATAAGTTTCAAAACACGTCTGATAGTAATAATAACATAAATTTACTTTATTGCTCATAAATACTAATCGAATCTTCAAAACCTGTTGACGCTATAATTTACTATCCATATTACAAAGTAACTTAACTTATGAGACTTACTTCTTTAAAAACTAGCCCATTAAATTATTTACCAAAATTAAATTTTTTCACTGATTTACTATATAGCTCAGATACCTTTTGATTTTTGTGTGTGAATTTTACTGATAAAAATAGATGTTTTTCAACCTCATTTCCTCAATAATGTTTTCACTAATTTACTACGTATTATCATATTGTTACTTTTCTCGCACACCGAGGATATATTGAGGACCTTACAATCAAAACCAACTCAGTCCGCTATTTTCCAAAACATAACTTTGTTGCATTTTAAGCTAAGTGTAAGGGATCTTTAAGAAATTTAAGTTCAAATTCAGTTTATTCCAAAATGTTACATCACATTCCGTTAATGTGAAAACGCATGTGGACGCAAAATTTCTCTTGAAAAATTTTTCGAAAATGATTTGAGCTGGTTTAGATAAAAATGCTTCAAATAATTCACCATTGGTTGTTACAAGCACAACGCTCTTCTGATTCATTGCACAGAAAAGTGAATACACAATTAAAAGAACCTTTTAGGTTGACATAAAAACGGTCAGCTCACTGGAGAAATGTCTTTCATCATATCTTAATATTTCTGTATTTTTGTAAATCCACGGTCCATTTGCTATCACTGAATATTTCACACCTCACGTCTCCCGAACTGTCTTTACAGGAGACGCGTGAAAAGCGAAGTTTTTTTAGCGTGAAGGACAACTAGAACATTGTCCACAAGTGTGCATATTTTGGGTGGATACCTTCCTGTTTGCCTTGAGTCCTCAAGGCACTTTTTCCTAAGCTTAGATTCCACACTTGGTAATTAAAGATTTCCCTGGAACCTGCATTACTATACTTAATTACTGCATTACGAACTACGCTTGGTGTAGCGTACTACGTATATTTATTGAGACAGGTGCGAAATGTAGCTGGTTTATACTAGTTTCCTAAAAGAAAAGTGTGATACACAAGTAAGAACAGCTGCCCCGTTGGCCTCCGTATTTTTTCGACACCACAGCCAATAGCAGTTGTTATTCGATTACTGGAACTTCACATGCCAAGAGTATCTGCATTGCGGAGTTGCTCACATTCCACTTGCGATTGCATTTGTTTTCCATTGCGCTAATTTAGTAAGCTTAATGTCACAGAGATAAAATCTTGCAGCCTCTACATCAGGGATCCCCTTTTAAAAGAAGGGTTTGTTTTATAGACCCCCTTGCGAGTTTCTGTATAATAGCATACTACATATTCACAGCACAAATAATGGTTCATAAATGACTTCAAAACAGTTTACACAAAGAACATGAACAAAAGTTTTAGAAAGTTTATTTTGTTGTACTATTATCATTTTTAATTTTACAAATATAAACAAGTTCTTAGAAGCAAAAGCACAGATTCAAATTGCACAAAAGTACAATTTTCATTCATGTGACTGACGCTAAATTAGAAAAGAGAAGCAAATATGAACTTTATTATTAAATGAAAACTTAAGAGAAAATATATTAAATAACAGAAAACATCTAATTATCAACTTCATTAATATTTTTAGAATCAAAGGCATCTTGATTCTGTGTATCAATTTACGCCATGTTATTTTTAACTCAGTCTCTGAACAACAGATTTCATCAAGGAAAAAATCTCAATCTTCAGTATTGCAGATGTAGAAAGAGGCCAAACAATTTGAACGTCTGCACATTTCCTTCTGCATCACACTCCAAAAATCAGGAATTTCAATGAAAATATGACCTGCACCATTATTTTACGCGTTCTTTACGTTATCCAAAAACAATGTTTAATTATGAGGTTTGGAGCCATTTTGTAGAATATATTGAAAACAATGAGGTTTCATGTAAAGTACCTCCCCCCCAAATGAAAATAACCATTTCAAACTCAAGGGCCTTGATTTGGTTCGTATTGATAGGCGTATATCAATTTTAGAGAAAATCGTCTGAACGGTTTGGATGCTAGCATAACCAAAAACGAACAGACAGGTAGACATTTTGATCAATGTTTCGGTATTAAGGACCCACAAAACATGAATTCTGACTACATAACGTGTCAGAGAAAGTAATATACTTAACGTAGAAACAATTTTTCGTTTCCAGGGCCTGGCAATAAGAGTTTTCCTGCCGACGTTTAGCTCATTTCAGCAGCACACTCTTGAAGACTTCCGTAGCAGGGCGAGAAAGTGAAAATCGGAAGGGTCGACAAGGCAAACCGTTCCTTTAAAAGGGGTCGACAAAAGTTTTTCTTTTGGTTGAGAATTTTTTATCTAAAGCACAATCCACAAACATTTCATGAATAGACACGGCGCACCGTCCACGACTTCGAAGAGAAGACACTCCATTGGCTGGAAAATATTCCTGCCACCCGCATTGATGTGTTTCTTCATTCAATTTTATTTGTAATTTTCTTAGAAACTTATTCTATTACAAATTGCTATAGGTGTAGGGGAAGGTGCTGTACCTTGGACCTAGGCTAGTTCTAGCTCTGCTTAGTGACATGTATGAATACTACTGTATCTAGTTCATGAAACTGTTAATAATGATCACTGTACAGCTGAATTTGTTTGGTAAATTCATCTGGAGCAAAAATTAATAAAAACGTAAATCACCAGTCAAAAGTAAGTATTAGAATCCTCGTAGAATTTGGCTTGAAACTATTCATTTATTATAAATGCCCGAAATTTCAGTATTGATGAATTAAAAATGTAGCGTTTTAGATCATTCCGAGTTTAGTTGAATCAAGCAACTGAGTGTTTCTTAGCAGGTAGTGTTTCTTAGCAGGCACTTTTTTAAGGTGGGCGGGGGGTCTTCGCCACTTCCTAGGAATGCCAGGAGAGGTGGGTGGGCCGGGCGCCATCTCTCTACAGCGCCCCCGTTTCTTCTTATCGCTGCCCTTCTGCCAGCGTGGCGGGGGGCGGGATGGGGTGGGGTGGGGTGGACAGCGAGTGGCACGCCCCGCCTGTTGCGCCAGAGCGGTCCAAACGGCCTCTATGGCCTGGACGCGCAGTGCGAGAGCTCGCATTGCACGGGCCGATGGCCCAACAACCATCAGGGCGCCGGCTAAAGGCAAGAATAACGCACAAAACCCACAAACTTGATCCAAATATACAAGAGCCCATTCAAAAGCGTGGATCCGATACTCGGTCGACGATGGCCCTGTCTCTTACTGTCTGCCGGGTGTATTGATCATTCCATAATTATATTGTAATGATTTGGACTAATTAACTCAATGACGGGTGTCACAAAAAAACTTAACTTGTAATGAAATGGAGCCTCACATCTCATAATGGTGTTTGAAGTTGATAAAATCTAATGTAACGCTTTATAAATTAGCAATATTCGTCGGATATCAAATAATTCAATATGTTTTAAAGGCTCCTAAATATTAATAATATCTGGCCATGATTAGAAATCCGCATGGATAGACATCATTTCAGTTTGAAGTTCATCATTTTCAGTTTGAAAATTCTATCTTTAAGATGCGTGTTACTTGATTCGCCTACCTGTTGCATGGTTTCATTGTACAACCGCAAACGAATGAACTGTATTGCAGAAGGAAGTGTAATTTCAGCAAAGGCTACAGATGAGATTTATCTGTGAGTGATCCCTGGACAATAGATGAACGCACAATGAGATATGTATTGGTCTTAATGGACTATTCGAAGGGGACACTGGTTTGCTCCAATTTTTTCTTATGTAAAACTGTACATTTTTGTACACTTTTGTCCTTGTGTAAAAATAATACTTGAGAAGATGAAAATAAGTCTACAATCAACACATCCTAGACCACGGAGTATTGTGGGAGAGTGCGTGATTCCCAAGACTTGGGGAAGAGGGTAAATTAAGATGGTTGAAAGTTATCTCCTAATGTTCTTTAATAGTATGCTAGGAACGAATAATTTAAGGATGATCACTTATTGCTTTTCTTATTCTCTTCGTTCGTACTATCTCTCAAATACTGAATACTTTTCCCTTAAAAATCATTTTCAGGTATTAGTATCATCTAAGAAAAACTTATTTACCAAGTGACCATCTCCAAAACCCAAAAACTTTCTTTAGGAAGGGAAAGCATTCAAACTCAGCAGCACAGTTCAAAATGAGATGCAAAAGTTTCCTTTAGTAGTACGCTAGGAAAGAATAATTTAAGGATGTAATACACTTTTCCGTATTTATAAGAGAAACAGCATTTTTGAACAATATTTGACAACATGAAGGAGAAGTGGCTTTAGGATTTATTGAAGTGGGCTAACGAAACCACGCGCCCAAACTCGGCCAAACTTGCCCAAAGGGCGCGCCAGGGGCCCAATTGGTGCTTAGCACCGCCAACTAGCTGCCTCCATCTTACAGCTAACGACGTGAGTGCCGCAGTGAAACTCAGGGTCCGGGCGGCCGTTTACAAGTCTCCACCAGAAACCGTGCCCGCTTCCGCGGTCACGAGGGGGAGAACGCCGTTGGATGGAGTCAAATAGAAGTTTCTTTTCTAATTTAAAAGGGAAAATTAGCCTTCCACGGATAAAAACAATGCTTCTATTCCTCTAACGATGTGTGAGAAGAGTATCAATAAACATTTTATTTCTGTTACGCACCGTGTCGCCCAACCCTGAAGTAAAATCGTCTCGCCTGTTTTACAGAACCCAACGTGCGAGTACTGGCGTTAAAAACTGTGTTCTTGCATAGTTGATCAAGATATTTTTTCTGTAATATAAGAGAGTTTATTATTTCAAATGTTGTGTTACTGATGCAAAAACGTAAATATTAGAAGACGCAGAAAACTAAATAATACGGGCGTTGGACGTAGTCGTGCTACGAAAGGGCGCGCGAGTGACAGAATGTTAAAGGCGGGTTTTAGTCCGCCCCAGAGGCCACCAGCCACTGCGGGTGGCGGGGGCGCGGCGCCGGGGGCGGTGGCGACGCCTCTGAAGAGAGCGCCGCCGACGTCGCACTTCGGAAGGCGTGTATCGCGGCGCGAGGGGGGGGGGCGGACACAGGCCACTTTCATGGCCGAGGTGGCCCGCGTGGGACTATCTGCGAATGCGCTGATCGCTTCACGGAGGCTCCGGCCGCAGATAGCGCGCAGTGTAAGGCCACACAGCTGCTCGCTGCGGAAGAGTCGTCGTCGGCTCTTTCCGTATCTCGCAGGGCGGAGGTCGCGAAACAAACAGACGGCGGGCGACTGTGTGGGTCAGCTTTTCCAGGCAGACGGCACGGGACGTTTACCTCGCATCGCTCACTCGAAACGGGCGCTTCGTTTGCCCTGAATCGGGGCCGAGAAACAATATCGGCGAAGGCAGCGGGTGGCCGCATGCGATGGCGAGGTTGCTTCGACTGCGCCTCCCCCCCAAATGCCTTGCCGGAGCACTTCCGTAATATTACTTGTTCTGACCTTCATCTCCCTCTTTCCCCATCCATCTTCCTTCTCTGTTTCTCCCTTCCCACTTTCCCATTCTCTCCCTCTGTCTCTCCGTCTCTCTCTGTCCCTGTCTCAGTCTGTCTCTGAGTGTCTCTGCATCTCTCTGTCCCTCTCATTCACATTTAGTTGCAGATTCTGCACGTCTCTGAACTGGTAAGGTAATATCGAGAAGCGCCAGGCCATCAAAAATGTATTAGAATATTCATGAAGGTCTCATCCTGTAGATTACGGTGAGAGAAATGTTTATTAATTCCGTGAATTTTACAATTTTAAATAAAGTTTATTTATATAAAATTAAATTTAATATAAAGTATTTTTTTAGGAGAAAATGTAATACTTATACTGCGATTTTTCTAACTTTGCCCCTCAAGGCCCGTCTTGTCGATGGAATATGTCACGGTAATTCGCGTCGTTCTCAGTCGTGCCGCCAGATATAGCATGATCGCAACCGTATGAATTAGTGCTTGCGAACATGCGACTTCTAGCGGCTCGCCTGAGAAAGACGCGAAATGCCTTGTGATATTCCATCGTGGCCACGGGCTTGAGGGACAGAGAAAAATCGATCTATAACTCCGATCATCTTGCCGTCAGTTTTGAAAGATCGTGGAAATCACATCGAAGATCCATGTGATTCTGAGAGCTTGATAAACCGAGCCCACTGCAGTAATGAATTTTGTCGTCAACTGACGACACAACAAACACTTTGTGTTAGGTGACATAGTAAATTCATGAAACATTCACTAACAAAAAAACATGAAAATCAAACAAAATACTTCAATATGACAAAAATTACGCAAAGGTCCAAAATTTGACCTAAAAATTGAAAAATGGCAAAAATGGCAAAAATGACAAAAAGTGACTCCAAAACTACACATTGCCATCACTTACACGTCGTGATAGAAATTCATTTGCAAGTTAGCTACGTCCAGAATGCACCAATGAGAAGGTGGCATATCAACAGAACCCGAGCCCTGCGCATGTGTATCTGAAGGAAAGTTCGAATTCTCTTCTGGGCAGCGCCATAACTTACGTTGTGGGTGAAGAAAAAAACACTCGATGCTGTTAGATCTCAAGAGCATGATTCTGTATTTTATTTGTTGTCTCTTCTACAGCAGACATGACGAGAGCACGTCCTGTGAGCGACCCTGACGCACACGCGAAGGGGATTTCGCGAGGCTGAGCCAGCGTTCAGTTGGTCAAGAGGCTGTGGCGGATCAGCGCAGATGTTCTAGGCCAGGGCTGTCCACCTCAGAAGGGCTTATGGGCCACGTATCAAATTCTAGTTAAGCCGCAAGCCGCACCGTCATTGAAGATGGTTTTTACCCTAACTACTGAGATTATACTGAAACAAATATGACTTTTATTCAACATAAATCATTAATGGATATATTTCACGTTTATAACTCATTTTTTATATTTTTCATTTATAATTCATTTTTAATATTTTTTATTTATAATTCATTTTTTTATATTTTTCATTTTCATTTTTTTATATTTTTCATTTATAATTCACATATTTCATATTTATAATTACAGCTATGTAATTATAATAATGCATAAGAGAATAACTAGAAAACGTTGTGTTTGGTTGGTACAATGCAATTTTTCAAAGCAGTCGCGGGCCGCCAGTTGGAAAGCCCTGTTCCTGTGCCAACCTCGTGACTGCCAGCACCTCAGCGCCGAAACGTCCTCGCCTGCCTCGGCTGCGTTTGGCCTGGCAATGAGGTCAACATCATTGCTTCAGCAACATCGTACATCGGTAGGTCTACGGGCTCTATCACCATTTTAGGGGTGACATCAATTAGAACATTCTATAATTGGAATTATATTGGTAATTATTTATTTAAAATTTGTATTTCAATTATTCTGAATTTGGAATTTTTTTTAAATATATGCCATGTGAACAAGTGCTTGTATTTTTATTAAATAATGTATAAACTATTCAGTATTAGATATTCTTATATTTAATTTATAGGGGGAGCATGATACCATGCGTTTTGCACCGGGTGACACGAACTGAAGCTACGCCACTGTGTCAGGGATTCAGTCTCGACAGCTTCATAGCGATAGCCAATACTGACATGACGAAAATAAAATATAGTTCAATTTCCAAATATAAATATTGCGCTTTTAAATTGAAAAGGGAACGGTGCTTCCAACAGATCCATGGACGCTTCGCCCATTGTTCTTTCCCAGTTTGCAAATATTAGAAATTGAAATAAAAGAAAATTAACTATTTCCTAGAAGAGAATCCTGTAAAAAATGCAAATGATGCTAATTGTTGCCTAATAATATTTCTGCAATTGTTATCCAAAGCAACATGGCACGGTTTGTTCGTCCTCTTTTCCAATCCAATCTACTTGGATGGTCTACTATAACTTCGGTGGCGAAGTAGCGTCGAGGTGCATCCCAAATCGCAGAGCCGAGGGCTGGCAATGACATCGCATCCCTCCTCGTATAACATCCAGGGCTGGATAAGCAATTAAGCAGATTAAGCGCATGCTTTGTACCACCACTGGACAGCAGCTTCCAAATATATTTAAACAAAATGTTTTCATTCGTTCGTATACGAATAAACTTTTTTAACATATCTGTTAAATGCAGAGGACATCCCATTAATTTTTATTACATTTGTGTATTCAATTTTCCAAAATCATTGAGAGACCTACTGCGTGGCCAATATTAGTGTTCTTCAAGGTATGATTCTCATTCTGATGCAATTTCAGTTCATTCCATACATTATACTAATTCATCCTTCGTGATCGTGACTTGGAGGTGCAAGTCTCCTCCCTCGCTCACTCGCTCTCTCCCTCTCTGTCCCTCCCACCCTCTCCCTCTCTCTCTGTCATCATTCTGTCCTTGCATTATTTACATTAAGAAAAAAACACTTAATTAACGTTTCTACTCATAAATAAAACTATACATCTATTTTTCTCCTCTTACATTTCTCTGCTTCTTTTTTAATCACTCGCGTATATTTTGAAATTTTTATTAATATTTTCACCTATTTATAATAGACATGACTTCTCTCTCTCAAATGTTTATCTGTATGATGAATTAAATGATTATCTGATGATCTGTTTATGTGTATGAATATATATATATATATATATATATATATATATATTCATACAGAGAGAGAAAGGGACGGGGAGAGAGAGAGGGAGAGAGAGAGAGAGAGATGCCATTTCGCCCTGAGGAAAGGTCGCAGAATGGGGACCGAACTGTTGGCACCAGTGCCTAGAATACGACGTCTTCCAGACATACAAGTAGCTATAGTCCTATAAAGTTGAACACTAATAAAGTTACTCTTTCCGCGTATTTGGTGTGCAATTTACTACGCGCTAAATGAAAATCTTCTATCGCAACTCTTCACTCACAATACAAAGATTCATCTAACCGTGCACCACCTTGCCTTTAGTTGACTAGACACTTCGCCGCAACTCGTCGCCTTCTGGCGTCACCTGGCACGCCTGCTCGGCAATTGTTCCCACTTGTGGGTCGAGAAAGCGACACTCGTCGCTCGTGCCAAGAGGGAGGGGGTGCGATGTCTCGCCAGAGGGGAAAGCTACAGCGAGCAACGTCTGGAGACCGCAGAAATGCTAATGGAATGCCGTATTCACAAATCTTACGCTCTTGCCGGTTTCTAAAGAACGTGGTGCTAGTTTTGTAACAAACTTTCTGGAACCGCCCTTGTTAACCTCCAAGTATTGTTTAGGTGATATCGGCTGAGTTTAGCCGAGAGTCTTGACGCAGCGACTGAGACCAGGAGGTTCTGGGGTTAGGGTCCCGACACCACATTGATAGCGAATGAGGTCGAATTCAGCCGTTATCTGGAGGGGAATTCTAGCGGACGGCTGCTGTGGTCGGTAGTTTTCGTGGTTTCAGTTGACACACCCGAAAACTATCAGTGATCAATCATACTTTCATGATAGTGTTCACGAACACATAACTACATTCCCATTGAGGCTATCAACCGGGAGAGGTGGCTCAGGGTATCAACCGATGCCCCTGCAGCGCCTCTGACCGAGAATTTCTGGGATTCGAGTCCCGACAGTGGTAGGATTTTCGACACTGGCCAGAGAGCTAGGTCGAGTTGTGTTACTGTCTCGAGAACCCTGTATGCTTACCCGATGGGAGGTCGCCGCCACCACCACCACCACCTCCTCCTCCTCCTCCTCCTCCTCTTCCTCTCGAGGGAAACATGCACTACACTTACGGGACCAACGGCCTCCGCCGCTGACGCGCCCGGCATCACTTAGCAATGCATCAACCAGTGCGACTGTCAGGCGCGACATGTCATTTGGCGCGTGGCTGAGCAGCGAGGGCGCAGGCGCGGGGCGCAGGCGCGGGGCGCAGAGCTGTTTGCGCCGAGGAGGAGAGGCGGCCGCTCCGCGCTCGCGCCGCAACAAAGCGTCCACGTTGCCCAACAGCCATGATCACAATTAAAATAACAACAAAACAACAATCAATAATGTCGGCCCCGTCACCGAGATCGGTAAGGCAGTAGTTTCAGTAGCGATCTCGGACTGCAAGGTCACGGGTTCAAGTCCTGTCTCGGGCATGGGTGTGTGACTTTATTCGCGTGAATAATGTTGTCGACCGGTATATTCGCATGTTCCGCAGTTGAAAAGAAAGGAGGAGGTTGATTTATACGATTCACTCCGGATACACATCGCTACTATTCGTACTGACGCTGGGTTTGAAACTCCATTCCATGTTTGCAGGAGAGTTGCTGCAGCACCCACTCCTCTTTCACGATCGAGCCGACTGCTTTACTTGCCTTACTCTTTCTCTTGAGGCCTGTCATTCCAGTACACCCCTCCATCTAAAATTTCTTCTTTTTTGGGAAGGCAAAGAATAGTATAATGAAACTCTTCTATTCGAAGGCTAACGATTTAAAGCACATAACAGAGAGATCAAAGAAATATGAACCATCTGGCATAACAAAATGACTTTTTATTGCCACATACTTATTAATTGGTTTCACGTAATTAATTGGTTTCATATTCATTCTCTACAATTCTCCTACACTGTTTTTGCTTAAGTATATGCTTCTACCTCACTCTTTGCACACATTGTACTAATTTTTTCGGTGGTTGCCAATAATGATAAGAGATAAATAAAAAAGTTACAAAAATTATCAACAATCTCTGAAAATAAGACTCTGTGGATTAAATTAATAATAATGATATAATAATTATAATTATAAAAAATAGTGGTAAATTTGTAAACAATGTTCTCAGAACCATACAGTTGACTATCATGAAAAAAGACACCGCTATTTTCCTTTGCAGAAGCTGTATAAAATTTGAACATATGTCATTGAGCATGTTCTTAACTACAGGTATTTAGTTGTGTTACCTCTGCCCTGAATAAAGCGAACTGTATTTTGATGTTGGTTTTCTTATGTAATGATAAATCAGGTTAACCAATTGCACTATTTGTACATTTATCTTGTATGTTATTGTACATGTATAGTCCTGAAGCAGGACAAATAAATGGCCGAAATGTTATCACTAAAAAAACGATATTTTATTGACCTACCCTCATGATTCTCTACATCAGAATTACAATGCCAGGTCAAGATCAACAGAATAAAAATAGTTCGGAGTTATAATGGCATCCCTATTTTGAAAAATCATTTATAAAGCAATTAATCTAATTTACATTTCCGTCATTCGATGAAGCTACAACTCCCTTATTGGTGTGGCGCCAACTGCCACTGGCTCTAACACGGACGGCGTTGAGGTGAGCAGTGCCTTTGAGCTCTATTGTATGAACTTCACGTTGTAAAGTGGTTCGCCGAGGAAAGAAGGAGATAAGAAGCGAAGGGGAAGTACGTAAGAGCCTTTGAATCAATGCACTCGTTGTGTCCAGTCGCGTGAACTATCAGGCGCACTGGATTCGTGTCTAGATTCCCCACTTCGGAGAACTTCTGGGTTTTCAAGAACAGAACACTTTTAGAAAAGGCGATAATTTAAAGGTAATCACGGCACAGAATGAGGACTCTGATGGATTTCAGACCTTTTGGTCGAAAAAAAAAACCCGTAGGGAATCTGAATTTTTGTATCAAAATCACTGCACACACACATTACTATCAGTGTTAAAGCACCAATTTGTCATATGACACCGGTTATAGAACAGAGTTCCAGAATCCAATTACAAATGAAATCAGAAGTACTTCTTGGAATGACATATTACCATTTGTTCGCCTGTTCTCCGAAACGTGACCGACTGAGAACCGCAGAAGGTAGGTCTGATGACAAACAACTGTAAGTTCAATGCTAAGTGATAGAAGGCATGAAAGAATGTGTATGATACACTGACCTGTTAATGACTTTTTAATGATGTTACTCTTGACCTCGAGTAGTTACTGAACGGTTCAAAGTTCAGTAACTACAAGAATTCAAATAGCATTCTCTTTGCACTGAGAACAATTACATGTCATTTAATATATTTCAAGGTATCATATCGCTCCTATTGTGACGCTATTTAGAAAACGTGCTCATAGTGAATCTCTGTGCTTCTCATTGATTCTCACGTATTTCGCAAACGAAGATGAAACTTTTACCTTCTTATTAACTAGGAATATTTAATTTGAGCCTGAATCGTTTTAAATATATTGTAAAAATTAAGAAGCATTAGAGTTTGAACACACAAGAACTATCGCATCATCAATCACTGGGGCATATTCTAAAGTATGTTTTCACGCCTAAGAAGCGACATTATTTTATTTGAAAATAAAATTTCCTTAATGTAAGCAGTTATATTAGGTTCTGAATGGTAGGAAGTCCACAGGCATAGGGTTATTTTTTCACATCCCGAGTCTCGATTGTTTCTTCGCTAGCCCAAATTTTCATCTCTCGTAATAAAAGAAAAACAGCAGAGTGCGGATATATCAGTGCATGGCTAAGTGTGTCAGTCTGCTCTCATTTCGATGCAAAGGAACGTCAACGCGTCATCTTTGCCTTATCGGTCCACGGGAAGTTGCTAACTGGCGAACGATAAAGCCTTGTTTACTACGTACTTCACTACGGCTTGTATCACGTGCTTCCTGTAGTAGTTGTTTTCGCGTTCTTATTATGAAAAGCACCGTGCGTGTAGCTTATAGCAAACCTTTCTGCTGATGTTTTCAGATGCAAGCTACATAATGTGGTAGATCCCGGCTTCTTTTACAAACTGATTTTGTGTTGCGATTAAGCGTAATCTACTTTTAATATATTGATCTAAAATACTGGCTAACAAAAGATATTCGCCACATGGTATTTATTTATAAATTCAAAATCCTTTAAATTTTCTAAAAGGGGAACTTTTGAACACAAAACTTCGACGTGTGTACGTGTATTGTTCGATTCTATCTGCCTGTCTGTGCTAAATTGTTGTATATTTTAATATGGTGGATTTTAATATATTGTCAGTATTAGTATCCGAAAAAATTCTTAAATGCACACTATATTCTACCCTCAATAACATCTGAAGGCAATTCGGTTTTTCCCAGAAATTCCATAATCAATTCCAACTTATAATTTCTAAAATATTATTTTCTCTGACTTTCCATAAGAGACAACTGAAATGTTAGAATTATTATTAACCGTCGACTGACCTCGCAGTTCCCGAAGAAGCAAATGCAAAAGAAGAAAAAATCCTTCCTGTCACATATTTCATGGAACCTAACGCTGGCCAGTGCACGTTTTATCACAGATTTTGCATGATTCTATAGTATTTTTGAAGGAGAAATGCAGCTCTGGTATCAGAATGCTCCTACCATGTATGGTTTTGAATAAATAAGTATATTTATTATAACTTTTTTAAATTGGAAATTCTTTGCAATTATTGTCTTCAAGCTTTTATTTCGTTTAATTACTTAAAAATATTAATAACAAGTGCAGGTAGAATGCAGATGTATGTTAAGTTTGCGTTTGACCAGTAAAAGTTGAGGGCATAGCTCTGTCAGGACTCGCCATAGACATGACGCCATGGCCCATTTCATGGCCCATCACTACATTCTGCTCATTTGCGTCAGTTCTTCGCGGACTCCTAAAATGTTTACTGTGCCCTTTATCGGTACCTCTTTGTTTGTATGCGAGATCTTTAACATATCACGAAAGTACCTAAATCATCCGAATAGCTTCTGTTATTTGTGTGGTGAGTTGACATAGTAACAGCAAAGAAGGGAAGTTATTCTTGTTCGAAAGTGTATCCATCTTTATTTCGGTCGCAAAAAAGGGGATCAAGACAAAATCTGGATTCCTTACGCCTGTTATGTTACTTGTGTCAGGAATTTAACAGGGTGCGCAAAAGGGTCCCGACTAATGCCATTTGCTGTACATATGATGTGGAAAGACCCGCAAGATTATGTTTCGGACTGTTATTTTTGTTTAACTAACACAACGAGAACCTCAAAAAAGTCAAGGTACATTATAAAATTTCGCAATATAACCTTCAGCAAGTTATTATTAAAAATCTGCTCCCCACAGTGAAAGTCTTCCAATACCACCTTACCTAAAATTTTCAATGAAATTCAAAAGCCAAGTTCTAAAGAGCATCAGAACGCATATCACAATGATCAGCACGACCCAAGTTTTGATGAGTGATTTCCGATGAACCTCATTTATTAACCCAAGATCTAAATGATGGAAAATAAAGGCTGAACTTTGAGGTCACGACTAAAGGGATGGAATCTTCTTAATCGCCTTAACCGTCAACTGGTGACGTGCATTCGAACTTCCGTTACCGGTGACGTGCGGTCACTGTGACCGGCAACGTTTTAGACTGATTATATTCGTTATTTCACTTCACATCGAATTAACAACTTTTTTCACATTAATAGAGGCATAATAAAGAGAAAAATCGAAGAGTTTGTAGCTTATAAAATAAACAGAAAATAATATAATTTTTAATTACTCATTGAGATAATTTCAGGTCATATATTGAAATGTACCAACAATGTCTCGTCAAAAACTATTACGAGATCGTTGACATCATTCACCTTAGGACGGTTATAATCGTAACCCGTTCCGAATTTATAGTAAAATTTTGTGCGCCAGGAACAGGTTACGTTAATTAAAACCAATGCTTCCACAGATAATTTTAACAAATTGATAAATGTCCGGCTAGCTGGGTCAATGGGTCCCGTTTTAGATAATCGCTATCGTCTAGATAGCCGATTACTTGATCTGCCAACTGTACAGTATGGCGAGGAATCTGAAAGTAAATAATTATATATCTCTAATTACTTAACAATTGTGATTGACCAAATGAAAATCTTTTCATTTCCAAAAGAAAAATTCCACAATTTATTTAACAATTTTGACAATTGTTCTAGGTCATGACATTTTTAAATAAAACTTTTGTACTGCAGTACTTATCTAACGTCTTGATCGACGACGGTCCGCAGTATCTTCCCACTTGAATGCAGATGATCCCAAGTCCTGCTTCTTTCTTCTAATCTTGCGACGCTGCCGACGCATCCAGCCCTCACTGCCTAGAATATCTACCGGTTCTTACGTGATATTTAGTGTTCCTAGTCCTCCCCAACTAGTGGTAAAACATTTAAAGTCCAACACCGCAATATAAAAAACTTTCCAAGTCCTACGCGAATTCACTTCTGCACATTAACTTTCAGAGTCCGAAAAACTATTAAGTCTCACTCAAAACTTACAAGTCCTACTCCTCTTATGTGAATCTCGTGAGCGATCTGTACTACTCGACGACCTCTATCAGAATGTCCTGTTCTCCACCGTTTTTCCGCCCTCTAGGCTTCGGTATCCGTCCTTCGTTCCTCTTTTTTAAAACAAAACGACAAAATTCGACTGTCTATTCTTCCTTAGCCAATCCATCCCCCTCTTATCAAACCAAGTAGCCACGCCCTCGACAGTCATTCCTTTTCAGACCAATCCCACATTATTTTATCTGTCTATCTAGCCAGCGCCCCCACCTATTCAACGCCTGAATGCAGTTTATTGACCTTGCCAACCACTACGCCGGCGTTGCTAAGGCTGTATATCGCCATTTGCAGACCCTTTTATCCAACCCATTTACAGCAAATGTTATTGAAAAAAATATATAATATTTTGGTGTATCACAATATTTTTCCATATTTTTTCTTCACAGTTGACGATTGAAGTACGCATGGAAACGATATTGACTATATAAAACAACCTCTATTTTAATAAGAAAATAACTGTTAAATGAAAATTATTTACCAAGTATAAACGTTCATTTCCAAATATAAACATCTACTACTGGTGAGGTGCGGCCATCGAGACCGATCCGTAGCTTCAACTGATTCTCAGAAGCCAACGGCTGCAACTAGGTAAGCTAGCCCACGCCCGAACATTGTCTAGAAAGAGGTAAGAAGGTACTGTAAATCAAAACTTCATGCGTTGCACCGGTCGAGAGGACAGTGAGTTTATTTTTCCTCGCCGGTCACTGAGATTGCAAGTCACCAGTTCACGGTTTAGACGAATTTAAGGATGTTTTCTCGAGAAGGTGATTGAGTGAGCTGTAATAATATTTCATCACTGCTAGACACTCTCGGGCAATCTCATAAGTCAGAGGAATGGCGTTTGTTTATTGATTCATCGAAATTAATATGAAAGAAACCTATGGAAATATGAAGATAATTCTAGAGAAGATTCAGTACGAAACATGTATACGCAACACATGGAGATCTTAAGATGATCGTTTTGCTATTGGCTTTACAGACTGGATAAGCGAAGTTTTGCAGTTTTTGTGTGATTGGGACAGTGGGGATGGTAAAAGTCACTTTGACACTAGATTACAGAGACCAAGCTTTATGACAAAGGCGTAGTTTGACAGACTACTTGGCGTAAAAATTAAGGAAATACTCATTTTTACAATGAAAAACTAAATATAATGGGTTGAACATGTATGACATGGAGTAATAAAATACATTTTAAAGGTTTTCATAGATACACCTACGTGAATTGACTCTCACAGCAGATACTTGATTGGTGCTGTCCACACACGGCTTTCGGGCAGCGAGCGCAGAAGAACCGCGTCATGCGATCTTAGTTATGATTCGTTAATTACAATAATAGCCAATAGAGCGCGAAAAATATCACTGACGTAACTACAAAGGCGTAGCTTACTGGACGACGCGTGTTAAAATGGCGTTTACCAGAAATAGAACGCGCACAACGATACGTGTATTTGACTGGCTACTCACAATGCAGGTAGGCAGTGTACGAGAAACTGGGTTTGAGGGGAAGGAGTGAGGGAAGCTTTCGGCACGAGCGGCGTCAGACCACGCCTTTATCCACCCCCGCCCTGCTTCATATAAATAATAACGCAATCCCATGGGTCCCACAAAACGAAATGTCAAATATCTTGGAGTTAATTTCGACACCAGACTAAATTGGAAAACCCACATAATGGAGAAGATAAAACTCACTAAAATAAAGTTAATCCAACTAAAGAATAAAACTAAACTATCATAAAACAATTCAATGGCCTTATGTAAAACAATAATAAAGACCGCCCATGCTCTATGTGTGCCCAATAGGGACAAGGCTCGCCAGAGGAGCATGTGGGTGAGGGGTCCCGTTGCGCGTTTGCTGTGAAGCGCCCACTTGGCCGGCGGCGCGGCGCGGGGCGGCGCCCTGCGAGGAGGTGAGGCGGCAGCAGCTGAGGCTGCTCGGCAACCAACCGGTCGCCGGGTGGGGAGCGCGGGGGGTGGGTGGGTGAGGGGCTTGTGGCCGCGGGCGAGGGCGGCCGAGGGCCACGCAGCTGCCGCTGTGCTGCTGGACCGCAGGTACCCGCAGCCTCCACCCGCTCAGCCCACCCTACCCCGCGCACCTGCCGCAGACAGCCTCCAACCACCGGGCAGCAGGCAAGCGGCGCCACCGCTCTCTTCCCCTTTCGACGCCTACTTCGTCCCACAATCTGCTTTCCTCGCCTTCCTCCTCTCGCCGCTCGCATTACTTCTTTTTTCTCCTCCTCCTCCTCCTCTTCTACGTCTTCTCTTTTCACCGCATGGTTGTTTTAATTCATTTTCCTCCCCATCCTCCTTCGCTTTCTTCTTCTCCTCTCGCCGCATAATTCGTTCTCCATCATTCCTCTATTCCTCGGTTTTCCTCGCCTTTTTACGCCGCGCGCGATTCCTTCCAATTTTATTTCCAATTCATTTTTCTCCCCTCCTCTACTTTTTTCTTCCCCTTTCATCGCGTAGTTCATTCTAAAGTCGTTCCTCTACGTTTCCTCGCCCTCCTCCTCCTCACGCCGCTCGATTTTCTTTCCAATCTTATTTCCACTTATTTTTGCTCCTCCTCCTACTCCTCTGCTTTCTTTTTCTCCTTTCGCTCTCCAATAGTCGCCCTATTCCTATTTTCCCTCCCCTTCCTCCTTACGTCGCTAGGTTTCCCTGCCAATCTTATTACTTCTTTTTCCTCTCTCTCTACTTTCTTCTCCTCCTTTCTCAGTTTAGTTTGCCCTGCAATCTTTCCTCGCCTTCCTCCTTCCGCAGCTCGGTTCTCCCTCCAATATTGTTTCCATGCATTTCCCTTCTTCTCCTCGAAGTTATTTTCCTCCTCTTCTTCATTCCCTTGGTGCTTCAATTCTTCCTTTTTCTTCGTCTTTGTTTTCAAATTCTGTTCTTTTCTATTAAAAAGAACACTTTGTATTATTTCTCAGTTTACTCTACTTTTCTTTCCATTTCTCTCGCATATTGCTTTGCTACGCTCTCACATACGCTGCTAGTGATTCTAATCAGCATTCCCTCGTCCATACTTGTTCGAAATTTTTCCGTTTCTTTATTTCTTCTTTTTGTCCCTCATTTGCTTTGTTTCAAGTCCACATCCACCCTTTACCTTTTCCCATTCCATTATTAGTTATCTCAACCATCGCGAATCTGTCTCTTCAATATATGGAATTTTCTTCAGCTCCTAACTTTACCTCTGCATTTCTGTGCTGGGTGCGCCTGAACGTGTGTGTGCCGTGGAAGCAACGCGATTGCTCCGTGCCTCTTCGCCTCCTCGTGTCCGCGCGCGCCCGCTCCTCTTTCGCTGCGCTCGCCACCTGCACCGGGGCCGCCGCCGCCGCCGCCCTCGCGTGCAGCCTCTGCGCTGACTCACCGCGCGCCGCCCCGCCCCGCCCGCTCCCGCCACCCACCACCAACCCCCCCCCCGCCCGCGTCGGCGTCTGGGCGATAAGGCCCGCTGACGCGACGGTTCGGCGCGCGCTCCGCACCACCGGGGGTCGCTCCACGACTCCCGTTCTGTCACAGGCGCTTCTTTGTAAGGTGCACACGTTCACGCAACACCCCAAGAAATGAACGAAATAGACTACTCACTTCGTTATTACAATCTCGTTAATAGTATGACTTTCTTCTGCTACTCTTTTATAATTTTCGTAACACTATTTACATTCATGAACCCATGTGGCGACATCGCTGTTCACATTTTCGAAATAACACCTCGCTCAGACCTCGTTCCATAACGACCATTGGGTACCACGTGACTTCGCTTCTGTGTTTTCATTGGGCGCTTTCAACCGAGCCTGTTCGCACTTACGCAGCGAACTCCGCTTGGCGCAGCACTATCAGGCTATCGCGTCACCCAACCCCGAGGCAACGCCTCCGTTGCGCCGTCAGTAAAAGAGTCCCCGATACGATACTCGGAAACGTACGTTTTGCATCTGATGTGTCAATTTCTTGCAATGAAAAGGATAATTTTTCGTTCTTAAACAATTTTAATAATCGGCTCGAGGCAATATTGGCTCGAGGCAAAATCGGCATTAATGGCTCGAGAAATATTGAAAAGGGAGACCCACCTTACGACCATTGCTTTTGCAACGCCTTTAAATTTAACTCAGTCACCGCCACTGCGTTCTATTATCCGTTCATCTAAAGGAAAATCCGGGTGAAACAAATACACATGTGCTAGGATGATTCTCCATGGTTTGTAGAATGTTCTTACATAGACAACTATTTCTTTTCGCGTCAGGATGCGAAACAGCAGAGCTCATACTGCACACCAATAAGAAACATCCTAACACAAGTGTACTTCTTTACATCGGGATGTTTCTTATTGAACGATAATTAATCACACAAGCCCTGATACAGCTTCGGATTGGAGGTTAACTACGTTCGTTCAAACTCAACGGAGAAGACATGGGACAGAATATGCCAGGGTTACCAACTTTTGTCTAGATGAAATCGGTAATCAGGTCCAACCACCTGAAGAGGGGGGGGGTCCGGGGTAAATTTTGGAAAATTAAGGGCAAAATAATGCAATTTCTTTGCCTTAAGCTTGGAATACAAAAAACTTAAAATTACAATAATAATCAATTTTATAAAAAAAATTAATAAAAAGTCTCAAATATCGGGACAGTTGCCGTCCCGACTACGTTACTGCAGGGACGCAGGACAAATTCAAAAAAATCGGGACAGTCCCGACAAAATCGGTACGGTTGACAACTCTGGCATACGGCGTCGACGTATTGTACGATTTTGTTAGAACTTCAAAGGGAGAGATGCTGGTCGCTATTTTATAGTTCTGCTACATTACTACCAACAATTAAAAAGTTTTATCAATTGAATTCTTAATACCACAAGTAAATGCTCAAGTACTTCAAAAAGAACTCTCATGAGGAGACACAAAAACTGTGATTTGTTGCTCATTCCTCTCGGAAATTTACGGTGTACGTGACGCAATATTGAATGGACTTCCTGTTGCACTGCAGAATTACAATGATTCAACTGTTCGACTATATATCACACTTCAGAAGATGTTATAAACTAATTTTTACAATATTCTGTATGTGTGTACGATTGATAATGTGAAATATGACACAAATATTTCTTTTATTTAACTTGATGGCTTGGAAATAGACATATTTTAATTGAAATCTGATGTTCCGTTACGTTGTTAAAAAGCAATTTCACGTACTTTTGTATGGCGTATTATGATGACAATGATATTTGTTTCATATATTCTTATTCCTTGTCAAATATCGTGTAATTTTTAATGTTTTCGTCTTGATCAAGGCAGACCATACTTAAGAACTCGATCGAAATTACAATATTAATTTTTGTTTTATTTATGACACAAATAATATGACAAGGTACGGTCTCTTTGACGAACCAAAATGACAATTCAAAAAATTAAAAGCATCCCGCTTGAGAGACGTTTCTTACTATTGTCTCTTTAAAACAAAACAAACAAAAAAAACGCGTTGTAGAAACCGGGCACATGATTATCTTGAAACACAGTTCCGTAACGATTACCTTGTGCTTATTACTAGACGTTTGTTCCGTGTGATTCAGGTCCCCCAACAACACGAGTATCTCTCTGCGTCAACATTTGCTCATTTCAGAGGCTCCCCACAAGTGTCCCCAGAGGAACCGTTCTTTATCTCGTTGATTTTGAGGATCTACGAGAATTACTCGCGGTAGCGTCCCTCAAGCTTCATGTTATGACGCGCTATCGCCGTTTGCCCGCCCAGGTTTCCCTGTTGAAACTAGACCTGCTGCGAGATCATGTGATAAGTTCCACCAATACGAAGGAACAACCACAGCATCTTGTTTTTCTTCTCTTGTGTAACTTGGGAGAAAATTACCCTCTACTGAAATTAGGAATAACGTTGATCAACTGTTCCCTGAGATTGATTTCTTTCATATGTGTCTAGCAAAACGTGAGTTGAAGTAAGTTTAAGATCCAGAAAAAATGAGAGCGTTTCTAATATGCTTTCTTGAAATGCATAATTCGTATTTAAAATGGAAGATAATTGATGTACACGCCATTAAGAATGGGCCCACCGACGCCTGCCAAGAAGTAAGCCAGCAATGAATTTCAGGTCAGCAGAAATAACAATCGTTTAATAATGTATAGAACGTAAGAGACAACAGGGATAATGTCTACGACTTATCGCGACTTAGGTATTTATCGCGACAGTGAAATTATGTCGTATTGGTCAATAAAACTGAATTCAGTAGACATGTGCAAGTGGCTGTCTTCATTTTGTCATGCTTTCGCTTCGTCCTTTCGTCATCGCCTAGGATGTTCATGGTTGGTGAAGCAGATACTGATTGAACTTTAAACATTTTCTTACAGAATCTTTAGAAGACTGAGAAAGTACAATGAACAAGATTCCTCCATTACACTAGACACATTGTTCTTCCCACTCATTGCACCTTGCAATCTGTGCACACTTGTCCACCGTTCTGTTCCAACGTAGACCGTCGTTCGTCAGTACATTTGTCACTTGACAACATATTCATAATACATCATGCGTCTGCACTGTTCTTCATGAAGTGACGTCATTTAAGTGTGTAAATGATATGCGGGCCACTTTCCAAGTGCAACTTCGCGGGTGAATTTCCCCGTGCAACCGATCAGAGCAGCCGGCCGCTAGAATTCTCCTCCATACCACGGTTCAATCCGACAGAACTACAGTCGAGTCCGGTTATAGTGAACTCGGATGTAGTGAATTAAAGTCCCTGGTCCAGTTTCACTTACATTACAAATAAGCGTAAGAAGATTCTGTTACAGTGAACCTGAAGCTCGGCTATAGTGAACTTAGGAAATAATTTCTGGAAATTATTTGGATCGCGTATGACATTAGGCGATTAAAAAGGCCTTCGGAAAATGGAATGGTGTTCCAACAGTGCGAGAGGCTTTACGATAGAGACAGTTGACTATGCAGAATCAAGTATGGAGATAGCACGAACTCTAGAGAAATATCTAATGAAAAACGTACGAAGCAAACAATTGAAAATAATCGAGTTTTTACGTACAAATAAAGATTTTGAAATTTTCAGTTCGTTCTGTTAATCAGTTTTGCTGTGTATTAATAAAATCAATCGTTGTGGAGAAATTCTATTTAATTTTGACATCATCGGATACAGTGAACCAAACATGTTGCTCCCCAGAAGTTCAGTATAACCGGAGTCGACTGTATGTAGCCAGTCCCGACCCGAATCCTAGGACCTCCCAGTGAAAGCTGCTTTAACGCTGAGCTGTCGCAGGGGGCGCGAGCGACGCCTGCGGTGGAGGACTTCCATGAAGGCGCGCGTCGCGTCGCGTCGCGTCGCGTCGCGTTGCTGAGGCAGGCCGCCGGGTCTCGTGGCTCTCTTCAAACCGACGTACACGAGCTGATGGTGGAGTCCCCGGTGGTAGTAAGTAAATAAATCATGAAAGTTGGCAATTCTGCGCGTTTTTTTTTTTCACCGAGAAGGTTTATGTGTTGTTTATTCTGTTGTAACTCCACTACATGGCGCTACATATTCACTACATATCTACTACATATTCACGTCAAATGCAACCTGCAACACACTCGGTAGTCTTTTGAACCTATATCGTTAAATGACTTGTAAACGAGCCATTCTAGGGGCTTAAAAACTAAAACTTTGAGGCCAAAGGCCTCAAAGAAACGTTTCTCAATGAATCCTTCCTGAACATTCTATTACATATTTGCTGGTACGGCGCTTCCCGATATTCCCTCACTTGCTCAGAGACGTGCAGAATCTGCAAGTAGATGTGAATGAGAGGGACAGAGAGCGGCAGAGACAGACAGTGACATGGTGAGGGAGGAAGGGGGAGCCAGTGAGAAACTGGGATGGGAGGGGAAAGAGGGCGATGAAGGGCAGAACAACGTAAATAAATAAATGTTTATTGGTGGCGAGGCTCAGGCCATTTAGCCTACTCTTCCGCCTGACCACTTTCAAAACAAATTATTACAATTTATTTTATAATAAAAAGGAGATCATTCAGTGAGAAATACGTACGCAATGTAGATGAAGGGTTTCTCATATGGGAGAGAGGAGTGAAAGTCAGGGAGGAAGAAGTTGATAGAACAGGAAATGCACTCACAACATTTGTGTCATTAAGTTTATTAATTTCACGTTAGGGAGATTTTAAAAATTAATCACAAATATATCAGATTGAACACTATGAGATTTTACTCAAATTTAGAGAAATTATTTTTTGACTCGTAAGTTAGGTACAGAAGAGAATTAGAAGGAACTTGTTTAAACCAGTGAAATGTTAATAAGTACCACTAATTGTTTGAGAGAGGGTTTGAAGAAGCTAAAATTGCATACGTATTTTTGAATTACCCGTAAAAACAGAAAGGGAGGAAAACTCGTCAGCATACAAACGAAAAAACATCAAGTACAGAGTTCAAGTCTTGAGAGAAACGGAAAACATATCTATTCGGTTATTAAATAAGTAAAAAGGGAAAAATGAAAATGAATTATAAACGTTACCATCAATTCCATTCTAGGAAAAGTTTACAATTAAAAATTTTGCCCAAACTAGAAAAGTAAAAATTTTAAGAATTTAGGAAGTGTTTACCAATTAGAATATTCCCAAGACTTGAAATCCCGACCCAACATCTCTCACCCGTAAACCAATGATGTGTCATTGGTGGGTTTAGTGTGGTAGTGGTAATAACGTGTACAGGGGTATGCGAAATTTCCAATTACTAATCTAATTTTATAAAAAGCGTAAAGAAAGACCACGCACGAATCACTTCGCTAATTCTTTCAACTCTGTGGACTTATGACAGATTTATGGAAAATGTTCATTTCCACCACCGTGAGAATAGCCCAGAAGAAGATTAACGAAAAGAGAAGAGTAAGTATACATTCAATGTATTTTTTTCCAGAAAGAGAAGGAAAGATCTCGTAATACGAGTTAAAATATTTAGGGTCATACCGTGGGGGGTCAGATGTATCAATTTACTTTTTTGAAAACTCATTTCTTGCTAGTGGAAAAAGTGGAGCAGCGTTATAAAGGATCGGTTACATCACGCAGACGTCGGTGACTGCATTTACGCGTCTATTACAGATCAGGATGTAATTACAACCTCTTATAATAACAGCTTGGCCTCCTTTCGGACATGCAACGAAAACTCTCCACTTTTGTCGGAAAAAGTAATTTTTTCTAATTGCCGAGTAATTCCGTTTAAAAGGTGACACTCGAATTCTTGGGATCATTTCTCCCGTATCTCCCAACACATCCGTTTTTGTAGGACAAAAAGTATATATTTTCTTGTTTCTAATCCAAAACAAAACATTTTTTCGATTATTTAATCAGAAAGGAGGTATGCATATTAATATGCTCCTTGCGCTGTGCATTATGCTACTTTCGAGAAGTCCTTCACGCCTCTCTCTCAAAAGGACGTTGTTGCAGGTGTTATTATCAATTATTTACTACCTGTCGTAAGTATTAGAATCGTGACCATCCGTCAGTGACCCAATTTAGACATTACGGCCTCGAGGCACGAAAACTTCGAAACGAAAAACTCAGAAGTATAAAAAATAAATCTTTAAAAAAGTTCAGGTATCAGACACTTCATCAAGGTACTTCTGTACAAAAAGATTTTATATTATAATTTGTGATAGTTCGGGAAATATTACTCTGATAATTTTTAATTCATGGCGGGCCACATTTTTTGTATTTTTGTATGCGAGTTATAAAGTGGGCTGCTGTTTTCCCTCACTTCACGAATTACTCAAGTACCAGTGATGAATCTAAAAAATCCTGTCATTGAGTTATATTAATACTTTATCCGTCCGCAGCCCGACTCCCAGGACGCCAAGGAAGGGGCCACGTGCGTGCGTGCGCAAGAGCTGCTGCCCTTATGATGTCGTGAAGCTGGATTCCAAACGATATCGACATTAGCAACATAACCATTGATTCCTCTGGAGAATTCATTATCGATCAACCATCTACCGATCGTCAATCTATCGATCTACTTTCATCAATTATATCACAAATAATTAACATATCCATTTCGCAAAACATTAATCTTGTCACTATTATTATTATTATTATTATTAATAGAAATAATTATAATTCGCAAAATAATTTGGGAGGCTCACATGTTCTGTTAATTGTGCAGACAAGGGGAAATGTATAAATAGTTAGAGAAAAATAATTAAATATTCCTAGTTCATGCGTTCGATCTGGTGAAAAAAACATGATATGTTTAATTGGCGGCATGAAAGAAATATCAATGAGCCAAAAAAAACATTGAAATCTCAAAGCGATTGGTTGCAATAGTTTAGAGGTAACGGCTTTCCCTCCGAGGCATTGCTGACCGGGAGGACCTAATTTTGGAGGCCCGACTAGTGACGGCAGATTTTACCAAAACGTTGATGCGTCAACGAAAGGATTCCATGTCGATGAAATTATCAACAGAAAACATTGCTGTTTTAAATATGATGAAACATATAGAAGTAAAATGTGTTGGTTCTAATGTGATACATAACACGTCAACATTTATAGGTTAATGTATATTCAACCTTAAATTTGACTGTCATCTTACTTTTATAATCAATGATCAAAATACAGTATCAAAATACAAAATTATCACGTAAAAAATAATTAAAAACGGTAATAACGCTGGAGAAGGGTTGCGAGGAGAAAACAGTATCGTGCAGTCTGGTTCTCGACGACAGTGACAGTTGTCAACAGCTATTTATTGCAAGCAATCCATACACACACACACACACACACACACACACACACACACACACACACAAAGATACTGAAAATTTTATTTATACCATGAGAAATATTTCTTGAAAACTTAGATGATTCTGAACAATTATATCGATCAGAAGAAAACATGGAAAGTAAAACATCGTTGTTATGATATCGATGTTTTAAAAACATCTTTTTGGGCCCCTAGTCTTGACGGTGGCGGAGTGTCAACACTTGGTACATAGTACACTAGCTGCGCTACGTTGAATTCAATCACTGTCTTGAGAATTCCTGCGGCCCGTTGCTCTGTTGGTTGGCTGTGACTTCCGATCAATGTCAGCGAAAGCTAGAGAAGTTCTGTAAGGGATCACAAACCTTAGAATCAATAATTAATGTTTATGACTTTTAATTATTCCACCCACACTGGGACACGTCAGATCGATTCGTGGTTGAACATGCGACGTAAAAAAGCAGATAATAAAATTGGCACAATGGCCGCCAAGTCTACAGTGGCTAACTTACTCGACGAGATCATAAGTTCAAATTACGTGTGACATGCACACCTCTATCTCCGTATTCATTAACAATCTGTTTTATTTTTACAAACTTACGAGTCGTTATCTATTGCTTTATTTCTAATTCTTAAACATAGATCTGCAATGTTTCTTCGGTTATGTTCCTCCCAGTACAAATTTATATTTTAATGTGGATCTGTGAAGTCGTTCCTATGCAGGAAAACGAATAATCTAACATTTATTTGGGAACCTGGCTCTTTCTCATATGCTTTCCTCTATCATTGGGCTTTTGCTACACTGTCAGAAATAACATTAAATTTGATGTAGTTTAACGCAGTACTGTACATTAAACTTAATGTACCGTGTACAGTAAAACGAGATTAATGTCTTTATACGTTAAATTAATACTTAATAAATTAATTAATTAAATTACATTAAATTAAAATCAATGTAGATTTAACGTACTACCATACACTAAATATAATGCACCTTTTACATTGAACCGAGTTTAATGTATATGTGCATTAAATTTAATGTGTAAATTAGAATCAATGTAGATTAAAGAACGATTACATTAAACATAATGTACCCAGTAAATTAAACAGAGATTAATGTTTGTACATTAAATTGAATGTTTAAATTAAAATCAATGTACATTTAATATACATCAGTACATAAAACTTAATACACCTTTCCCTACATTAAAGAGAGATCAATATAATTCGACATTAAATTTAATGTTTAAATTAAAATTCATGCAGATTTTTTAAATAATTATGGAATGTATGGAACGTAGATACGGTTTAAAAACTTAGAAAAATGTTCTTCCACTATTTCAAGTTACGAGTAATAAATTTAAAATATATTTTCAACATGTAAACTAAAATTATAAATTTTTAAAATTCGGATTTACATTCAAATTGGTGGCAAATAAAATTGTAAAAATGTGACAATAAAATTGTAGCGACCAACATAGCAAAGTAATTCTTTAGTTAACAATTTTTTTAAAATTCTGCGGAAATATTTAAATATTGTTCAAAGAATTGTCACTGTAACATGGCTTCTTCTAATATGCTAATTTCATTTATTTTTGTTGATAATATTTCCTTGTATCTGACAAAGTTAGCATCTTGGAATTTCCATTTTGGAGGATAGTTAATGCAGGCAGTCACTGAGGTATTATTGTGGGTAATTATGAGTAGAGTCAGGAAGGTCAGGTTACCTAAAATACGCAGGCAAAAAGGCATTTATTTTTACTAAAATAGGGTTGCAAAAAAGGCATTTATTCTGGCTAAAGTAGGAAGCAAAACATAGGACACAATAAAAAGTCGCCATTTAAAAGTAATAAATGTAAAAAATTAATAATTGAATGATTCACATTTTTATTTTAACTCTAAAATTTTCATTAGCACTAAAATGGAAGAAAGCTACCTTTGTAATCTTGATCGCACTTGACCATCCAGTTGACGACTGTGAATTTATTTTACTCCCGACCGTGTCTCTACGAAATGCAATTGTGGACTCCCTTCTGTATCTTGAAATAGCAACAGTGAAACGGAATTCGCACTTGTGTAATCGCCAGAAGGGAAGAGAGAACTAGAAGGAACTAAGAAGGTATAATCCTGTACAGGCAGCTCTGCCCTCAAAAGCAATCCGAGGCCATACACAAACACGATGAGATTTCTCGTGAGCCAACAAGTGTATCAGCATCAATGAAAAATATCAAAAATCTTCTTGGTATCGTTTTAATTTCCCTCTTAGATTTTTAACACAAACCGACACTGGAGCCTGCGCGAACACAGGATTCACAACCGTACCATCGTGTTTTCCAGGATATTTCCAACTTGATAGAGATTGGTGCCAGGAAGGAAACACAGGAGAATAATAACGAAAAGGCAGAAAAGGCGACAAATAAGGAGGAAAAAGGCACAAATAAGGCAAAATGCCAAAAATAGGCATCAGAAGCTAAAATAGGCAAAAAAAGAAGTAAAAATGAAAACATACAACTCCAAAAGTATAATCAAGTGATTCCTATTGTTAAAAGTCATAAAATCGTAACAATTATAAAAAGGCATTTTGCCAAACTTCCGGGCTCTAGTTATGAGAATGGGAAAATGGCCACTTTCCATGACTCCAGTCCCATTTAGAAACAATAGAAGATGAACATATTGTTAGATGAATAGCACTGAACTTATGTGTTTTGTCAAGGTATGTGTATTAATTTTTGTTAAGAATCAACATATTTGAGTCTTCTAATATTTTTTTAATTATCTTTCCTCTACTGTCATCTTTACAAGACCCCCACTGTGACTATTAAAATCGCCTACCATAATAAAGGGTTTAGGTAGCTGATCAATAATTTTTAATATTTTATTTTCTGCAAAGTTAAAAATATTTGGAAGATAGATATTACAGATACTCAAATATTTTCTCGCCGGGTTAATTTTGATTGCTGTACATTCAATATTGGTGTTTAGGTGAATTTAATCTGGTGAAAGAGGGGATTATATATATATATATATATATATATATATATATATATATATATATATATAGCTATCCCTCCACTGGATATTCTTAAATTATTTCTATTCCTTAGATACACAGAATATAATTTTGTATTTGTGGTACCACTCTTTCTGGATTATTAGTTTCTTGTAAGCATATTACATCTGGATTGTATTTGTTAATTAGAATTAAAAGATTTTCTCTTTGATGTCTAAATCCATTGATATTCCATTGTAATATGCTTTCAACAATTATATAATTAATAGAGAATAATTAATATTTAGTTTAAGGGGATGAGATATTTATAAGTACGTATTTATAAGTACATACATATAGAGAGTGTGAGTGTGAGTATGTTGGGAAGATGTTTTTCTAATTTTTTAATAACTCTTGTAAATTTATCCTTTATGGATTTTTCATTTAATATATGTTTCTTTCAGCATTCTAATTATTGCATTAAAATCAGTTGAATAATCTTTCACAATTGGAATGGGGTCAGGTACCGCAGAAGAGTTTTCAAGGAATGATTTGAATTTACTATATGAGAGAGGAAGTTAATCTTGGTTGGAACCTATAAAAGTTTTGGTTGGGAGCAAAATATCTTCTATTGAATTGTTAGTTAAAATATCTTCATTGACATTTTTAGTTCTCTTTTTCTTTGAAGGTTTATAGGAATGGTCTTTATATTTTACATCATTATTCGATATATTTTTAGGGGTGGAGGATGATTCAGATGAGAGGATTCTTTTGTTGATAGGACGAAGTTTGAATAATCCATAGCAACTGAGTCATAAGCATTTTCACATGGTTGTTCTGAAGGGAGAATCTCTTCTAAACTATTATCATTATTGTTATCTTTTGCTCTATTTATAACTGTTGTGGACTAAAGTTATTTTTTGGACACTTGCTAGCAATGAATGATTAGAATGATAGCAATGGATGATAGCAAAAAATTATTTTGTAAAATTCAATGATCCAAGGAACAATTTTCTTTAGAGGTGCTATCATTACCTTCTGAACCATTATTTTTAATTAGGGTAGAATTGTCCTCTTTGTTAGGACATTGACTAGCAATATGGACTTCAGATTTACATTTAAAGTAAGTGATGTTTTCAGTAGAGAAATATAATCTATTAGATGTGTCTTGATATTGAATTAACATAGAGGTAATTTATGAATTTCATCAGGGTGAATAAAATACCTGCCTTTTAAAACTCAAAATGTGAGGACAAATTAGGATCAGTCCCTGCTCTTATAAAAGTAATATTTGATGATGTTTGAATATGAAGTTGGTTAAGAGCTTTTTTGATGTCTTCATGTGGGATAACAGGGCAAACATTAGATGTTATAACTCTGATATGTTTACTAAGTAATGGTCTGACACTTCAGTATCATTAATAGTGAGACTTGCATTTATCTGTAATATAATCAGCAATTTTTTTTGAGGTTAAGAATACACATATCCTGTTGTAGGGGATAAGTGACACAAAACAAATATCACTTCCTTGTACAGTATTAGTTAGTTTTAAATGATCACAGGTGTTGTCATTGCCAACAATGTTATTTATTTTAAGAGCAGCTTTCGATGGCTTAGCCATCATCATCAGTTTTCTGCTGTCTGGAAGCCACGAAACGACTACGATCAGTTGGAAACTGATGATGATGGCTAAGCCATCGAAAGCAGCTCTTAAAATAAATAACATTGTTGACAATGACGACACCTGTGATCATTTAATTTTAAATGCCAACGACATTTCACCACTAAACCAATATTAGTTAGTTTACTCACATAGTCCTTCAGTGTTAACTCTTCTTGCGCCTGGATGATGATTGTTTGGTCCTTGGTAGGGAAGACATCAATTGGGAGCGGGCAACTACGTTTGTCGCCCAATTACACAAAAAATACTCATATTTTCAAAAAATTTAACATTACCTTATTCGAAGATCTGTTTTTGATGATCACATTTCATTAAGAAAAAACTGAATCATTATAATTGTAGTTGTAAGAAAACGACGAACAATTTTTGAATTTTTGCAACTTGCCGAAAAATCAGAGTTTTCAACGATCATGAGGTCTACTCTATTCTCTTAAACGTCCTTGACACTATCCAACGCCAAAATTTAATGAAAACCGATGGAGCCATGTTTTTGAAAATTTTGGAAATGTCTTAGGGGCTTAATGTAAAGTTTCCCCCAAAATTAAAATATGTTTAAAAAATGAAGGGGCCGCGACATCCACCAGATTAATTGAGGAATATCAGTTTTGAAGAAAGTCGGCTGAACATTTTAGCCGCTAGCGTTGTTTACAAACAGACGGAGAGACGGACAGGCGTTTTGCCGTCAATCTATTTTTCGGTACAAAGACCCACAAACCATAGATTCTAACTTTAGAGGATTTTTTCCTAAATGGATTTATCCCCTTTTTCGTTACCAGAGCCTGGCAATAATAGTTCTTTTGCTTCACCTAACTGGAAGAGTAGCGAGAAAGTCGAAGCAATGCACTTGACTTGAGGGCTCCGCGTCGCAGAGAACAACTTGGTGCGCGCGCCTCGGGAGTCTCGCGTCGGGGCCCGGGGCGGCCGCGCCGCTGGCGGGGCAGGGGCGGGGGCCGTGGGGGCGGGGGGCGGGCGCCCCGCCGCCGCTGTCGCTGGGCGCGCGGCAGGTGCGTCCCCCCCCCCTGGGCCCAGGCGGCCTCGTCCACGACGCAGCATTGCGCAGCCGAAGGGAGCAGAGCAGCGTCGGCCCCGTGGCTGAGATCGCTAAAACAGTAGTGCCGCAGGGATCTCGGGCCGAGGATTCGCGGGTTCGAGTCCCGCGCGGGCATGGTTGTACGTATGTGTTTGTCCTTTCACCCCCTGTCACTACCATATCGTTTCATCCTCATACCATAACGTTACATTCAATAGTGGTCGCTAATGACCTGGTAGTTGATGCGACCTTAAAAAAATTAAAAAATAAAAAAAAAGCAGTGAAGCCAGAGAATATTTACGGATGTCATGACTGAATTGTTTATATGGAGTTTTGATACGATGTTCGAAAAGCGATGACCAGGGGCGGTGGGGAAGTGAGAGTTAGGAGTATTATTCAAATTATTTCAAAATTCATAATTATGGGCCCTATCAATCTCCCGACAAATGAGAATGTTGTCTTTTGTTTACTTGAATCGTGTATTTGTTGGACGCACTATTTTTCTCTGTCTCTAATACAATGAAGCCATTAGTTCCATGCTTAAATCGATTTTCAATTGACAGCAAGTGTTCAGTTGTCCTTGAATTTCACAGAAAGGTTTACACCCGCGTCGTAATTGAATTAGCGTAACATGCACAACCTCTATCGTATTATGTATACCACTCGTGTATCACTTGTAAGTGGTATCTAAAATAATAAATGTATTAAAAATAACGCCTTTGTAATATTTCATCTTTTGTGTACAAAGTTCCCTTTATCAAACTGCTTGAAACCTTATTATTAAGAATCTTCTAAATCTCACTTTGTAAGTAAAATTGAGCTTTTATTGCCAAAATATTCATAAGAACGCTATTTATCACCATGACAATTCAACAGTATTCACTGCATCAACAACCGTGATGGAAAAATTCTCCATGTATCGAAGAATATATTACATCAAGAAAGAAATTTATAGCTTCTACGTGCAAAGAGAGGAACCGTTTCAAAATTCGAGAAAAAAGAGTACAAAGTTCAAAAAGTGAAATTTTAAAAACTTGAGAGGTTACAATGAAAATTGGACCGACACGACAATAGGAGCGTTTTCCTCTACATCAGAAATTGAAATACAAATACAAAAGAAATTGAGTAACTTCGGAGAAAGATTTAAAAATGTACTAGGACTATTGTGTAAACAAACCCCCACCCCCACCCAAATTACAAGAATTATTTCGTATTCGCAGCGTCTTGAGTTTACATCGATTGGACACGCCGAACACGTAATATCGATTTTTTTGGATAATGTTAGCAACGGTTATGTTTAGGCACTAAAGAGAAAGACAGATCGAAATTATTAAGAACCAACAGTTTCGGTATAGGGATTCATTAAAAGGGAATTTTCGTCAGAATGTCGAAGTCAGCTTTCTGCGCTTCTTACAAATTTCTGTAGTGTACAAAATCAATGAGATGCGAACGCTCATGTTTGGCGCGTTAAAGTTCTGATGTAAGTTAGTGCTGCCTCCAAGCGGAATTCGCTAACAACACGCGAATGACCAAATGGAACCGTAAGAACATTGAATCACTTCCATTTTACCCATCAGAAGAGATATGTTGCTTTGAAACTGTGAACATCCATGTCGTGTCATCGGCTCATCAACGCGTTGATGGCATGGAAAGTTTGAAAAGTTGGGCAGAAACACATCGCAGTAGCCGGTTTAGTAGCAAGATTTCCCCAACGAACTGAAATAATTATATTCTCTTCTCTTCCCTTTCTTCAATTTTGGGAACCGTGAACTTCTCTGAACTAAAGGACTACTGGCAGAATAAATTGTAGTTGACCAAGGGCAGAAAAAAATTCAAAAGACAATTTTTACTTTCCCATATACATACGTATATACGAAGTAGAGGGAAAGTTATGTAATGCTGCGCGAAAAATTTTCGCCAGAAAAATTTTCGCCGGGCCGTGATAACGAAAAAGTGGTTAAATCCAGTTGGTAAATTAAGAAGGAACTCTACTCTAGGAAGTATTGACTGAAGGGTGTCAATACTGCATTTTGATACTTAGACACTGGACAATGCAGAATCAAGTTTGAAGAGTTCACAAACTCTGAGGAAGGATCTAGAGAAATTACTAATGAAAAATGTCCTAAGCAAACAATTGAAAATAATTGCTTTTGACAAATAAAAATATTGAAATTTTCATTTCGAGCTGTTAATGCATTTGGCTGAATCTCTGTGTTAATGAAATCAATGATTGTGGAGAAATTCCGTTTAATTTTGGCATCATTGCATATAGTGATCCTCCGATATAGTGAACCAAACATGTTAGTCCCCAGAAGTTCACAATAACCGGAGTCGACTGTAATATATTGTGATTTTTCTAACTCTGCCTCTGAAGGCCCGTCTTCACGATGGAATATGTGACGGTATTTCGCGACGTTCTCAGTCGTGGCGCCAGGTACCGCATGATCACGACCGTATCATGCAGGGCTTGCGATCATGCGACATCTAGCGGTACGGCAGAGAAAGACGCGAAATGCCGTGTGATATTCCACGGTGGCCTTAGAAAAATCGCACTGAGCAGCGTGGCGCTGCGGCGTGTGGAAGGCGAGTGCCGAGTTGGCGGATGCGTCGCCACCCGCTGGCGATAAGCGCAGATCGGGGTCACGCGGTCGCCGCCGCCGCCCACCCCGCTCCGCCCCGCTCCGCCCCGCCCCGCTCCGCCCCGCCCCGCCGGCGAATGTGTGCCGCCCCTCCCCGCCGCAGGGATGCGCAAACCGCCGCCGGTGAACCGCGAGGGCCCACGGACGCGGCCCGATAACCTCGGGCGCGGGGCGGGGCGGGGCGAGGGGCGGGGAGGGGGCAGGGCGGGCGGGCGGGGCGGGGGGGCGGGGGAGGCAGGGTAGGGCGGGGGGCGGGGCGGGGTGGGGGCGGGGTGGAGACGGGACGGGGGCGGCGTGAGGGCGGGGGTGGAGGTGCGATGGGTTGGGACCAGAGGTAGTGACAGTGGGGAAATGGGTGGGAGAGGTATTTTGTTTATTTATTTATTTGGTAAAAAACTGTGTGACATATGGGGAGATAATCTGCGCACATTTTCTTCAGGTCCAGAATGAAAAGGAAAAAAAGCGCGAGATTAGCAACATTTGAAAAACTAGACTTTTTTTGTTCCCGAGTTATAGAAAACAACTGCAACGATAAATGAACTGCTGATTTGATTTTTCTGTATTGCAAACAAAATAATAACTCATCCCCAGCTCCACTACCACTACTAGCAAAAGGAGTGCTCATCAAAACGTGCGCACAGTGAAGCTACATTTACGTCCATAAGGAAAACAAGAGGCCATCTCAGCATTTGCTCAATGGATCAGGGAAACTGGACAAACACGTGATCGAGATGGGTTGGAGGTGACGATGAAGGACCGGTGTCAATGGGGGAGTGGGAGGAAGTTGGTGGTTGCGACGGCAGGAGCAGGCTGACGGTATGGGCGGGGTGGTGGCAGTGGGGGAATGTGATAGGAGTGAGGGTGATGGGCTAGCGTCGTTAGGGGAGTGGAAGGAAGTGTGTTGGCATCAGCAGCAATTGGGGGACGGGCGTGGTGTGTACGGGATGGTGACACTGGGGGAGAGGGAAGAAGTGAAGTGGTTTAGGGGTCAGGAGCCGGAGTGAGGACGAGCCCAGGGGCAGGGTTGGGCGCCGGGGAGGGCGCGAGGCGGGTAGGGGTGGTGAGGAAGCGGGGGGCAGGATCTGCAGGGGGAGCGCGGCGGTGCGGAGGGGTACGGGATGGTGATGGTGGCGGGGGACGGCTGTAAGACCGGGGGAGGTGGTTCAGGGAGTGAACTGATGCCATTGCAGCGCCTCTGACTGGGATGTCTTAAGTTCGAGTCCCGACGGTGGCAGGATTTTGGGCACTGGCAGATTGCTAGGTCGAGTGCTGACAGTGCTTGGAGGAGAATTCTAGCGACCGTCTGCTCTCATCGGTAGTTTTCCGTGGTTTCTCCCATCAATATCAGGCGAATGCAGGAGTCTAACAAACTAGTCACAGACCGCGCGCGATCTTTCCTTCCTCTTCCTTGTCCTATCCTCTCCACTTACACACTCTTACACTAACATGCACTACACTACCACACACGCCGGAAGACCGGTCGGGAAAATGAGCTTGTCCCGGCTGGGGCGGTGCCCCGCTAGTGTTAGATACCTGGTTGGGGAAACCCCGAGTCACCAACGGTAGGTCGGCATCGGATCTTACCATCCAGGGTCCCGCGATAAAACATGGCGTGATTAATGACCTTATAATTTGAATGACTAAAGAGCCAACTCGCCAACCAAGGGGCGTGAGGACGGGCGAGAGAGTGCCGGGCGAGGTGGGGGGAGGGGGGTGCGGGGTGGGTGGGACGAGGGGCGATAGCGGCCCCGGGCGGGGCCGTGGCGAGGTCGTCAAGGAGCAACCGGGGGTGACGTTCTGTGCGTGACTGGCGGGCGAAGGGGAAGATGCGGACGGGGCTTCACGGACAGAGCGGACCAGAGCTGTGAGCGCATGAATCGCGCGTGTAAAAGGCGACAATTCACAATGCAGCTGCTTCACAATTTCACACTCAACATGCTTCTCTGGCTACACTCTCTGATTTACTTATAGTTTCAGGATTTATTTATAGACAGTCGGTTTTTTTATTTCAGTTGGTTCAATTTATTTCCCATACCTTTGCTATTTTTTTGTATGTTGATCCATTTTTGAGAAACAAAAAATAACTTTTCCCCATAATCTCTGTTTTTTTCTACTGCCTTACACCACAGTACCCCAGACGTCACAAGAAAGTTGTTTCGCAAAATTAAGTTTGATTTTCTTGTAAATTTATAACGCTGTGATACAAAAAAATAGCGTATGCAACTCGTTTATAATGTTGCTTTATTGTATTCGTACAAATTTGAAAACTCACTTCTTGCGTCGCTCATTTTCAAAACATGCACTCATGCAAAAAGGTTATCTTTATAAACTGATTGCATAAACTACTATTACTCATATTATCGTAGTCAACTTTACAGGCGTTGGAAGCCAACACGCTACAACCGGCAAGCATATGCTGGATGTTGGTTTGCTGTGAACCGCACCTTATACATTCTTTATTTACTAAGAAGGGGTCTCATTATACAGTATATCGTAAGTAATTTCTCGTTGGGAAAACCTGGTCTTGAACGGCTATCATAAGGGCTTCTGTTTCTAAGTTCAGGAAATCACGTATCAGCCATCTGATAGAAGTTTTAAAATCTGTTATGGGCGAATAGTTCATTAAAATGTGTACCTTGTTACTCTTTTCGACACCACTGTTGCATCATACTTTCAGTGTTTATGTGTTCTGGTTGCAACTGGACATTTGCAAGATTTAAGGGGGTTATGGTGAAATCAGCCCCTGCTACAGCCTCGTGCAATACTGTTTTATGTATTTCTTTTGTTGATGTTATATTATTATTATTATTATTATTCACCTTGTATTAACCACGGGATGCGGTCGAAAGGCTTGATCCCCATAATTCCGCCCGTTGATCTCTCCAGGAGAGAATACGACTGGGTCTCGGAAGATAATAATCTTTTGTTTTTCTAATAATAATAAAAATTATTATTATTATTGTTATTATTATTATTATTATTATTATTATTATTATTTGTCCATGAAACATTATAACTCCTCTATCTGTACCTGTTGTGTTAAGAAACCAAGACAAATGTAAAGAGTGATAACAGGGTGAGAGGGAGAGAAAGATACGAGGGCGCAATGGGAGAGAGGCACTATACTCGAACAGCTAGTAAGAATACTTAAAGCTGATTACTACATGCGTTCATATTCTCGGATTTTTTATTATCTGTTTCTGTAAAGATGCAAGTAGAGCGTTCTTTCTACGTTGTTGTTTGTGCAAGACGCGATAACGAAATGAGGATTTTAGTTGACACGTCTTCCTGCTTTTATTTCTTGCTTCCAGAGATTCGGCTGATCCTGGAGAAGAGCCAATAACAGACGCCAGTCCGACATGCCATTCCATCTGCACTGCATCCATAACTTTCCCTCTTCCCCCGAGAATTTTCCGCTTGCCTAGAATTCGTGAGTAACCTGCTCATCGGGGAACAGCGCGCCCCCCGCGGCGACGTCTCACAACGCGGTTCCTGCCTTCTTTGAGCAGCGCTTCCCGCCGCTGAAAGGCCGAGCGCGGGCAGGAGGACAATCCCGCAGTTTCCGGTGCATTTTCCCATTTCGTCGGAGAATCCACCCTTGGAACCTCGTCTTCTTTGGCAGCATCCTGTCTGGCGGCGCTGCCCCCTTTGGGAGAGAACGCCAGGTTTTCCACCAAAAGCACCTTCTGCTCCAGGGCCTCTCGCGTTTCTGCTTCGTTGTCGGCGGTGATGCTTCTGAGAGTATTCTCATCCGCTTCCTGTATGGAATGGATGAATTCTGTTAAACGTGGGTGAACAAAGAGTTCGGTAAAATTATTTGTCACAAGGCTACACGCATGGCAGGGGTCCTAAACAAAGAGAAACTATGAACCTTCTGATAATAAAATCCTTATGTAGCAATTGAGTGACCTGCGCCACTTCGTCACTTGGGAATAAATCCCTTCCGGCCTACCAATCGGGACAAATGAAGTGCCAGCTGACACCTCTCCATCTTCTGTTGTGGAATTTAGCTTTATTTGCCCCGCTTTTTTCCGGTCCATCCAGAAGTTTCCAAGTAATTTAAAAAAGGCTGTTCTTTTTACGCATCTAAAACACGTATGGCGTGTTTATCTCAAAGACCGCTCTAAATTCCTTCTTTAAATTTCTTGTAAGAATCGAGTAAAATGTATTTATTAAGGTGGCAAACGTTCGATTTTAACGGTTAATTCCGAATTTACGAAAACTGCAAAAGTTTGATTTTATTTCGGCGCTTTCCTACACCTACAAAATTGAAGATAGAAATTTTTCTTTCAAATAAAAATTGTTCTTCACGGTGATTCTTTCATTGTAATGAAACGGTAAACGGTACGTACATTTTTTTAAAAATATTAGTAGTTTTCGCGCAATATGTGCAATGTTAAAAAATAACAAAAGTAAGATGTTCTTATAAACGACTCCAAATTTTTTAAAATCTTTTGATAGGGATAGTTCTAAATGTATTATATGAAATGAAATAAACACCATATTCTTTTGTTTTTTGAAAATTGTAATTTCTTGCCTTGTATCTCATGTTAATATTTACATTATCAGCGTCTTTTCACATTATATATATATATATATATATATATATATATATATATATATATTAAACAGGATTTTGGTATGTATGTAAGAGCAAAACTCCAACACCGTGGGACTGATCTCCATGGAAGTTGGCAATTCTACATGTTTTTTTCACCGAGAAGTTTTATGTGTTGTTAATTCTCTTGTAACTCCACTACATGGCGATACATATTCACGTCAAATGCAGCCTGCAACACACTCGGCAGCCTTTTGAGTTTATATAACTCCTAAACGAGGCATTCTAGGGCCTTAAACACTAAAATTTTGAGGCCAAAGGCCTCAAGGAAATGTTTCTCACACCGTAATCTACAGAATGAATTTTCTTGAGCATTGTATTACATTTTTGCTGATACGGCGCTTCCCGATATTACCTCACCTGCTCAGAGACGTGCAGAATCTGTAAGTACTTGTGATTTTTTTTTGTTTTCTTCAAAAATCACGCAATTTTTTTTTTTTTTTTTTTTTGAAAGCTCTCTTACACAGTTAATATGTACATTTCCAGCAATTTATAAACACTTTTGTATTTCTAAGTTAAAGTTTTTTATATGAAGTGATTTATTAAAGTGATTCTAATGAAGTTTTTCGAAAACTCAAAACTTTTTCGTGAAAACGATGTTAAAATTTCGCATTTTTAGTAGCGCTTAAACACCATTTTCTTTACAACGGCTCAGGTGTGGGTAACCCTAGAAACGAAAATACGGCCGGCGAAAGGATTTGTTTGTGGCCCGTGAGATCTTGCAAGTTGGACATCCCTGTCCAAGACAATACAAACTCCGGCCTGGGAAGTCTACGCAATCATTAACCTCCAAACAGTTCACAATAAAATAAACCATACTTTTAATTGTGTCTTTGAAGATAATTTTATTGCTCTTGTGGTCAATTTAATTATTTACTCATAAAATATCACACGAAATTCAAAAACGTTTAATGGGAGAGGGGAAGAAATATAGCCTTGTGTTGTGTGCTGCGCACATCAACATTGTTTTCAATTTCCCTGAAGGAAGCCAATATTATATGGGGCTAATCGAAATATATTTGTTGAATCAAAATGTTTGTATTGAAAAACAATTTTATTCAATTACAGAAAACAATATATTTAAAAAGTAAATTATTTAATGCCCTTTTCACTCACAAGATAAATAATAACCATCTAGAAATGTTTATCCTATTATCATATACTCGTATAGCTACTGGGGGAGGGGGGTCGTCTAACGCTAGAGGGGTGTGGGGATTTGAGGCAGCGATAGGCTGCGTTACACAGAGGTAAGGGGTATTAGTTAAGTGTTTCATAATACTGATATTTCTTTTTTAAATTTTTCAACATTTGCTGAAAAAGTTGCTCTTAAGAATGTATGATGTATACTTGTTACAATATATGTAAATATTTTTTATCAGTGATATGTTGTTTGTATCTTTTAGATTACAAAGAAAATATTTAAAACTTATCTATAGTATACTCTCGAATAATTCAAAACTGACTCACGTAAAGATGGGAACATATTTTCATGCAATGTTGATATTTATAACACACGTCGTAGAAATCACGTTTACCAAGTGTCAGTATCAACAGCTCAGTACAAGAAATCAACACACAATACATGTACGTTACTTTACAACGCATTGCCAGATGACATAAAACAATTAAAATCATTACACAAATTTAAGTTAAAAGTAAAATCTTTTCTGCAGCATAACTGTTTCTATACAATTAGACACTACACTTATCGTCAAAAACAAAAATAACGTCTATTTTAATTAACAATGATATACAATGAATTAGTTTACATTTGTATTGTGTATTGTTTTTTTTTTTAAAAAAAGACTTAATACGCCTGTAAGAAGTAATGTACAGGTTTTTGTCCAGTTTCCCTGAACCATCTCAAACTTTATCATAAATTCTTGTATGTAACACAAATACAATTAATACTATTGGTTTTTTCTGCTTTATAATTAATTTAACTTACTGTAATGGCCTGGGGGTGTGCCTTGTGGCAAGCGTTACGTAATTATTAGAGGGGGGTCACGCGCACGTTATAGGGGGTATTCAAAATATTCCAAATTTGCGTAGCGTAATTTACGGACGGTCTCTAGGCTCCCTGTAAAGCAGCAAATTAAATATTGGCGACAAAAGATTCCCGAGCTCCCTAATTAAATAAAATGTGTAAAATTACTTCTGATCTTGATTAAATTCAGATGCTTACAATTACTAGCACAATCTCCATTTCTATATACAACTGATTGTTTTTGAGAAGGAATTCTTGAAACCTGCTACATTCATGTACTTGTTTCTGTAGTGATATTTATATTTCTTGTGGCACCTCACCGCTCTTGGACTCCTGTTTTAGCTTACTAGGAGGGAATCATTCCTTTTAGCCTTCACATTTCTAGAAAATGTACTTCGAACATTGTTTCAAAAGTAGCAGTTGTGAAAATAACATTATCAACACAATTTTTTTCTTTCAAATTTCTATTTTGCCATTTGATGGCATTTATTACAAATTTGTTTACTGACGTTTATCCTCTCAAGATTGAAATTAAAAAAAAATTGATTTTATTAAATGCTTCGAAAATGGATGAAATCATGATACCATAAAATTCATACATGTCGATGGGATTGGAACATGGAAGGGTAAAATGAAAAGAAATACAATTACTAACAAAAGAAGCTCTTTATTTATGTATTGCCTCTTAATATACTCCTCTACAACAACATGTACATGATACCTTGGCTGTAGTTTACATAAAAGCATGTACACGACCAATTAACAGGATATATTGGTATGAGTTGATATGAGATCATAACGTACACATCACAGTGTTACAATAAACACAAAGAAAATAATAAAAATAATTACAATAATTAAAGAGAATGTATTTTTATTTTGTTTTAATGATGTCAAAAACAGTATTATGTAAAAACTGTCTGACACTTCTTGAGGATGGTCAGGCATGCTGGGATACAATGACACCTTGTTCAGGGCAAAGTTGCTTGATTTACAGTGCCACCTACCACCATAAATCACAGAGGCCCTTCTAACATTCATTGCTGGCTCCTCCAAGTGAGAAGGGATGCATTCTCCTATGACAACCTTGATCATCCTGATTCCACATGTTGCTTTTAAAAACGCACAGATTTGTGAATGGAATTCAATTACATATCCTTTAGGCACATTCATATAAACAGATATTTCCGTACTAACAAAACTTTACAATCAAACCTTTTTCTGGCAAACAGCTGATTATCATTTACAGGTACTTTTGTCATCTCTGCTACCAGTTACTTGTTAATACAAAAGTATGTTACATTCATATTATTAACATATACATGACAGCAGCATAGCAGAAAACTCTCCTCAGTACAATAAATAACCTCCCACAACCAGAAACAAATATGATATTAAATCCCCTCAGACTATTTACTAACAAAGGAACATAGAGTTTTATGATCTCTCATCATTAGCTAAAATGAAAGGATGGAACTATCGTTTAAGAAGCCACGGAACGATGGCAGCGGAGGCAAGTCGTGATTCTGAAAGGGTTGATATGAAACTATTAGTACTGTCAACCTTTACCACAACAAAGAAAAAGTACATCGAAGGCAGATCAGTCAACGCTTCACTGAAAGTGACAGAATCACCAATCGCCCGGCTGCCATCCTTCGGCGGGCGATAGTCGCTCCGCTCCATTTTGGTTCCAGACGGCTCCGCCAGAATGCATCCCTGGGCCCCTTCCGCCTCGCCCCTGAGCCCAAACACACGGCGCCAGCGGCCGCCTCTCCCAGCCCAATGCGACGAGACGCAAGAGGCTGCTTGCGGGGGAATGGACTGTTACGCGTCGCCAGGACCTACTACTTCTAGTGCCAAAACAAGATCGAAAAACCATGTCGTTTGCATTGCATTTATTTTTTTTACATTTCGATTAAAATTCAGCTGGTATCTTAGACGAAGCGTAAAGGCGAAGTGATATAGACTGCGCCTTTAAACTCTGTCTAAGGTACCGTCTGTATCAAAGGGATGATAAGATGGTGTCTACATCGAAAACCATTCTCGGGAGGAGAGTTCACTTGTCCACCCTCCTCTCGACAACCGCGAAAGCTCTACTGGTGCTACTACACACGGTGCAACACATCCCGCGCGACAGTTGCGACGCTCGGCTGCGCGCCGTGCAAGCGCAATTGCGCGATGCGGTGCACATGAGGAACGAGCATCGCGCAAGCGCGGCTGTCGCACGTGACGAGTCGCAGCGTGTGTACACTGCTTCCTTTCCCTGTTGTGTAGGCACCATACCAGTTCCTTTGTTGAGGGTGTGTGTGGGGGGGGGGGCTCGGGGGCGGGGGCGGGGGGAGCGGGGGCGGGCGGCGGCCTGAGATCGGAGCCCGGCCGAGCCGGCTGCTCGGGGCGGCCGCCACGCCCCCGCGGGCGCGTGCACTGCGCGCCACGTTTTACATTTTTTTTCTAAAAAAAAGCATACCTTTGTACTTAAAAGAGTCTTTGGATATATACCAATAATCCGCCACGGCGGCCGCACTGCCTGGCGATAACATGGGGGTTATTATTATATAATTTTCTTGCTGTTAGAGCGCTACAGTGTAGCTAAAAAACTGTATGTATAATTAATATAACATATAATAATAATAATAATAATAATAATAGTACATCTTTATATCCTTCTTCCTCTTCGCTATAAACTAAGATGACAGTCTGTGTGCACTGGCGGGCGGGCGGTGGGCGGTGTGGCGTGGCGAGGCGGGGCGGGCGCGGTGCAGAAAGAGGTGGGAAGGCGGTGATGTCTTTGGAGAGATGTTGAGATCAGGGCGCCCGCCCCGTTGCTGCCGCTGCGCCGCCGCGGCCGCCGCCCGGGCGCTGCCTGGCGGGTGCTGGGCTTAGCTGCGACTCGCAGCTGCCGCCGCCGCCGTCGCCGCCGCCGAGGTCGCCGACGAGGAGGAGGAGGAGGAGGTGGCGGCCGCCCTGCGCGGCTGCTTGGCCGACGGCCCCTCCGCCTTGCCGCCGCCGCCTTCCGCGTCGCTGCTGCGGGGGCGCTTGCGGGCCCGCATGAAGTCTGCAATCACAAACACACACACGTTACCTCTGCGCTCATAGCCGTGCACAACGCACAAACACCTCGAGACAGAAGAGATTTCAATGAGGGAGAGCGCTAGCACCACAAGCGAAGCCAAAGGCGACTGCGTACGTTCCGCGGAAAGCAGTGGCGAGCGACCGCTCGCTGCATCTGAATCGTGGGCGGGGGGGGGGGGTCGCTGTTTGCTCATCGCTTCACCCGGAGGGCGACATTCGCCACGTGGCTACCACTCGGCTTTCGACATAAAGCAAAGGAAATCGATCTGCGAAGTCCATGTTGTCATGGAGTGTGTTCTGCTCTCTTACGACGCTTCACTTCATGTTATATCCCCTCCCCCTTCTGGCAACAGAACTGCAGTCGAACCAGAGACTCGTTGAACAAAGGCTTGGCGAGTGGCTTTCGAGCAGAGGGACGGGGTTCGTTCCCAGCGCAGCGAGGAGCCTCGCTTCACAACGCGATTCGGGGTCGGGCGAAGCGAAGTAGGGCGGCACGAGGCGCTTCTAAGCAGTCGATGGATGGCGCAGCGTGGCGAGAGGGGCGGGGCGGGGGCGAGAGGGGCGGGGCGGGGCCTCGTCGGTATGTGAAGAGCGCTGTGCTCCGCGCTGGCGATGGCGCGGGCGATGCGCGCCGACACAGCCGCGCCGCGGCGCGCTGCGCTTCGCTTCGCTTCCAGCGTTCGCGCGCCGATCGCTGCCCAGATACACGCCCCGCGTCGCTCCGGCGGAAACCGCCATCGACAGCGCAGCATAGCAACGCTCCGCGCCTTTCGGATTCGGCTCTGCGACAAAGGCCAGCCGACACACGCAGCCACGCATTAGTTTTTCACATTTTAGGCTCCCATGAGATACAGCTGCTGCTAATGATGGGTCAGCAATCACTAAATTTTGCCTTACGTCATTTTCCGATTTTACCCTACTAAAATAATCAGCCGGTGAGGACGGTCGTTTCTGAAATGGGTGGCCGGGATATGTGACGTGCGTTGTGCTCCGAACGGGTTCATCCTCAATGTTTCAATGCGAACGAAGGATACTGTTGATAGGTGACTTCATGACAGGCACAATCACAGCGTCCAGCCCTCCCCGATATTCGCAGCGCGCCGAATGCCATGGGAGGGCCATTTTCACACGTAAGTTACGCGAGTGCGTCCCTTTAATCCTCGCGCTGGGCAGGGCCTGCGGCGGCGGTGGCGCTGCGGCGGGCGTTTAAACGCCGAGCGAGAGCGTGAGGGCGCGGGTGCGGGCGCGCGCCGGCTCACCTTGGGCTGAGCGTTCACCCCGCCCCGCCCCGCCCCGCCCCGCCCCGCCCCGCCCCGCCCCGCCCCGCCCCTGCCCTCTGCCCCCGAATTCGGGCGCCGCGACGGGGGGGGGGGGCAGGGCCGTCCACGGGGCGAGCGACAAAAGACACAGAGGCATTGTTTTGCTCACAAAGCCTCACGTACCACTCGTCCGATTCCCGATGCCGTTGCTTCAGAGGGCCGCGCAGTCAAGATTCGGCGGCGGCGGCGACGCGGCGCGGCGCGGCGCGACGTGGCCTGAATAGCCGCGATTGTCCTTTGTTGATCCTAGCCTCCGCTTGGGGGCGCGCGCCGATCAACGGACGGACGAAACGAAGAGCACGGAATGAGAACGCAAACACGGGTGGCATCCCTTCACATAGGTCATCAGTCAGATCAATGACGTATGATGGCACACATTGAAGGCAATTTAATTCACAATTATAATATTAATTTTTTCTGAGAACTTTCTTTCATCGGAAGTTTTCGTCCATCTAAAACGTCACGCTGAGTGCAGACGTGCAAGAATGTCATGCAATGCCATCGCTGAGTCTTATTGGAGATGCACCGCATTCGCAAAATTGGGCCGTTCCCACAAGCAACGAATGTCGCAGTCCGACGACATGATGACGGTGCGCCTGCCGTCAACGTGTCACGCGATGACGACACCTTCTTCCGGATCTACGCGCACAACACATGCAGTGCACGGAAGCGCTTCGAACGTCCAACGACACCGCGGGCATCTGTTCGTCGCTTCGCAACCCTCGCCACGACTCGTCCCCGCTGCACACGAAACTGGGTCACGCGGCGGAGGCTGCAGCTCCGCGTCGGCGGCCGTCACGTGACGCGCGTGCGCTGGGAAAAAGGGCGCGCGGGCGCGCGACTACAACGGAGCCCTTGAGCGGCGCCCGCTAAAAAGCAGCGCGCTCGCCGCCCCGCGCCGCGCCGCGCCAGCCGCTCGGACGCGCTTCCCACGCCGGGATCGCTTACTCCCGTGACGTCAGCGCCGCTCGCCGGGCGCGCTCATCCCCCGCGCACTCCCACGCTCAGATTAGTCCACACACCGCGCATGAGCTATGCACCTCACTTGGCGCCAGAAACTTACACATAAGAGAGAGACAGACAAGGAGAAAGGGCCAAAGGGGAAGAAAAAGAATGAGAAAGACAGAAAGATTTAATAAACTGGTTTGAAATAAAACGAAATGCTTTGATAAATATTATAACAATGAAGAGAGAACCTCAGTCGCGGATATTTGCATGTCCATCAACCCCTTCTCTTGTGTGAATTGGCTCGTTCATCGTTTCCTCAATCTGGTTCAAAGTTCAGCATTTTCAACTCTTTCTCAAATCATCTTTGTCACTGAATAGTATCTAACGAATATGAAGATAAAAGCGGGGTTTTGCGTCCAGTATTCTTGGTATAGCCTCAAAAGCGATTCCTACGGAGCGTGTCGTAGATACTGAGTCAGCGTGGTGGGGGGCGCTCGGGTTGCCACTTGCTCGAGCGAAGAGATTTGGGGCAAAGGAAAGCCGACAGCTCGCGGGCGATTAACACTTTCAGGAAGTGAGACCTACTTCCATAGAAGCGGTAATGTTTCCTGGGCTTCCAGGGCATTATTACTGCACGACGTACGCAGACGCCACACTGCAACCCCCAAAATAACGACTTCTGTCACGGAAGCATGCGAAGTTAATCATGTCGTGAGATAACGGCAATAGTCCCGTATCAAATAAACGTTCTCACCTTTAATGCATCACTGTAGCAACAAGTAACTCCGCGTTAGGAACATGAAAGTTACGCTCTTTCTAGAGTTCGTTTACCTTTGCTCTCCCGTACAAGGACATTTAAAATCCGGTCCTTTTGAGCGAAGGCTATCCAAATTAATGCATTTAAAGGGGCCTAGGAAAGTGAACGCAGATGCAATGTAGCAGGTTCTCGTTAAATTCTCTTTAAAAAAAAAACTTTTAAATAATGGTACTGAATTAAGAATTAAACTTTTTTTGGGTCATACGGAGTTGAGTCTACAAAAAATCGAAGATGTACGTCAATACGAAAGCTCGAAAATACAACTTAACGAAAAAGGATATTGACCGATTGCAACCACGCAGCTTTCGTTGACGGAGGCCGCGAGGGATTCATGGCCCGGGAGTAGAGGCAGGGGGGGGGGCAGGGGGCAGGCACTGATGGATGAGGCACGGCCAGTGCGCGAGCACGCGTGTGAAGAACGATCCTCGCGGAGAAAAGGAGAAGAAACTCCAAAGACCCTCGAGAAATCCGGTTTCGCCCCTTTCCTCCCGGACGGGCTAATGACTTTTATATGTGCATTGTCCGCGCGACTCGCCACCGGCACAAAAGAATCCACTCTATAAGACACAATTACCCGTCGCGGGAGACAACTATACTTAGGTTTTTCTTTCTTGGCGCACGGGGGGGTGTCAATAAAATGGAATATGTCACGATATTTCGAATCGTTCTCGGTTGTGCCGCTAGGAGTCGCATGATCGCGACTGTATCGAGCAGTGCTGGCGGTCATGATACTCCTGGCGGCACAATGGAGAACGACGCGAAATATCGTGACATATTCCACTTTATTGACACCCCCCGTGCGCCAAGAAAGCAAAACCGAAGTTCTGTGCATCTCGCGCGCGGGTCGCCGCGACACAAAATGGCACTCGCCGAGTCGCGCGCTGTGCGTTGTTTTGCCGACGCGAGATAAACAGCTGCTGCCGCCGCCGCCGCCGCCGCGCGCGTTGGGGCTAATGCGAGATAAACGCCAATAACAGCTCCTCCCCCGGCCGCGTCTTTTTTCGTGTTTCGGCGCAAAGGGCATCCGTCGCCGGCGCCGCGCGCGACACGCTGTCCCCGGGGCGGGAGGGGCGGGGAGGGGAGGGGAGGGGTTGACGCAACGGCGCACGCCGCGGCCGCGTCGTTCCAACGAGGCGTGCTGCGCCTAGTTCAACATCAACGCACTGCTCTCACTATGCTTCCATTCTGCAAGTGATGCTGCTAGCTCTTTATTACACTGCCTGCCTAAAGTCAATCTTTTATTTTTTATTCAGAATTTTTCACATACAATTTTAATTCTAGATATAAGTGGTAAGCACATTTCTGAGGTAACAAGCCCTGTTGAGCAGGCGTCCGCGAATTAATTCATAATATTCACTTTATAAGGCACGAGATGTAACAGGCAATGTCATCGGCCACTATCGAAAGATCGGAGCACACAGTAAAATGCCCGTGATGTGTTTCGTACAGGTCTGTAATTAAAGCAACCGTGGAGAAAAATGCGTTCGGTCTGGGGAGTTCGAAATCAAAATTGAAATAAGACTTCGTAAACTTAATTGGGAGGATTAATGGAAGTGATCAAGGTTACATTTACATAACAAAAGATATTCAAAGTTTGTCCTTCACACACGTCACTCCAAAATCTTAAATAAAATGGAATGTTTGGTGATGCGCCATTTGAGTAGCGGCGATGAGGGGCAGAAGCGCTTCAGGAGGGTTGGTGCAGGCAGCGGGCCAAGGGCTTGGGCGCCCCTGCAGCCGACGCGCGACCGCCTGGCCGCCCGGGCGTTTAAACCGGCGGCGAGAGCGTGGGGCGCGGCAGGGCGGGGGGGCGGGGCGGGATGAGCAGCGAGGAGGCGAGGCGAAGGCCTCCCCAGCGCGCCGCGCCGCGCCGCCACCGCTGCAAGCGAGCGAGCGAGCGGGCGGGCGGGCGGCCCAAGAGGCCTTGAGCGGCGGCGGCGGCTCCGGGGACGATGCAGGGAGATAGTTGCTTCCCGCAGCGGCCACGCGCAGCGCTCGCATCGCTCCCCGCGCTTACGTAAGGCCGCCGCGTCGCCCCCCCACCCTCTCTCTCTCGCTCGGCGTCACCGCCGGCTGCGGCCGCCGCCCGGCGACGCCCCGCGTCCCGACGCGGCCGCCGAGACGCGCTGTGGCCCGGCTTTAGGCTGAACCTATATTCACGGCCCAATTCGTTTACGCCAACAACCCACGCCCTTCGCCTCTGCCAACGCACAGCCATTGTTGGAGCTTTCTCGCAGCACTCCAAAGGAAACGTACAAAGCAATCCTCGTACTCACGAAAAACGGGATGAAATCGGCCAAAGCTTCTCTGGGTAGCATGTCTGCAACTTTGGTCTACACATTATGTGCTTAAAAGTGACTAGACCGCTCCAAGGCACCCATGACATTGTTGTTTTTCTTTTAAATATCATGCGCCCACTTCATCCCGTCGCTCCAAGCAACTCGTCCAACACGGAAATTTGGGCGTAACCTCTAGTATGTAGTGTTGATTATAATTTAAGCAAGCAAACGAAATATTAGCCTTACTATTCAACTTATTGTAAACTACGTTCCTAAATTCATGAGCAGCAAGGTCTTGATAATCTGGGCCATAGAAATCCAAACCGTTTCTTTACAGCGCGGTTTGCGTAAGTGGTGCAGTCAAAGAGCGCGCCAATTGTGTCCTGCGCACATCGCAAGGCTCATGCTCGTTCGATGAGACCGTTCCAAGTTTTCTTCGGAGATCGGGGCGGTGCCACAAGAAATGTCTGGACCGTTTTAAGGTGCAGTAGTATATTACACAATTTATAGGCGGGTTATCGCGGCCCGAGAGCCAGCGTCACGAATTACATTAACGTCGTAATTGAATTATACGCTCCTCTGGGCGCGGGCGCGGGGGCCAAGGCGCCTGCCTCGCGCCGCGTGCTTCCTCCTCGTTCTCCATCTTTTTCCCGCTGGCAGCGCTCTCACTTGGACAGGCACGCCACTAATGATAGTAGTAATATTGAAATTGTTGTTAATACCAGGATCAACAGGGAGAACTATGTAGTAGACACGTAGATGGTACGATTAAAAATGGACCAAATAGGATCAATCTCAGTTGATTCCACGAATGAAAACGTTTTTATTATATACATTTATTGTGAGCTCGACGTTTCGCACATTCATCATGTGCCTTGCTGAATGTATTTACTTGTATTGCTCTTGACAAGGCACGTCGAGCTCATAAATTTATATAATACAAAAGTTTTAATTCCTGGAATCAACCTGGATTGACCCTGTTTGGTCCATATATTTAATCGTACCATCTACGTATCTACTTAATAATTTTAATAATAACAATTGGAGAAGCCAAAGCTGCTGGGGCACGTAACCCGAAGTAAGCTCAAAATGTTGCAAATCCGTCAGACATCCATATACATTTCTTTCCATATCCAGGCACAGCCTTCCGCTCGGTATATTTATTTTCAAGTCAACAGCCTTGTTGTGTCCTGTGATTTGTTTATGAAAAATACATTGAGAAATATGATTCAATTATACGGAAAATTATTCCAATGCTTTTGCACGAATACTCCCTCTTGATTCTAGCTATTGTCGTACGATATTTAAAAAACAGAAATCTTATGTGAACAAAGTCTCCGCTCCGGGAAGACGTAGTAGCGTCTGCGCCATCGGAAGGTGCGCCCGCGGAGCGCCGTTTGCCATGTGCACTCCGCGCTGCAGGCGCTGCTCCGGGCGTTGGTGCGCGCTGCACCAGCTGGCGCACAATGGCCCATTGTGGCCGCCCCCGCGCCGTCCCCTCCTTTGTGCCGCTGCGTGGACGCGGGAATCGGATTCCCGGCTCCCCCCCCCCCCGCCGAACAATGCCCCGCGCGCCCGCACCGCTTTCCGCAGGCGCGGAGGCGCTGCCGCGCACCCTGGCCTCTTTGCACATGTATTCGGACCCCGAACCTGCCCGGAAACACGATGCTACTGCATCGGCAAGGTAGCCTCTTTCTGAACGAGAAGACTGCAGAAGAGTCTTCTAGAGTTTCGCAGCAAGCAGAAAACGGCCGCATCAGAGCCCTCTATTCTGCGTGTACGACCTCATTTCCCCAATCATTCACATCGCCTTCCCCAACCAGTCCGTGTTTTTCTGCCACGATACTGCGATCATGTTTATCTTGCCCGAACTTTCACGTCGAAGTGACCCGAGTTTTTCGACAATTTGCGATCAAGAAGCTACCGTGATTGTGTCTATCAATCGCAAACGACATATACGTGATGTGATAGCTTTAATTACTCCCGTATTTCCATGTACTTGGGGCTTTTACCCGGCGATTATAGATGAACGTTTGAGCCTGAGGGGCAATGATTATGAAGCGTCCGCGAACCAAGAGGCGGGGGGGGGGGGAGAGAAAAACCTAACACAAATCCCTGATGGGAAATCGGACATTAAACATAAGTATGACGTATTAGCGCGCTTACCGCTACGGTACGCGTCACCAGTGTGACACGCGGGAACTTTCAACTGGGAATGATCAGAGGATTTAGGGAATTCGTGATGTTTCAGATCTTAACGTACTTCTTAGGAACAAGAAATAGGTTTACTTATCGAATACTGTATACTAAAATATTATATGGAATTCTATAGATTTACTATAGAAAAATCGCAGTATATACTTGGGTTTTTACTTCTTGACGCGTGGGGGCTTGTCTTCAGGATGGAATATCTCACGGTATTTCGCGTCGTTCCCGGACGTGCTGCTAGAAGTGGCATGATCGCCAGCACTGCTTCATACAGTCGCGAACGTGCGAGTCCTAGCGGCGCGACCGAGAACGACGCGAAATACCGTGAGATAATATTCCATCGTGAAAACAAGACCCCACGCGCCAAGAAATAAAAAGCCAAGTGCAGTCTAGGACTTCCCTCGCTCCTAGCAACACATGGTCCAGCGCGAGGCAGATGGCGCAATTGCGCGACGCGAAGGCGCGGCTGCGGCCTATCTGCGGGCAATTCCGGGCGGATACCACACCCTGGGCGCGCGCACGCGATGTGTGTCATCGCAGCGGGAAGGCAAGGCACATGAGAAGCCGCCCTGCCACCCACCCACCCACCCACTCCGTTCAACACAAATCAATTGGCAGGACAACTCAACTTTCGCAACTACTTTTTAACGAGTCTACTTTTAATAGATTTCATCTTTTTATCCTACAAATATAAGAACGTGATCATTGCTGAACTACCAACTTAATACAGGGCCTCGTAAGGTTAGTAAGTTAATACAGGGCCTCGAAAGGTTTTGATTAGCGCTACCTGCGCTGCTAGGTTCTTCTAATCTTCCCTCACCACAACTCAATTCGACGATTTCTTGACCCACTTATGTTGTGCCTGTCGTGGAAGTGACGTTGTCCTCCCGTTCCTCGACGACACTAGGTAGTGCCGAATATTTTTCAATTTACATTTTACGGCGGAACCGTTGTTCCACAGACCGTAACACACAAACACCCCACTGGAAGCCATTCGATGCGCGTTAACCGAGGAGAGGGAGGGATAGGGGAATCAAAGACTGCTTCGCCAGTGGGTCGGCAGCACCTTCGCACGCTCAGCGGAATGCAAACGCCTGTCTTATTACGAGCGGCACGCGTTGCAATAGCAAGTGAAGCATTCGCAGCCACATTCTTCACCCAGGGTTGCGAGAGCCAATTTACATGTTTGTATACCCAGCCTGGCAAAGTACGAAGTGAGGCGAAAACGTTATTGCGTATACGGAGCAGGTTCACAAGCGTTTTTAAAAGAGCAAAAATTATGAGAGGTTTTGGGGGCGTTCTCGTATATTTCCTCTTCGTACTGTTTGTGACCTGCGATCGCTAAGCCAGAAGCAAAACAAAACCCCAGCGCAGATTCGAGCGCCCAGGGCGCGATGTACAGTCAACTCCGGTTTCAGTGAACTTCAGTTACTGTCCCGTTTCACTTACATTGCAAATAAGCTTAAGAAGATTCGGTTAGAGTGAACGGAGGAAATAAATTCTGGAAATGAATTGGATCTGGCATGTTATTAGGCGAGCATAAGGGCCTTCAGAGGGCGAGACTGTGTTTCAACAGTGCCAGAGATATTGAAAGGTGTCAAGACTGCATCACGATAATTAGACAGAGGACAATGCAGAATCAAGTATGCAGACCACGAACACTGGAGAAGGTTAGAAATTACTAATGAAAAGTGTACGAAGCAAACAATTGATAACAATATATTTTTTAAGGACAAATAAAGATAAAGAAAATTTCAGTTCGTGCTGGTAATGCATTTTGTTGTATCTCTATATTAACAAAATCATTGGGGAGAAATTCTATTTAATTTTGACATCATCGGATATAGTGAACCAAACACGTTAGTCCCCGAAGTCGACTGTACTTGAGATCTTTCCAATGCAACTGTGGAGACGGCGAAGCTCAACAAGAGAAAACATTATCAAAGGCATACAGTAGGCCGAGATGAGTCGTGACGCCATCCCCTGCCCCCGCCCCCGCCCCCGCCCTCGCCCACGCCCACGCCACGCCCGGCCCGCGCGGCGGTCGCCGACCCCAGCGCTGACCCACATAGCGCGCTGCGGAGGCGAGCGCTTCCTAAACAGCAGATGCGCGCTGGCGGCGGGAGGCCGGCGGCCGGGCGGGCGCAGCGGCGACGCAAAAAACCACGCCCCCTCGCCCCGCCCCCGCGGCGTGGGAGAACGCCTCCGCCGCCCGCACCGCTCTCTCCTTCCATTTAAATATACACTCCACTCCGGTCATACTACAACGTCTCCGACTACCATTTTGGGTTCACGTTATTCCGATCAAGTCAATATTAAATACGATTTCTCCACAATCACATATTTCATTAAAACAGAGATGCAGCCGAAATATACTGGAGTTTTTATTTCTTGGCGCGTGGAATCTTTTCTTCACGATGGACTATATCACGGTATTTCGCGTCGTTGTCGGTCGTGCCGCTAGGAGTCGCACGATCACCAGCACTGCTCGATACAATCGCGATCATCCGACTCCTGGCGGCACGACGGAGAACGACGCGAAATACCGTGAGATATTCCATTCTGAAGACAAGACCCCACGTGCCACGAAATAAAAACCCAAGTATACATTAACAGCACGAACTGGAAGTTTCAATATTTATTTGACCTTAAAAATATAAATTATTTAAAATTGTCTGCCTCGAATATTCTTCATTGGTAATTTCTCTAGATCCTTCTCCAGTTCGTACTTCCTCCAAACTTGATCCTGCATTCAACACTGTCTCTTAAGTATCCTAATGCAGCCATTCACACCCTTCAACGCATCTTGCGCCTGTTGGAACAACGTCCCACTCTCCGAAGACTTCACGTGCCTCATCACGTACGAGAACCTTTCAGAAGCGGCATGGCGCCAGCGGCTGATGAAACTGATTGCTGAATGAAAACATTCCGGATCCATGACGTCCCCCTCAGAGGACACTTCTCCGATGATGACAATTGGTTGACGTTTTTTTCTAAGATGCCTAGTGTTGGAATTAATGGCACTGGGGCGATATTTTTCCCCCCAGAAGGGAATTAATTTTCAAGACGTATTTCTTACGTTCACTATAGCCGAGGTTCACTGTTCATTAAAATCGAAACTTTTTATGCTTCTTTGTAATGTAAGCGTAACAGAACCAGGGACTCAAGTTCACTACAAGCAGAGTCGAGAGCAGTGACTTGTGACATATCAGCTGGACGCGGGTATCCAATGGGAAGCTTCCTTATGATTTCGAAGCTTCCAGAAGCATCGTTAAATTGTTAAAACGTTAATTTTGATTTCCAAACAATAGCTTTTTCCAAAAGCAAGCAAAAAGCAAAAACTCCGTCACAACGAACCACTCCAATATTAATTCCGCCCCCTTCCTTGCTCGCACATCGCTGTCGCCAGTGCCCCAAGCGGTCTCTGGAAGGGGTCTGCGGCGCTGTGGAGGAAGTGATGGCAAATTTTACCAAAACATCGATGCATCACTAAAGGGTGTTCGATGACGAAAACATCGACAAAAACATCGATGTTTTAAATATAAACGAATAAGCACGCTATTTTCCCATCCGTTTATAATTAGCGATCGCAAATCGGATATATTTTACTGTTTGGTTAGCAGCATGTTAGTAGTATGCTACTATGCCAATAAAAAATATTTAATGTTTAGAAGAAAATTAAAATTAAAGAGCATTGTGCTTCGCTATTTTACCATCTTAATATTTTAATCAGTATCCTACATAAACCGTACAAAATGCCATACAAATAAACATTCTTTAAAAAACATAATAAAGCATTGCAAGAATAAACTCAAACATCGATGTTTTTGCCACAAAATATCGATGATAATATATCGATGTTTTAAAAACATGGATGTTTTTTTGCCATCCCCAGGTGGAGGCGGGCTCGCCCCCGCCCCCGCGCAGGTACCGGCATTAGCGGGGGCGAGGGCGGGGGCGGGGGGCGGGTGAGGGCGCTTTGTTGGCGCGCAGCTTCCCAGGCCTCGCACTGGGCCCCAACGGACCAAGACGCGCGCGACGGAGAAAAACGAGGGAAAAAGCTGGCAGGTCTACCTAAAAAGTGGCGTAACTTTTCACAGAAGGGGATGAGGGACTGTAATGCTTGCTCAAGAAATGGAGCTATTCACCGTCAGCTACTGTACACTACGAAACAGAAGAATTTTCAACAGCGGTCATTTGCAACTCTTGCCCGAAGATCATTCGATACAAGAAAAAAATAATGGAAACGCAATGAATACTTGCATAAACACGACGATTCCTCTCTTTAATGGCTGTTCAAAAAAATTTTTTTTTTGTTATCACGCAACGTTTGGATATTAATTATGCAGAATGTAAGCAAAAAAATACTGAATACAAATACAAAATACATTGTTATAGTGACAATTTGTTTCGTAGTTTTTTATTCACCAACATGCATCACGACATATATAATAGTATTCTGGAGCCCGAAAGGACCCACTGCCCGCCGCGCGCCACCCTTGGCCCTGAGAGCGCCCCGTCTGGCGGGCTTCCCCCCCCCCCCGGGCACAAAACATGGCCCTTCTGCACTCGCCAGTGTTCTTGCGTTGCTTCAGATAGCTCTGGCGTATTACTTTACTTTAAAACGTGCAGAAGTTCCAAACATCAAATTTCCGACCGAGGTGGTGATTTCCACAGACGGACGGGAGGGAGGCACAATTTTGTCAAAAGTGAATTTTTATATCAAGATGGCGTCTTCGCCCCGGGGAGGGTGCGTTAATTTTGACAGTGCTTAGTACGTCTTGGCAAGGACTGGCGACTTGCTAAATTAATTTAATAGTGTCGACTCCTTTTAATATTTTTTTATTATTTTTTTTTACACACAAATATGCGTTCATGAAACGAAACTTGGGATCCGTCCAATGCCAGGCCTCGTGTCTGGCGACCTTTGTGTAGGCAGTGAGGTGGCGTGGCTTGGCGTGGCGGGACGGGACGGGCGGGGCGGGGCGGGGCGTGGCGTGGCGTGGCGTGGCGTGGCGTGGCGTGGCGTGGCGTGGCGTGGCGTGGCGGGGCGGCCGAGCGGAGGCCGCAGCGCCTCTGGAGGGGGCCGCCGGCGAGAGTCGGCCAGTGACGTCAGCGCGCAAGCCTGGACCTGCGCGTCGCCAGCGGCGGCGGCGGCGGGGCGGAGGCCGGGCGGCGAATTGGCGGGAAAGGCGCAGCCACGCAGCCCGAAACAACCCCCGTGCGGTCGTCCACCTCCCCGCACAGCCCTCCGCCCGCCCGCCCGCCCGCGAGAAAACACACGCTCTTGCGTCTAGGTGCAACGACAAAGAACTTGTTATGAAACCAGATACTTCCAAGTATGGCGGCGGCGCTGCAAGGTGAAAGTCGACCTTGGTCACTCGATGCATTTCCGCCAGTTCTCCCGCGCCGCGCCGCGCCGCGCCGCGCCGCGCCGCGCGGCCCCGAATGCGTCCCACACAACGACCATTATCTCGCGATGCGCCTCGGTGGGTCACGTCCAAGAGTGCGCGAGCGCAGGGCCGCGAGAAACGCCGCTACGCCCAAAACATCCGCGGCACAAAAACCGTTACAAAACAAACTCACGCTTCCAAGTGACACACTGTTTAGCGGAGATGCGTCTTCTTTTAGATCGCGTCGCTCCCCCACAAAGGCACGCACGCACGCGCGTGCATTCACTCGTGCCGGCTGCGTTCGGAGCCCGCGTCCACCGCCCACACGCGCGCACCCCGGCGGCGACGTCGTGCACAGCGCCAGCCGGCTATGCGGAACCAGGCAGGCGACAACGATGCCCATGCTTTCAAAACAAACGTGTTTCTAAGAGATACCGTTGTTTGAAACATCCAATGTATTGAAGCGGATACTTTATGCTCGATATTTTCACGTCCACGAGGTTTAGTTCGTAGATGAAAAATTCCCATATTGACAATTTTGTAAAAGTGTAAATATGAAATAATAACTGATTGTACCACTGTTTTCGAACCACACGAACGCGATATGTACCGCTATTTTCATTGAAGAGACTGTTATTCCTCGCTCGAGATGACCATGATGCCCTGTTCGTCTTTCCTAGCATTTCGCGCATGGAGATGAGTTTTTTAACTTTGCTTTCAGTTAAATTTTAATTATAAAATAACATGCACGACCATTGTCAAATTAAATTTTGTGGCGCCCAAATAAGGCTAGAGATTACTAAACATAGTTTAAAACATCGATGATTTTTAGTCGATGTATTTTGAACATAGTTGCTAGGCCAACGTGCCTACTACATCTTCTCAACTTTCTTTCCACCTCAATCAACAGGTTTTGTGAGATTTATTCAACATACTTATTGTTCGTTTCCTCTATTTTGTTCTTAACCACGATCTGCGTATTCTCCCACATTCGTATTTTTTTCGAATTCACAAAATAGTTAATGATATTACGCGCTGGGATGGCATTTCCTGAAGGAAATGAAACGTTCTGCTCTCTCTGTATCTTATAAAATATTTCATATAACGAATACGAATAACAGGACGCGTTTAAATTTGATCGAGTGTTACCAATATGAGTTGATCCTTTGAATCTGAAAGATGTTTCTCTTTAGCTTTCGCCAGAACACGGCAAATGAAATACTCTTAAAAAAGAGAATATGAACGTGGACTCGGAAATGCGCAAGAAGGAGTAATGGTCAAAAGGCTGTCATCGCCATCCGTAGGCGAGAATTGCCAAGCCTGAAGCAGACCGATCAGTTGGCCTCTAATTTGTGTAAATAAAATTACCAAATTATTATTTTACAATTTAAAGTTTATAATTTTACATAAATTCGTTTGTAGATACGTTACTAGCACTTCCTTTCTCTGTATTGATTAAAAAAATTCTCGCTCCACCTACGTCAGGCTCGAACTCTGTCATCCGTTTCAGATCACTCGGCAATATTTCTCCAAGGCATTGGTGAAGGCAATCAGCATAGCGAGCCCGCTGGTCATTAAAAGCCAAGGCCCATAACAGTGCGTCGGGGTGGGCGTCGGCCGCTCCGCTCCCACGGTGGCGCCGCCCATTGTGCCCATGCTAATTCGGGCGGAAGCGGTGGCCATAGCGCACGGGCACCAGAGGTCGTTCGCCCCGCCCCGCACAGCGCCATCTACCAACCCCTAGCATATTCCGGTTCAATGCGGAGCTCATCAGTGGAGGTTAACTCTGATCAACAGTTGCTTTAAATGTGCTTTAAAAAAAGGAACAAAATAAAAAAAACAGGGCGGAACCCCAAATTACGCAAGATATCAAAAGATTGATTGTTAATGATTATGGACGCATCAACAGCTGTCATTGGTCCCGTAAGCATAGTACAATTTTTCTTCGGGAGGTGGCGGCGATCTTGCTCAACTGGATAGCGAGGTCTGACACCGACGTACAGTCGGATACTGGGGTCTTCCCTCAATGAGATATCTCTCACCAGCGGGGCTCCGTCCCAGACGGGACAAGCTCTGCACTCCCGACCGGTCTCCGAGCACGTGTGGTAGAGTAGTGTATGTTAGTTTAAGTGCGTGTGAGAGTAAGGGGTAGGATAGAATGAGGAAGAAAAGATCGCGCGCAGTCCCTGGCCCGTTAGGGTACTCCTTCGGCATTAGGCTGGTGTTGATCGGAGAAACCAGAGAAAACTACCAATAGGAGCAGCCGGCCGCTAGAAATCTCCGCCAAACAGCGACTGAATTCGACCGAGCAGACAAGTTAAATAGAGAAAATGCTGCCACAACGTGGAAGCTACGACCTGCCGATGACAGACACTGCAGTGACGCCAGTCGACGGCCGGAGTCCCGTCTGCCGGTCGCTTGAAAAGGGGCGGGGACGATCTAGGATTGTTCGTTCCTTTCCGGCGCGCCGTGCGCTGGCGTCGCCCGCGCACGCATGCGCGTGTGCGTGCGTGCGTGCGTTTAAACGCCGCCTACGCCCCGGCGCGTCGCGTCGCCTGGTCATCGGCGCAGCTGTCCCGCAGCCCCACTTAACATTCCTGGGGCGCGGGGCCACGCTCGCGCGCGCGCGCGCCGCTGATAGCGCTGGGCGGGGCGGGGAGGCGACTCGACCGTCCACGCACTGCTTCTCATTCCCTCCTTGTCGCCGCTCCCATCTGCCCCAATCTGACCCCGCCGACGCGTCTCCCTGGCATGTGTTTCACCCCCCCCTTCGCTGGCGCTGCAGCCGCGTGCGCCTCGCGGCAATTATCTCGCAAGGCACTGGAGCGCTCGCGCGCCTCAACAGACGGCTCTCTGTGCCTGGAAAGCTCTCCACGGAGGTGGCAGGACCAAATGCACGCTGCATTTCGAGTCTGGAATGGTTGGGAACATAAAAGTCAAACGGAAAATTTATTCAGATTTTCTTTTTACAAGACGAACGGAACCTTAAGTCTAGTGAACTAACGTCTGATGAAAACTGAAAAGGTTTGGCTTCGTGAGATTTAAAGTGCACATTCCTCAGAGAAGAATTTAAATCATGCAAGCCCTCTTTCCCGTGAGAAGCCATATTCTCTTTAAATACGTATGTATTTCTTATAATTAAAAGTGCAATGCGTAGATCCTGAACTTCGAGGTTTCACCTCGGGCCACATTCCTCACTTCCTCCACAGCCACCACGCCCTCTGCGTTACATCCTGTAATTAAATTCTAGTACTAACATTTTTTAATGACTACATCGCACATCGAAAGACATTTTAACATTTCTTTCTTTCTTTCTGTAGGGGAGATAATGTATCCATCTACCGCGGGAGGCAACCGTTCTTCCACCGGTCCGCGACGCATTAGGAGCCGGCGGCGGCGTTGCGCGGTCGCGTTGCGAAAGGCGACGCTTTAAAAAACAGCTGCGGTCGTCGCCGCCGCCGCCGCCTCGCCCCCTCTCGGCGGCGCTTCCTAGGCCAGGACGCCGGCCGGGCCGCCCAACGCAGGAGCTTCCGAGCGAACGAACCGTCTTTACTTTCTCGCCTTGCGAACGTCTTCGTCAGAAGAGAAAGTTGTGTAGTCGTGCGCCGGAAAACGGCGAGTTTTCGCCAGAAAAACTGCTTTGCTGGGCTCTAACGAACAAGTGGATAAATCCTGTTGCTCAGTTTAGAAGAAAAAAAATTCTCGAACAAGTGGCGTAGCCATGCATGAATGCATGCTTTTAAATCATACTGTGAGCTACCAAAGGAAGTAGGGCTCTTGTCAAACTATTCACATTAAAAAATGCCTGATGTACTCACGGAAAACGCAACCTCATGCGTATAGCGCAGGGACACCGCTTATTTCCTCAAACAAATTTTCTCGACTTTTCCCGTTTACTGGAGCGTTTTTTCAACGTTTCACTGATAATATTTGTGGAGCACTTCCAACCATTTTAAAGAATATATTAAAGTCAGCTGGAAATTAATTCGTCAGCTTTCAGATTTCGCCGTAAAAATTTACAAATTAAAACAATGTGAACAAGTAGAAGTTGAGCAAAACGCAATGCTTTTGTTTTCAATATAATTCTTGTTTTCAGGAACAATATCGAGATTTGAATAAAAAAATTTCTGACTAAAAAAAATTCCTAACGTTTCTTTCAAAAATTTCCTGATTTTTCCAAAGTAACGCAATTCTCTAATTTTCCAGAAAGTGGCCTGTTTCCAGAAAGTTTTCCTGAAATTACATTGAACTGGAAACTGAGTTCCAGGTGCGCAGAAGAATGCAAACAGTTTTTGTGCGTCTTCTCTATGAGCTCGGTGGAGCAATTGTACGTTAGCCGACCTGGGCAGCAGTAATCGGCTGTGTGTCGATCTCTGCTGTAGAGGCTATCGCGGGGAACAGCGGTCGCCACGGTTTCCAATCGCTGCACTCCTACGCGCCCGCGCCGGATATGCGGCAGTTATGAGAACTGAACTGCTCGTGTATGATCTGAATATGCGTTCAGTACGTTCTGGTCCATTTCGGCGTGACACTTCCATGGACAGGAACTAAGTAACGTTGGACTGTTTCTCTCTACGATTTGTTTACACAGCAACAGTAAAAATGAGCAGTTACAAAGAGAAAGGTTTCTTTTATAGCTATTCGTTATATTTCAAAACAAAATTGAGTTTGCTTCGCACTTCAAGAAAAACATTAATAATATAACAATGAACACCAAATAATGACTAGGGAAAATAGGATCGCGTGTCCGAGGATGTCTGGCATTCTTTCGAGAGAACTCATGGGGAAATATTCAGGAGTGTTATGGACACCGATGTGGACGAAGGGCGGCAGGCATGCGTGAAAACCAAGATTGGTGAGCGTCCCCACATGCCTCCAACCTCCGGACCCTGTCGTTCCTTTTGGGCAGCCTGCTGGACTGTCAAAAAAAATAACATTCCAGTCCAGACACGGCGCAAATTTCGTTAACGACACTCGGACGACCCGGGACACGCTAAATATCTCACAATATCCGTGCGACGCGTTCTTCGGTGACAGAGGCTTTCAAGCGGCGATAAATCGTGACGGGGCCTCTGCGATTCGCCTCGCAGGCGCTGCCCGCCCCGCCGGGCGAGGGTGCGTGATTTACGCGTTCCGCCTCGGATCACCCCATCGCCCCCTCCCCCCCCGCCCGGACCCGGGGGCGTCCCTGCGTGGCGTACAGTCGCGTCCGCCCAGCGCGGCGCACTCCGCGCCCATCTCCTCACTCGAAGAAGGCGTGCCAGGGCCACTTCCCGTCCGGAAGCAACAGCACGTGTGACGGGCGCCAAAATCACTGCAATACAGCTCCAAATGGTTCTTATTCAGTCAGGTCCATCCTTTTAAAAGTCTTGTCGAAGTAATACCAAGAGTTCAATACAGAAAATCGGCCCGAAGAATGTAGGATCACTGGCATTCCAATAATAAAACGATAAGACCATCTGTCATTATCATTAAAAAAATAATTTATAAAAATAGATTCAAGACGACCAGTTCGGACAATGCCGCAACACTAACACAGAAGTAGTGTAAGAATCCATCGTCTGACTTTCCCAGGCAACTTACGAAGCATGTCCACGAAAGAGTACAAGTGTTCGGCTCCCCGCGGCGCCCACGACAGCGGGTGGGCGCCCTGGCGACAGGCTGCCCGCCCTTCAGGACAGGCGGGGCCCTTCGGAAAAGACGCCAGCGTCCCGACGCCAGCCTGCACTACATAGCGACAACCACCCGCTCCCCGTCATGGAATATGTTAGCCTGCACATGTACCCACTGTGCGGAAGTTCAGTTGACTCGTCGTTTATATTAAAACGTATGTACGTGGAACACGGACGCATCGAAGTGAAAAACAAATTGTAGGTCGACGAGTGACACGTTGGGGTCTGGTACGGATCCCGGCTCGGGAGCTGCAATCCAACGCTCCTGCTTTCCTGCCAACCGTTTTCCGCGTAACAGGATCAGAACTTGTTTACAGAACTCAGTATAGCAGGTAACAAAAGCGGTCACCCCAACGACAAGACTATTCTTTTCCCACAGAGCTGACAGAGCAGCAAAAGCTGGGGTGGGACGGAGCGGCGAGGGTGGTCTCGCCGATTGGCATAAAAACATTAACACATGTCTTAGCACTGTCAATACACTGACTCACGCGAAACGGATTTATGGTTCCCAGGCGCGTCTGGTATGGTGAGTCCCGTAAGAGTAGTGGCTGTACGATCCCGGGACGTGAGATCCGACGCCCATCTACACGGTTTCTCCCTCACCACGGCGTCGCCCCAGCTGAGGTGTGTGGTAGTGCACTACGCGTCTGTGTACAGGGCAAGGATGAACAAGGGAAGAACGCATGCGGTTAAAGGTCCGTTTGGAAAGGTACTGCTCCGGCATTCGCCCACTACTGATGGGAGAAACCACGGTGAACCACCCATTAGAGCAGCCGATCGTCGTTCGCAGACGCGCTGAATGCGACCCAGGTCTCTCATCAGTAGCGAACATCCGCCACCATCCGTCAGGACCTGCGATCTCTCGTCAGCGCTGCAGCACAACCGGAGAGGTGGCGCAGGCAGTCAACTGAGAATTCTAGCGGCTGGTTTCTCTCATCAACAGCCGAATGTTGATGCAGTACCCTAACAAACGGGCCAGGGACAGCGCGCGATCATTCCTTCCTCTTCCTTGTCCTCCCTCACCCCTTACACACACTAACATACCCTTCACTACCACACATGCCGGGAGACCGGTCGGGAACTAAGAACTTCTCCCGGCAGGGGCGGAGCCTGGCTGTTGGGAGATTTCTGGTTGGGGAAATTCCCGTAGCCAACGGTAGGTCGGCACCGGATCTCGCAATTCAGCGGAAGATCATCGCCTCCCGTGTGTAAATATGCACAATACTTACTGGATTAACGACCTTAGGCGACGTGCCAGGAATCGCTAATCAATCAAACAATAAGCTGGAGTCCAGGCATCGACGAGTTCGCTTATTTTACTAATTAAATCGGCATATACATAAAGCCTTATCCGCTGCGGGTGAGCATTGGGACAGTATGGCGACGTATTAATAATGACTCCTCTCCTCCCCATTTGGAAGGACGGAGTGCAGCCTTCGGAGAGGTAGGCGGGGCGAGGGCGAGGGCGAGTGGGCGAGGGCGAAGGTCGGGGAGGCCGTCGCTGCGTGCGTGGCCGGCACGCGTGCGTGCGTGGGGGTGCGCGGTGGGCGCGCGGCCGGCCCACGTGTGCGCGGCGCCGATGATATCACGGCCCAAGGCGCGTTCTCCTTCGCGGCCTCAGAATTCACTGGATTCCGAGCTCATTTCCATAGCCAGGGACAAGCACGTGCAGCTGTACTCTGGTAGGGAGCTATGTTATACCAGCGTGGAGCTGGTTCGATTTCATCCCGCGATAGAAGAATGGAAAGTAACAGAAGCAGTCTCGTGAGTAAAGGCCGATATACACGGTTTTCGTGCAGACTGGACGTACAGAAAACGGGCAAACCACAATGAATGATTTCTGCATGAAAACTTTGAAGCACGTTCGTAATTTTTCATGCAGAAAACTCACAGTTTGGGTCAAGGACCTCTAGCGGCAGAATCCTTCACTAACGGATTTGTTTACTCGACGCGACGGTAATCTACTATTACGATTTTGTGGATAGGTGTGCCAAAGTGGGTTTTCGTGAAGTGATATTGTGATAAACTCGCTCTTGCCCTAATCCTGTCTTCCTATTTTTCTTCTCTACACTCCTTGTTAATTAGTACTTAATGAAGATCCCAGAGAGAACGCACGCTCACAAATATCGCCCTTGCAGGCCCTCAGACGGCGCATTTCATGGTTTGCCGGTAGATACCCTGGCGGCGTCTTGTGGCGAATCACACAGAAAAAGTACAGGCCGTGATGCGCGACTTTTGGCTGTTATACTTCTAGTTTGGGATATTCAAGTTTCTGTACAGAATCTGCACGAAAAATGTACCGTATGTACCGGCCTTTACATCACTCACAAGACTTGAGAAGTCGAGCCCGTCGCCGCGGTGGCTAAAGCAGTGGTGATCTCGGACTGAGGAGTCGCGGGTTCGAGTCCCGCCTCTGACGTGGTTGTGTGTGTCCGTCCTTTCACCCCCCCATCATCACCATATCCTTTCATCCTCATACCATAACGTTCAATCCAATAGTGGTCGCTAATGACTTACTAGTTGATGCGACCTTCAATAACGAAAAAAAATGAAAAACCTTGAGAAGGCACATGAACACTGAATGTGAAGTTTTTGTTTCTCAATTGGGGGAGAAATATCAACTCTCTCCATTACTAAAAGTGAAACTCGCGTGCCCTGACCTCGTTATGGAATCGTGTTAACAAAGGCAAAGCATTGGTTGGTTCTCGGAGGAAACAATGAATGTTATATTATTTCTTACAAAAGCTCTCCTTCTACTAAACGTCTCCTTTCGTATCGAATCTTTTGTCGTATTCTTTCTTTCCATTCTCCTGTCATGCGAGTGTGCATTTTTTGCCCTCTTGCGGTCGCCATCTGCATTCGCTCTTCCGATCGGAGAAAAGTGGACCAGTCGATGCACCCCCTCCGGCGGTCGAGCTACCGTACCCCGTTCCGCTCACGCAGATGCTTCATTAGGACGTCTTTCACTCTGACACAGCACGAACTCCCAGTCACGAGATCCTTTGAGGGAATACAAAGGCAAACAGCATTCCAGTTGAAAGAAAAATTATACCATTTCCAAAGTAATGCCAATGGAATTTGCCAAAATACGATAATAACGTGTTACCAGAAATCGTAAATAACCGGAAAGGTATGCTGATAAATTGAAAGCAGATTAATATTTTAAATTTTGTTTGTAAAGCAGCGATATTGTGCTCTACCGTCTTGGCATGTAGTGCAGCTCCAGGTCTTATTTTCGGGATCGGATATCCACATTCCAAAAATAACATGTGAGTGTTAAGCACGTCATGTGTAATTTCACTCCTATTTTCTGAAACTGGATATACTACATTTAATTACTCGTAAAACACCATTGTAAGACCTAGTGTTGACATACTGCACGTAAGATAGTTATCCAACTGATTCTGATTTTTTTAAAAATATTTTCTTCCCCGTTGTGTTAAAAATATTGGTTGTGGAGGCGAGGTTAGAATGCCGTTGGGAGTGCGAGGGCTACGCAAAGGGGCGTCTAGGCAGCAAGAACGAGTGTAAGAATCCGCCATCCCCGCCGCCTGCGCGTCCGGGCAATTGGCTGTGCTTCGTGCAAAGGGCGAAGCGTCAGGTCGCGGGATCCGACGGCGGCGTCCGGCCGCACCAATTGACGAACGCTAAATTACTGATGGCGGTTAAGATAAATCCTTTCCGGAGCGTTTGTGTGTGTCAGGAAGTTTACAAGCGGATGCACATCGATTACGAGCGAAAGGAACTGAACACGCAAACGGAAAACCGAGCACTAGCGAGTTCAAATGCCGCACTGTAGGCGCGGTGGCGCCGAGATAGCAATGCACAAAGATGACTGCACAGACATACATGAAGCATATCTGCCTACGAGTGTATTTTGATAATAATGTAAATACTAATTGTATTTCAATCATGTGAAGCAACAATTTTTTTAGGACAGAGAAAATAATAGAAGGAATAAAATATTATAGTCCATGAATTTATAAAAGCAAGTACGACGAAGATTTAAAAATACACAAATAAATCGATGAACTAAAACATTTCAATACAAATTATCCCCACAACAAACATCAAAATATTTTCGTAGGCTAATAAATTTCCTTGCCTACAAATATTTCAAAATCTTGACTCCATCTCTGCAGCGAGAAAACTTTTTAAAAGGCCGTTATCTCTCCTCACACTTGCTTGTTGATTACAACGCACGTGCTGGTAGATGTTCTTGTTTTAGCGCAAACGCCCATAAAGGGACGCGAAACGTCCACGATAGTCCCCAGGCCACGCGCCCGCGATACGTCGCTGCCGCTGAAGTTCAAGTCCGCCGCATTCAAACGAGCAGAACTATCGTGGCGGGTGGCGCGGGCGCTCGTATACGACGTCGGCAGGAATGTCGCTTGCGGCGCGCGAAGCGGTGCGTCGTGCCGCGCCGCGCGTCCTACTTCCCGCGCCGTAAACGCGCAGCGCAAACGCGCACACTCGCGCACGCATGCGCGATAACGCGGCGACCTCGCCGCGGCCTCCGCCGCCGCCCCCGCGCCCCGCCGCGCCGCAGCACGCTCCGGCCGTTTCAAGAAGCGCTATTTCAAACGCCCAACTCCCACGCTGTTCTCAGCCTCCTCCGTCGCGAATACCATAAAATACGAACAAATAATTATTTTCACACCGTTTCTTCTCCCTCATTTTTTAACTACTTCCTTCAGTGGCCGTTATATTCAGAGTACCATTTTTAATGAATCCAATACTACCAATAAATATTTTATTGTTTCATGACGTACAATTATTGATCAAGGAGCGTTTTTTTTTCTTGATTGTTGTATGTACAATATTTTTCGTCTTATTTCAACGAAATGCCATCGATCATTTCCAAAGGAAAGGTCGCGTGTAACGGTCGTTTTAAGGGAAGGTGATCCAATGAATTTATTCAACAATGCACACGTGATAAAATCATCGTCACGTGTCATCGCATTAGCTTCCATAGCAAACGCCGAAACAAAATAAAAACTAAAAGGGAGCTGGGTGGTTGGAGGCGTAGTGTTTCCCGCGATAACGCCAGCGCGTCTGCTCAACCGCCTGGGGCGGCCGTTACGCCTCCCCACCCCACCCCCGCGCGCGCGGCTGCGTGGCACGGCGTGGCGCGGCGCGGTATCGCACCCCTCGCTCCCTCCCCCTCCCCTCCGCCCTTTGTTGCGGCGGTTGCAACGGCCGTTGCGCTCGCGCTCCCTTCCGTCCAAACGGCGAGCGCGTTTAAATCGCTGCCGCCAGGCTACCTGGCGCCCCCTCCCGGCCAATGCGCGCGCGCCTCCACCACACTGTCCCCGCCGCTTCCCACGGCCCTCAACCCGCTCTCGGTACTTTCCTTTTTAGTCGCTCAATTCACAGAGTTTGAATAATGTATCATACATTGCACTCCTGATCAACGGCTGCAAAAATATTTGAAAATGAAGGCCAGGCTATAATATTGATCTTGCAGTCTAAACATGGTTCGTTTTCACGTCCTCATTCTTCGTCCTAGAACATTCGGCACATTTTGACATTCCATCCTGATCAAACAGAAAGAATAGAAACAGCTCGGATAATACCCCCCCCCCCCAACCGCACGCGCTAACGATCGCATGGCTTCCACCTCGTGGCGTCGGCCCTCGCACGCACAAGGAACGTTACGCAGCGCCCGCCTGCGACGAGTTCTGGGTTCACGCCTGGGCAAACCGGTCGAGTCGTTCCGAACGGCGCGGGGCATCTCGCGTTCGCGCCAAGACGAACGTGAAAAGGCGCCGGCAGCTCCAGTGCTGGAGTATTGTTCTTCGCGCCGTCTGCGAAAAGCCGACGCGCGCTTTCCCACACACAATAAAACGAGCGCGCGGGAGCCCAGGAGCCGCCCCGATCGTTATCGAGCGCCCGAATCGGCAGGCGGCCCCGCGGGCGAGCAGCCGAGGCGCTGATACCTGGCGCGACGCGACGCGACGCAACGCAACGAGGCTGCCGCGTCGCGTCCTCACGGCCGCCGGCGGGGGCGGGGCGGGGGCAGGGCGGCGGCGGCGCCTTTGAAGTGCCCGTCGGGGGCGGCGCGGGAGGAGCGGAGGCGGCGGCCGAAGAAGAGTCGGAGCCGCCACGCGAGGCGGTCGACGCTTGGTGGCTTTTGTGCAGGCTCCGCACCTGGCGCCCACGCCCCGCAGCCCGGCCACGCGAGCTCGCGTGCGCGCGCGAGGACATCCACCTTCCGAATCGGTGGTTGCGCTCACAAAGCACGATATGTGCTCTTCGAGAACGAAAGCAGCAGTTGCCGTGTCCACGGTTGCTTTGCGGCAACGCGTAGCGTCGGCAGCGGTTTGCTTTTTGGAAGGCAGAGCGGGAGATGGTTCGGCAAACGAAATCTAGCTCGGCACACGGACTCCGGATATCTGAGACTTCATGTGGTGTCTAGCGAATTTAAAATACGCCCCAGTTGGAATGCGTGAATATTGTATTTTGACATTTATTTTGCAAAATTTTGCGGATGTTTCACATCTGCGACACAATACGGATGGTCTAGGTTTTGGAAAACTAACAACTCAAGAAGTCATTTCACCTTATCACTCTAGAGAGCAACTGAAAATCAAGTATTCTTACCTAGTTCAGATATCTACATCGTTATTGTCGATATTGTGCAGAGCACGACGAAACTCTGACATTCGACAATACAATACAAAAGTCATGTATAAATGTTTTACAATATAATAATCACTATACATTCATGTAAAGGAGTCGTCACAGAATAAGTAATGAAAGATTTCGTCCTTTCAATCGCTCCGAAGGGTTGGTGCGACAAAAATATGAAACAAAATGGTTCAAATTTTTACACAATGATATTATTTATAGTGAAATGTTGCCCCCTCCCGAAAGTTCCGCCCCCAAAACGCTACTACGCCACTACTGCCCCGCCCTTATGTCTACGGGCAAACGTACAAGACAGCAAATAGCAATACACTGACGGAAAAATAATCAAATTGAAAGATTATGGATTGTGTTTACAGACAAACGCGTAAATTGGACTTTTCTTCAAATACAATTGAGTTTACAATTACAATACAGCACGTATTCCTGAATATTTAATTTTCAGCGATATACATCTTTCCATTTCAACTTTTCTGATACGTAGAGAGGAGCTGTGGAAACCATTTTTTTTTGTCTTAAGCAACAGACAAAAAAAAAACGTTAATGATGAAAACAGAAAACTTGAACCAATGCTGCGTGGATGAAAAAAACGAACCACCAGTTTCAGATGACATAAAAAATCGTTATTGAGGACGTCATGAAATATGACTACTTCCTGCTCTTAACGTAGATGTTGGAGATATTTAATATTTTTCGGGAATTCAAATTAAGGAAGTCTTTATGCAACGAGAGAATCTTGAACAACTTGTGAGCTAAGAGTTTAACTGCAAAAGGAGGACAGCTCATCGAAATACATTTACATTATGAATATTCCGAGAAAAGCAAGTACGTGATTAATTAATTAGTAAATTGCGTAAAACAAAATAGCAGGCTCCTAGTACTGAAAACGTGAACACGAAAATTCGTTTTCTCTTTCTTTAATGACTACGACATAACGCTAAGAAAGGAAGCACCGTCAGACTTAATATACCAAAATGTACTAGAAACTACGAAAGAAGTTCTGCTGAATCGGAAAGGTGTTACAACAAACGCCATGATTTGTCTGGCAAAGGTCTTACGAAAACTGAAAAGAAAAAGAAAAAAAAACTCGTTAGCAATACAATAATGAGGATAATTAGGAATTTTAAATCTGATTGTAAGTGAACGTTGTCATACAGCGATCATTTCAAACAGCCCATCGTATGCCTCGACCTTTCTCGTGGTAGCAAATTTAATATATATATATATATATATATATATATATATATATATAATATATATATATATTAAATTTAATATATATATATATATATTAGTACTTGTTAGACAAGATATTTGTCTTTCAAGTGTGGTAGCAAATGATTGGGCGTCCTTCCACATGCGACATTGCCAACGCGTCCAAGGAAGACCGTCGTTTCGAACGCCGCGTGCAGGGGAGCTGCGAGGAGGGGCGCCGCGGGGCTCCCACCCACGCCAACGGGGCGGGCGCCGTTAAGCCCTTGGCGTCCTCGGGGGAGGCGACCGCCCTAGGGCGTCGCGCCGGCAGATGGGGCGTCGCCGGGGATTTAAACGCGCCATCTGTGCCAGCGCGCGTTCGATTGATTTAGCGCGAAGGGGGCGTGGCGCGGGGCAGCTGCCCCGCGGGCGAGGGCGAGCGTCATGCGGGCGAGACAAAGCCGGCGATTTAACTATCAGCTGGGGCCGCACATCTGTCGCCGTGGGAACGGGAGGGTGCGAATCTACACCGCCTCCCACCCTCGCGCACGAGCTGCTCATTATTTATGCGCAGGGAACAATAACAGTGGTAAGCAACGCGTTCGCTAGGGCGGAACCGCCGAGAGAGGGTGCGGAGAGAGAGATAGAGAGGTTGAAAGGAAATAGACACCTCGTTCGTGCGAGTTTGAATGCGCACGTTAGACGCGTTCTCGTGACCAACGGAAAACGGCCGAAAATCGAACCCGAGGCAGAGTGCTCTTGTTGTGGAAGCTTTCGTTCGGAAGAACACTGGACCTGTTCTTTCCGCAGACTTAGCAGCATCTTACAACAGGGATTATTTCGGGAACAACATGGAGAAACAGAAATGGAAATGGGATTTGCGAGTTCATCTCGTTCTCTTTACAAACACGGCCTCTTTGTGAAAGCAACGAAAGCCCAGTTGGGCGTCTTTTGAGGCTTTTTCGTACGCTGCCCGCCGCCGAGGGGCGCGGGGCGGGGCGGGCCTGGGCGTCCTTCCGCTCGGGCGGCGCGGAGCGGAGCGGCAGGTAGAGCGCGGCGCGGGCCCACATGTTGACGCGCGCGCACAACCGTTGGCCTCTCCTTGGGCCTTCCCGCCAAACCGCCTTCGATTTCTCTGGTCGCGCGGGCGGCCAAGGCGCCGTTGTCATAGGCACTGACGCACGACCCACGAGAACGGGCTGCTAGCAGCTCCAGGACTGTGTCGATCAGGCGTTTTGAATTGGTTTAATAAAGAGGGCAAGCGTGAGGAATTGAAAGATGGCAAGTACATCACGTTACGTAAGTGTCGTGTAAGCGCATGCTGTCAAGACATGACGTTTGAAGGCGTGTTACACGACACCGAGTCCCACTTTCTGAGCAATTGGATGGAAACAAACTACAATATGAATGATAGCCATTTGAAAAGAAAGGTTTGTCCAAGAGGCGACCGATGCTAGCGCTCTCCGCAGCGCGCGCAAAGCCAAGGCAGGCAGGCAGGTGACTCACCGTGGATGTGCGACTGGCGCGTGCGGGCGGTGGCGGGCGTGCACGGGGGTCGCTCCGCGGGCGCGGGCGCCGCCGCCGCCGCCGCCGTCGTGGTGGTGGTGGTGGTGGTGCCGGGCGCGGGGGCAGGTGCGGGGGCGGGGGCGGCGGAGGGCGGCGCGTCGGTGGGCGCGGCCGCCGCCGCCGCCGAGGCGCCGAGGAAGTCGAGGCGGCGCAGCGCGTACGAGACGGGCACGGCGCCGGGGCGCACGCGCTCCCACAGGAAGCGGCGCGGGGGCCCGTCGCGCGGCCGCTCGCGCACGAAGTCGAACTCGTACAGCTCCTCGTCGCGCCGGCTCATCAGCGCCAGCTCGCGCTCCACGAAGCGACGCGTCTCCTCGTGGTCCACGGGCCCGAACAGGTTGCGGCGCACGCGCGCCAGCGCCTGCGAGCAGGGCTCGGCCGTGGCGGGCGCCGACGCCGACGCCGCTGCCGCCGCCGCCGCCGCAGCGCCCGCCGCGCCCCCGCCCCGCATCGCGCGGCGCAGCTCCATCGCCACGGGGTTGAACACCCGCGCACTCATGGCCCGGCCTCGCCCCGCCGCGACTCGCCCTCGCCCTCGCGCTCGCGCTCGCGCTTGCGCGCTTACGTAACGGCGCGCCGCTCGCGGCTCGCTCGCTCGCTTCCCGCTCGCACGCGCACGCGCTCTCACGCCTGCCGCTCGCCGCCGGCCGTCCCTCGCCCCAGCTGCATCCACCGCACGCACACGCCTCGGCTCGGCTCCGCACGGCACGGCACGGCACGGCACGACACTCGCCACCGACGCACGACACACTCTCGGGCTCGCTGGACTGCACTGGACGCCTCGCAGACGCGCAAAGCCAAGTGTGCGTCGCGGCAACGTCTCTCCCTCGCCACGCGCCCCCACTCCCGCCGCTCCACGCTCGAATGCGCCAATGGCGCCGCGCGTTGCTTCGGCCAATGCGAGGCCGCGTTGGGAAGGCCTAAGGCGCAGCGCGGCTTCACGGAATCCGGCGCGTCGTTTGAAGAAACGCCTCAGACGCGCTGAGCCACGGAAACTCTAGGCCGCTTTGAGGAAACTTTACTACGCTTTTTATTTTTTTTTGTAACTGAACTTTTGTCTACCCCTTAAGTAATGGAAATAACTAAACGAATGTTTTTAATAATAAGAACGTAAAAATGAAAAGTCTCCCTAGTAGGCAATGAAAGAAGTGTGCACATTATTAGACAAAGAAAATTATCTCAAATTTCTATTTTTTATATAAAGCTATTCATTGTGAATTTTTTGGTATATTCAGGTCAGTGAAACTTATTATTTATAATTATCTTACGTATTTAAATTACCAGAACAAACTCTCGTGTTCTATTTATACGAGAGTTGTATTATTATGATAGTTATATTGCTTTCATTATTTTATATTAAACAGCGTAATGAAGAACAATATAACAGTAGATAACAATATAATGTACGAAACTCTCAACTTCGATTACATCTAGATTTGATTTTTCCAACTTATTCGATATATTGATTATAATTTATTATCGAAATATGATTGTACAGAATATCAATAAATTATTACGATGATAAATCTGTAGAATTTACAAAAAAAGGGACACAATATTTTAATTGAACGAATTAATTTATATGAATTTTGTAATATAAATTTTTCCACAGAAATAATTGAAGAGTACTAAGTATATATGCGTATACATGTAAATATGCCATTGATGCAAATTGAGTGCTGATCACAAAAAAAAAATGACAATAAAACTAATCCAGCTAAATATTCTGGTGGTTAAAACCGCAAACTCAGAATATTCAAAACTCTGCTGTTATCATTAAGGTTTTCATGTTATCAGTAATATCATTTAATTATATTCAACTCATCGTATTGATTTTGTCTCACCGAATTTTATTTTATGATGTGTTTTCCATAGAATGCATCCAAGGTTGCAATAATATAAAATTAAACAAGTGTTTTTATAATTATTCCTTCATATCTGCATTGCTTGTTCAGTCATTTTTAAAATATTTTTTTCGTTTTCTGAATGACAAGTGAAAATTTGTCTTCTTCACTGTTTTATTCCATTAAACACGTTAATTTGAATGGCTTACAAGTCAGTTCCATAAATGTGCTACCTAAAATTTCATTCAGTTTTTTTTAAAAAGCAGAATTCTTCTCCATTCTTCTCAGAATACTGAATCTGTTTGTCTTTGGTAGTCACAATCGCCGACGTAGCGATCGTCATCTGTCTCATATTATTATGTGTTGTGCCAACCCGATGTGCTTTCAATTGACCTCTTCCTGTGACGCGGAGGAAAAGGCGAGAACTGAACGTGGTTGAACGGCAGAGAAGCAAGGTAAGGAGTCACACACGATTTGACACTCTTCCTTATCCAAACTCCGCTTTTCCCGCTTTTATCCGCTTTTCTCCACGATAACATTGATAAAGAAGGAAATTATAAAGTTAAAGCAGAAAACCTGTTAATTGTAAAATTAATTTAAACCCCTTGACGTCTCAAAATTGGAAGCAATGTTTAGTAGTTGTTCAGTTTATACTGTAATTTTTGTACCATTTACTTTATATTATTGGTTTTGATCTTCGTCCAAAACGAACCTGACGATAAAATTACATGTTGAGTTAATATAGGAATGGTATACGTATTCACTTGTACGTTAATTGCTGATCAGAAGAAAATGTCGAAATATATAGTACATTGAGAATGAACTTCAGAAAATGTTCCAGAAAAAGTAAAATTGTAAGTTTTTAAGGAACAAAACACATTGTATTAGAACGTAAACGTGCATCACCATGTATTGTATTATCGAAGAACAAACACTTCCCTTGTAGCTAGCTACTGTTTCTGATACCTCTTCCTATCCTTTCGGAATTTCGGAACTTTTCACAGTATCAAATTTTTCTTCTTACTAGAAATTATAGAGACATCTTTAATTTTAATTTCTTGGTGTGAATCTTTTAGTCATCTTATTTATATATTTTAAGTACGGCACCTATTTGTTTTAATAGGAATAGATGGCCTTAGATTACGTTCGAGAGGAATTTTCAAAAAACAACACTTTTGATAGTGCTGCTACCGAATCTTGCACGCACTGTTGACGCGCCGCGCCGCATGGATTCTGGGAAAGTCGCGTGGCAGTGAGCGTCCGCTGTGAACGAGATCCTGTGCGCTGCTAATCGGGCTCTAATTCCGAGTAGCGGGCTGGGCCGCGTTGCTGAGCGAGGCGAGGCGCGGAGGCGATAACCCGACGCGGCGGGCGGAGCGCGGTCGCTGCAAGTGCGCTTCCTGGCAGGGAAGGCGCGCGGCGCTTGTTCGCCAATGTTTGCGCCTTTAAACGACGCAGAAAAATGACCGCAGCGATAAATTGTGGCGTGGTGGTTAAACTGATAGAGCTGTGTGTACAACTCGTGTGACTGTCGCGTTTGATGCACTGTGAAATAGAGTCATGACGTATTCAGACGATTGCTTTAGTTGAGACAATAGAGAGTTTTTGCACACCGCAGCAGACAGCACTATCTATCTTCTACGCATGCGCAGATGCACAAAAGTGAAGCTAAACTTGAACTGCGCATGCGCAGAAGATCGATAGTGCTGTCCGCTATGGCGTGTAAAAACTCCCTAATGATCGTCAGATAATCCTAATTTCAGGTACAAATATTTGTAACTTGTGTGATGTTAATTGTAAAAATGAATTATGGCGAGGTTCCCACGTGCTCTTTTGTGAAGCATCAAATTTCAAATCAGAACCTCCGTGATAATTTTGTACTCCTCCGAATAAAATTTTGTTTTTATCATAATTCAGGTAGGGATTATGTGGAATGAACTGATTATTCTTAAAAATTAATGGGATTAATGAAAACAACAAATATCAGAGTCTGTACAGTTTTGAATATACGACAAAATTTGAATTTTGTTCGGAACTTTCATTTGCTTATTCCGGTTATTTTATTCCACAAAAGAATTGTTAGTGTACTTCATTCAACTGAATAAAGTATTTTAAAATATTTTTGTCCATTGCAAACCAGAGTAACATAATAGTCATCACACTCAACTGAAATTGATCTTAATGGTGCCAAAACTACATGGCTTATTACTACGGACACAGAACCATACAGTCGTCATATACAGTTTTTACTGTTAATAAATAAATAAACCACAAACTAAATAGCGATAATCCACGGACGTTTTTTGGAGATCCGGAATCCCCACCTTTCCTTTACCCCTTGAATGCATGACTATTTTTACTTTCATGAATGCATGACAGAGGTCAACTTGACCCGGTCCGTTATACCTAATATATTTTTAATTAAAGATTATTATGAAATGAAATAGGAATAATAAATACACCTTAATTAGTGTTATTCAATTAGAACCAATATTTATTTGTTAATTAAGTTTAGGATTCACATATATTATTTCTATTATGTCAAATTTAATTTTCATAACAGTCGACACAAGTGAGTATTGAATGATCTGAACATGCAAAACGTTTACATTCAAAGCAAAAAGTCGAACATTTTCTATCTTTGTGGGACATTTACTGCATCTTTTTCTCTTCTCGTTGGACATTGTTGGTTAACTGTTGTTTTTTTCTTCTATCCCACGGCTATGGCACTGCAGTGCTATGGCACTTCGTATGTTCTTCCGAAGAGTTTTGATTGTGCTCTTTTGCAGAATGCATGGAAGAATAAATTCTTTTGCCAAATCCTTTAGAAATAATAATCTTTTGTGCTTTACTGGTTGTTGAAAAGTGGAATTCTTTTGGATGAAAATTACGTATGCATTTACAGCAGCGACATCTACCATATTCACGAATAAGGCAAAAGTCCACTCCTTGTTTGGAGCTTGACTGTGTAAATGCGCATTAGTTTGTCGAGTGTCACCTTTAGTAGCAAGGTAGAAATTATTAATTTCAGGCTTTTTCTTTTTTGGAAACACGATTATTTGAAAAACAAAGTACATTTCCTCCTGTTGACGAGTAATATCACTATTACTTCTGTGTTCTTCCCTATCACTATCGGAATCTTCACTGTCTGAAGACTCGCAAGAAAATCCATTACCGTCACTGTCTTCGGTGCTCACAATGAATTCACAAGAATCGTCTTTGTCACTATTGTCATCAAGTAACAGTTCACAAATATTTTCTTGTTGCAGAGGTTCCCACATAATGTAATGTGTAACAACAATTATACAATAGAAAACGGCAAAAGAAGTGCAATACACGCCACATAGATGTCTGACGTACAATGACACGAAACAAAAAATGTGAATGATACGAACAAGGAAAAACTAAAGATAAAATGATACAATTAAATGTCGCAAATCGTATATATAAACGTCAAAGACGATACAGTAGAAACAAACCACCACCAACACTAACTAAAACTATCCAAACACATTAAGAAATATACGGGTTATACAGACTCACCTCATGCATTCTGAGGAGAGCAATATAAAACAACTTATGGACACCGATCAAAATAGTAGATAGTTGTAAAACGACATTCTACGGATTTTGGATGACGAAATAAAAGATGTCTTAAAGGGACACAACCATTGGAAAAAACATTCCATCCAAAATATCTGTGTCAAAACTGATTCGGGTCAGATTGACCCATGTCATGCATTCAAGTGTTACCAACACCGATGAATAACTAATAAAAAATAACACCAAGTTTGTAAGACATTTGGTAACACAAAATTTCGCTCCTGTGTAATAGAATTTATTTGCAACGAAAACCGAGCTACAGATTTGATTTCGATGGGTCGCCAAAATAATCCCCTGTCGTTTCGCATCTGCCGAAATTAGAGCTCAAATCTTGAGCGGATATCAAAGCCTTCGTATTTAACGAAGGCTTTATTGCATTAATACAGTGGTTCAGAGAATGCGGTCAGAAAGAAAACGGTGCCGAAGCGTTCAAGAGGCAAGAAATGCAAATTTCATATTGAGATTAACATAATTTTGATAAAACAGCCTATGATAAACCTAATTTAAAAAAAACAACTTCAGGAAGTGAAAACTGTTCAAGTGACATTTTGTAACAAATGTCAAAAAATATCTATATTATTAATATCTCAAAAACTAATGGGCCAAGTTTAAAAATATTGTTTGGTATTACTTAGCAATAGGATAGTTGTGTGGTAGAAATTTCATGATAATTCTACTGCTAGTTTTAAGTTGCAAAATTCAGTCATGGGTCCCCTTAAGTGTAAGAAACAAATCCCATATCCTTAATTGCAGGTAAAAATTATTCTTACACTTACCACATAAGCATTGTGAGTGATGGTTTTCATGTTTTCCTCTTCTGTTATTTTATCTTTTCCCCTGTCGGATTTACAATCTTTTTTTACATCTCTAAATTACTTTTCACCTCCCCAAGACATTTCTTTGTGGATAATTCAAACTATTAAAGCAAAATATTACATAAGAAGGCTGAAGAATTCTTTCCAAGGATGCTTGTGAAGCCATTGTGGAGACTCGAAATGTTATGATGCACTTAATAGCTAGCTGGCTCTTTCAATGTTTCCTAAAAAAATAAAACAGATTTTATATTTCATTTTATCAATTCATAATATTGAATACGAAATACTACAGTACGAAAAATACTGGATCCTTATTGAATGGAAAAGTATTTTAACAATAACATACGGACAACTTTGTAAACAATTATTGGAAGTATTTGTTACTTGTCAGTACATGGGTTAATAAAATATTAAGATCTTTTGTCTTAAAGAAACCACGGCAACACAAATGCAATGAAATTCAAAATCATTCAGTACATATAAAATACACTTTATATTTCAACCAAAAATGCTTTAAGTTATTATATCCGCATCTTTTCTTGAGCCCTGGGGCCACTTCCTCCTCTCTGCCACCACAAACAGTCGAATAGCGTGAATCGCAGCAAACACTGTTGACAACTTTACAAAAACAAGGTGCGGGAAAATTAGAATCTTTGCAGTGTACGGTATCAGGCAGTGGATTATTTTAGTTCGTGGTGTTTACCATAATTGGAAGTGTATGTTTTAAAATTTATACGTTCCCAAAATATACGCTATGACTTCAGATGTGTTTATAGTTATGTAATTCTTGTTACAGAAACACAGTTCTAATCGTGGGCGTAACTTGGGGGACAAAACTGATAATTTGGAATGAAAGTAATTTCTATGTTCGTATTATTGTTATTATTATTATTATTGCATATTACGTGAGATCATATATTAATAATTTAACTTATGTTGTTACGAAATTTTGTTTTTTGGAAGGACACATAAATACGAATGAGAAGGAGCATGGGAGCGTGTGAACAGGCCTAATAATGAATGCAATACATCAATTCATACAATATTTACGTGAGTAGCCGTAAATCGATTTAAGGAGGAGAAAATGTGTTCATATTGAATGTGTACTATAAGAATACGATTTAAGCGATGATATGGGCTTGTACAGGAGTTGGTAGTACTTAAAATACTCTGGTGGCCACGGTCGTAACTAATTCCCCCACTCTGCCCGCAACAAGCGGTTTGAGGGCTCAAGAAAACTTGCGGGTATAAATAAAAGTAAAGCTTTAGATATAAGTATCATGGTTACCACCATCCGACAGGTCGACATTAGAAACGCAGTTTCATAAACTGGCCGCGTTCAGAAATTGACAGAATGTGTTGTATCTTTTTCATTCATAGGAATGATGCAATTTGTTCATCTTGCAGGCCACAGTACTTTTAGAACATTAACAGACGTGTACAAGTTGAATTCGATTCCGAAATTAGCTTATTTGTATGGAAAAGGTGCACGCAAAGAAAATTCTTAATCATTGGTGTATCTCGTAATCTCTCAAATGAACAACGAATGGCAGCCGTATTTATGAAAATTCTTTCCTTAACTTTTTTTCTGCGAGAATTGTATTATCAAACTATTTTAATGGAGAATACATCCTTAAATTTGCAATGAAGCCTGGGCATGAAATTTTATTTTCACTGAAGTACTTCACTTGGGTGAAGTTACAAAACTTTAGCAATTTTGTGGAACGAGTCACCATTATTTGAACTCAATTTTAAATGTGTTCTGTGGAATACCTTGCATATTTCGTAAGTTTTGGATTCTTTCGTTTCTTGATATTAAACAAGGAAACAATTCGAAAGTTATTTCAAGTGCATTAAACATTGAATTAGTCTAAGGGGACATGGCATAATTCGTTGTTCGGGAAGGCCGGTTATGTGTTATTGTCAAAATTTGTTGCTGTAACATTAGATTCATCATTATTGATAACAGCAACAATGATGAAAACAGTACGTAATGTTTCAAATTGTTTCTACTTGGTTATCACTTAGTATTTAAGGAGACCGCACTTACTTGCTGAAATGTTGACTAATCTGCACAATGCGTAATGCACGGCATTTTCTTCATGAGAAGGTAGAATTAATGCTAAATATGCTATCCACAAAATATAAATATGTAAGGATTGAATGTCAACAGATGTAATCACGTGTTCATTGAGACACAACTGCATCTATAAACACTCGGAAAAAGTTGATTCATATCTTTAAGAAATCGTGTGGAAGCGGTCATTGTCAGTTGCGCCGAAAGTTCTGTGAATGACAGAATGCAAAACAATCACAACTGTTTGTTGTTCTCAATTAACGTAGTATGTGATTATAGCGAAGGCACAATTGTATGGTTAATGTATTGAATGCTAGTCTTTAATATTTTTAATAACATCACTTTTATTAATATTCAATAATATTAGCTAAATAACCTCTAAGTGTCGATAATTTTGAATTTATTTTGGCCGATAATTTATATTTTTTTAATTACACATGAGAAAATAAAAAGCAGATACCGATATGTTACTACCTTGAACATTTCAGATATTTTCTTTTAACTCATTGAAGTTTACATTTTCTGAATTTCAAGCAAATAACATACACTTGAAAGTTACTTCTTTCAAAAATTATATCACAATTCTTAACTGGTGAAATCTCACGATGTAAGAAACATAGTTAATATGTTAATTTAATCGTAGTGGAATATGTTCGTTCTTTAAATTTAGTATTATTGTATCTGATCTTGTTTGATCGTTAATTTAGTAAAACCAAGAATATTGCTCAACATCAAATATGTAATTTCATAATGCATTGTGGGAGTACGTGGAAAGTATAAATAAATCTGCTATGATTGAAGCACTTTGAGTTACTATGAAGCAACTTATTTTCATTGTTCCTTAACTCGAAATGGTGAAAAAGTTTCCTTTATCGTTTGCGCCCTCCGAGTCACCTCAAGTTGTGAAAAAAAAGAAAACACTGTGCAAAAAGTATTATTGTAAGAAGGGGTGGATGAATATTAATTTGGAATTCTCATATATTATTGTGATAAAACGTGTACTCCAAATATTTTAAAAATAATTACGAATATAACACGCAGTCCTTTCTGGAAAATCGTCGCCCATGTTGTCAATATACTGCTGAATCCATCAAGGTCTGATTAGTTCGAGATTGCTAATGTATATTGCGATTTCTCTAACTTTGCCCCTCAAGACAACTCAAATCCCATCTTCGCGATGGAATATGTCACGGCATTTCGAGTCTTTCACGGTCTTCCCGGATAGAAGTCGCATGTTCGCAAGCATTGCTTTATACGGTCGCGATCGTGCGAAATCTAGCGGAACGACTGAGAAAGATGCGAAATACCGTGACGTATTCCATCGCGAAGATGGGATTTGAGTTGCCTTGAGGGACAAAGTTAGAGAAATCGCAGTATAAACTCGTAAAATCGTTCTCCAAGGGAAGTAATGAAGTGTCTTTGTTCACTTTTTCATCAAGACGGTTAGGAACACGAGAGTAACCCATGTCACAGGCTAGGAGGCTGGATCCCATTTAATTGTAGTGACGTCTGATGTTCGTAAAACTGGACGCGGTTATCCAATTGGGTGTTTCAATAAAAAAAAATTAAGTCATAACGAAGCCGCCAATTGGATAATCCAGTGTATCAAACGTCAGAAGTCACTATAAATAAATGGGATTATACACCCATTATGCGAAATAATCTATAATAGTCGTATAACAGCTATAAAACGAGCTATAATAAGTTGTAAATAGTTGCACCTCGAAGACCTACTTCCTTACTACAGAGGTTCAGTAAAATTTCCGAACACTGCGAACTTGATCTTTCTAGGCTTCGAGAAAGGTGCTTTCTTTCTTATGATACAAGTATCTAACATTTATGGTCATACCTGGAATGGATGAATGTACTGAAAGTAAATTGATTCTAGGCTCCTCAACTAACGTTTCCGTAGTTTCTCAAGACGTCAATAAAAACAATGAAGTCTCCTTCACTCTTCACTATTAAGTAACATTTCTGCATATTTCGCAGTTTTTTGGTAAATTAATAATATATTAAAATTTGCATTAATATAAATCACACTTTTAATACATAAAATTAACGTTAATATAAGAGCATTGGGTTGAACAGGACGAAAAAACGTTTAGCATATGTGGATGGGTTTATGGTTCATGGGTTGCAATACTGGTACAATTCGAAAATGAAGTTTTGAATTGTTTCATGTTTTGCAGGCGGATGAAAGGTATTACTCACTTAATAACTGGCGAGTTACGGAGATAGCATTACAAAAGACTTCACTAGTATTTTTCATAATAATAAACAATAATAATAATAATCATAATACTACTACTACTACTACTACTACTACTACTACTACTAATAATAATAATAATAATAATAATAATAATAATATAAAAAGCTGTCGTCTGTGCCGAGGAGGCCGCAGGTTCGAATCCTGGGTAGACATGGTCGTATTTGTGATTGTCCCTTAATCTCTCATCATTATCTTATCACCTCATAATTCGCAATTCAAGGTGTAACAAACCTTGTCTTACCGACGGATACAGCTGAAAAGCTGATCCCCATATTTACACATGTTCATCGTATAGCATGATCAGAAATCGCCAATATGCAACCAATAAATAATAATAATTATCAGATAAGCGTTCATTCTATAATTTTTTTAATTTTATTACAATTTAGTGTTGACACTTTAAATGGCACGATAATAACAAGCGACTAACACATCTAGGGCCTATTACCTTTCTTTAAAACCAAAAATCACGATGTTAGGTTGAGTGGCTGAAATTTCTTTCTAAACGAAAACCCTCAGGGATTTAAACGTAGATGGGAATGGAGAGGACTTCACAATGAACAACACCATGATGTCCAAGATTTTTCTAACTCTGTCTCTCAAGCCTCCATGGCCACGATGGAAAATCAGACATTTCGCGTCTTTCTCGGTCGAGCCGCTAGAAGTCGCACGATCGCAAGCACTGCTTGATACGATCTAGCGGCACGACTGAGAAAGACGCGAAATGTCGAGTGGTATTCCATCGTGGCTACAGGGGCTTGAGGGGCAGAGTTAGAAACATCGCAGCGCAGACATTGTCTTTCCCCTCCGAGTGGTGAGTGTTGTGGGAGAGAGCCTGCCCCTGCCCCTGCCCCTGCCCCTGCCCCTGCCCCTGCCCCTGCCCCTGCCCCTGCCCCTGCCCCTGCCCCTGCCCCTGCCCCTGCCCCTGCCCCTGCCCCTGCCCCTGCCCCTGCCCCTGCCCCTGCCCCTGCCCCTGCCCCTGCCCCTGCCCCTGCCCCTGCCCCTGCCCCTGCCCCTGCCCCTGCCCCTGCCCCTGCCCCTGCCCCTGCCCCTGCCCCTGCCCCTGCCCCTGCCCCTGCCCCTGCCCCTGCCCCTGCCCCTGCCTTAATGACGCGCGTCTCCAGCAGCCCCAACGACGCTCAGCCCTAGCGGCCGCCGCACGCGCAACTGGAAAAACACTGCGGCCCTTCTGCCCTGGGAGCCTCGCAGGAGATGCAGTCACGCCACACCAGGAGGACTCTGCTCACGGTGTCCTCTTCCGTCCTGGATCTCCTTCTTTCCAACTGGACGGTGTTATGCATCAACCGGCTAAGCGCCGTTTTTGGAAAAAAAATGAGATATGGACGCCATCAGTTGCATTGGACCATGTTCGAAGTGTAAGCAAAATTTTTGCGCCAAATCTGTAAAAATAGACTTATAATGAATGAAAAATGTAAACGCCATCAGTTACAACAGGGATTTTGTTTCGCGACAACCGGCTATAAACTTAGATCTTCAAATCTGCTGTTCTTAATTTCACATTATGCAGGTAAGTGCCAGATATTCCAATCATGTCTATGTAGTTTGGGGCTTCAATGAATGAAATTACAGATTTTAGAGCTGAAAATGTAATAAAATCTCTGAATACGATTATCTCAAAAGTTATGACGTCGCATAGCCGGTTGATACTTAACACAGTCCAATTTCTAATAAGACCAGTTGCCTCACGTTCCCCAGAAGACTGGAGGTGGGTAGATCACGGGTTCAATGGTTGATAAGTTTTTGTAATTAGTGGTGAGATGGGTTTGTTGTTGGTGAGATATTTTGAAAGTAGAGGGGTAGAAAGGTCATTTTATTGAGGGTTAAGATATGAAAGGAAGGTTGTTTAGGGTGATTTGAGTTATTGATGATATTGATGTTGAGATAGGTTATTTTATTGAAGATATTTTGAGAGTAAAGATGGGGGGGGATGAGTAAGTTTATTTTGTTGATGGTATTGAGGGGTTTGGTCATGGTATTTTCTGAGCTGTTGATTGGTTTTGTTAGTCTCAAGTCGGGGGAAGGGGAAGTTGATGCGTTCAGCAGCTGGCCCCACGCTCCAGCCACATGATCCCCACCGGGTTTCATTTTCTCTGCGCCTTTGAGAATACAACCTCTTAAAGGAACTAAACAGACATTTGTCCTAAAATCCGAGGTATATTTATCACAGTCATGTATTAGCTGGCGTACATGGGGTTGCCCCGATTTTGCGTAAAGATGCTTCACACAAACATCAATAACTTATTTCTTCACTTGTTTTGATAAAAAAAGAACATGAACTATAATCAAATTTACTATCTTTATTAAAAATAACTGTCTTTAATAAAGATAGTAAATGTCTATCTGTTAATTTGAAAGCTGAAGTGACGCACGTCATTTTTCACAATATTAGACAGGAATTCTATCTATTCTCGTCTTGTTTACCCATTTCTATATTTTCTAGTGGATCCCCACCCAATTCGGCTTTGCCTGGCCTTTCCACACCTTGCCTTGTCCTTACCCCCAAACCTCCCAGTCTATTTTTCTCACTTTCTATCTAAAATAATTAAGAAATTTACGGTAAAAGAAAAATAAAATGCCTTATTTATTTATTTGTCAAAAAACAGTAAAAACTGTATATGACGTGTGGGGAAAGAAATTTACTCACATCTGTGCTTTTCGTGTCAATCACACCAGAAGAAAAGAGCACAATCCCCTACAAACATCATTCGATTTGTTACAATTTTAGATCAACATAAGTTTTTCCATGTTCTTCATTCTTCATGGCGCAGATTATCATTCTCAAATGGAAAGAGATCACATTTCGCAATAGAATATAAAATAAACCATTAACCATCGGTAGCATACATTTTCAGTAGTTGCTTCAATTTTTAGTAATATTCTTCATCAACTAATTCTTGGAATACACATTATACTTCTACTGAAATGACCCAGAACAACACATAAAAAGTTACAGCTCCGTCCCCTGTTTTACTCTGTCTAGTTAAAAACAACTGTGTGTGTGTGTGTGTGTGTGTGTGTGTGTGTTTGTAAACAAGGCGCTTTTAGAGTAATATTTTGGATCTCACCTACACTATGTTTTGATTTTTTCTGTTCAAAATGTATTCGTGCGAAATTTGGATGCAATCGCTCCTGTAGAACCATTTTTTGTGAGACACAAATCTGTAAACAACTTCACTTATGTGATATATTGTCATAAATATACCCCATCTCGATTAGGTTTTTCGCCCAGTTTCCCTGATCCTTGAGCAAATGTTGAGATGGTCCCTTGTTTTGCTTCTGGACATAAATGTAACTTCATTCTTTGTGCACGTCTTCTGAATTTCAGTGGGAAATATAGTTATTCAAATTATCGTTTTACTTTCCTGTATACGTACGTATACACGGAGTGATATACGTAGTATAGGGAAAGTTATGTAATGCTGCGCGAAAAAATGGCCAATTTTCGGCGGAAAAAAATTAATTGCCGGGCCGTGAAAACGAATAAGTGGATAAAACCAGTTGCTAAATTAAGAAAAAAAAATCCTCTATCTCGTGGTGTGGTCAAAATCCATGATTTGTTGCTTCTTTATACTTAAAAATCGATTGACGGCATTCCGTCCGTCTGTCCGTGTGTGGTCAACGCTAGCGCCTAAACCGATCGGTCGATTTTCTTCAAAATTGATATTCCCCAGTCGATCTGATTCTAGTCGAAGCTTTGTGATTTTGAAAAAGATTCTTTAAAATTTGGGGGTACTTTATATGAAGCCCCCCGGGGATTTTTCAACATTTTCTCAAAAACGGCTCCAAATTTTTTCTTTAAATTTCTTGTATGAATAGAGGAAAATACACTTTTTAACATGGCATAGGTCCGATTTTCACGTACAGCTCTGAATTTTCGAAAATTGTGAAAGTTTGAATTTTTTTCGGCGTCTTTCTCCAACTACAAAATTGAAGATAGAGATTTTTTCTTCAAATAAAATTTGTTCTGCATATTGAGTTCTTTAATAAAGATCATGTAAATGTTTTTCACAATTTTGGTAGTTTTCGTGCAATATTGCGTGCAATATGTGCAATTTTAAAAAATTACAAAAACAAAATTTTCTCAAAAACGGCTCCAAATGTTTTCTTTAAACTTTTGGTAGGGATAGTGGTAAATGTACTCTATCAATGACATAAAAGCCATTTTGGTCTATCGGTTGGTTTTTTCAAAAATTACAAAAATGTAAATTTTTTTACTTGTCTCTCACGTCGTTAATATTTACATTATCGGCGATTTTTTTACATTATTATATTTACGAGTATATATGCTTTAAATAATGTCAAGTAAAGTTTCTCGAAATCACTACCGTTTTCTGTGAAAAGTAGCTCAAATTTCGGCATTTTCAGAAATGCTCAAACGTCATTTTCTCGTATATGGCTGCAATTTTTTTCTTGAAACTTTTGTAACGGATAGTGCTAATTACACTCATTAGTATAGCGTGAAGTTTATTTTGAGTTTTTTTTTCAAAAATTATATAAATGTAAATTTTTGAAAGATCTCTCACATCTTTAATATGCACATTATCCGCAATTTGTAAAGATGATTATATTTGTGAGTGTAAGTGCTTTCAAATAACTTCAAATGAAGTATTTTGAAAACTCAAAAATTTTCTGTGAAAATGAGCTTCAAATTTCGCATTTTTAGTAGTGTTAAAACGCCATTTTCTCTTAAACGGCACATAATTTTTAAAAGAAAATTGCCATTTACGGCTAGGTTTTTGTGTTCTTTAATATTCTAAAATTAATGTTTCTGTTCTACCAATAGGAAACCGAAAAATTAAGAAAATGACAAAAAAATGTACTTTTGGCGATGATAGATGGTAGCTGGCAAGAAAGAGTATGTGGCAATTCCGAATAGCTAGCGAAGACCCAGGAAAATAGAAAACTAATACGGGAAAGTCTGTGCCATTCTGTTTCTGTTTTTTGACAAATAAATAAATAAAATAAATACGGTCATGCTTAATTTTTTCAAAATACGAGTAGATTTTCTTTAATTTTGTGACAAACGTAATAGGCCGCTGTAAATTTACTGCGCTTCGGACAGCTGGATGCGTCGTAAATTAGAATGTGCAATTTTGTATATTATTTCTTTCTTCGTTTCTTACATTCGAACTTTGTTATAGACTTACACATTAATATTTTAGAAATTGTTTATTTTGAAATATTTGAAATAAGTAAAAAGAATTAATAGCTCTCAGAATAGCGACAATGCAGGGTCTGCAACAATGGAATTCACTTTGCGCTCGCGAATATCTGTGAATTAGTGTCATTGTTGTGAACCTAATGGAGCTGTATGAAAAGGAGTTATAATTGTCTAATTTATGTTGATATTTGCAGGCAAATATTTAGTTTTGCACCAAATGCTGTACCATTTGTAGTGAGTAGAGAATTTGTTGCATGGTTTTAAAATACTCTTCCCTAATCATGGCCCAATGGAAGGCATTTCTATATTTCCAGGGTATCAGGCTTCTTTTTCCAATACAGAGTTACAAAACTTTTGCATTCTATTTTTGTGAAGTTGTAGAATTCACATAGTTCTGACAACACTGCAATGGAAATAGTGAGTTCCAAGCGAAGATGTTAGTAGCGCATAAAGTGCAATATTACAGTACTACTTAGCTGTTTCCTCTAATACGGGAAAGTAAGTGCTGTTGTAGCACCACTAGTTTCATATTATCGCGGCAAAAAGTATTGGTTCAGGACAGGAATTTATAGCTAATTTACCTTTGAAAATATATTTTATTATATAGGAGCGAATATTTTGTCAACAAAACTCGAAAAAAACTCTCTTTTCTGTAATCAAAATTCGACTAGAATATGGTTTAGGATAGAGACCACAGAATTATGAAAACGTGCACAAAATTCACTTCTCTCCATATCTCGTCACACGCAGTTTTTAACTGTTTTTGACGTAAATAAATAAATAAGTACGTGGACAACGCCAGGACATCAGCTAGTGATACAAAAATGTATGCTGTGGGCATTGGTGCAAACTTTAATAATGCTTCAATCCTTGCATGAATGTTCGCTCCATTCTTTTCCTGGTTCTTTCGCTGATCTTGTGTTGTTTTGCGAGACGAGGTCTTGGCCTCCTGAGCATTGCGCCCGCGCTCGCGAAACAATGGAGCGCGCGAATGCGACGAGGGCGCGAGGAGCCCGAGCGATCTTCGGCCGCTGAAAAGGCGGAGCGGAAGGCGGTGAAAAGCCGCATCCGTTCTCGGCGCTTCCGGCCGCGGCGGCGACTCGCGGAGGCGGGGACGGCATCTCACCGGCGCGGCGGCACCTGCGACGGCAGCGGGCGCTGGCAGAGGCGACAGGCGGCGGCGACTGAACAACGCCTGCAGGGGCAACGGAAGGGTGGGCAGTGGCGACGAGAGTGGCAGTGACTGAGCCATAACTGCCATTTTCCTTATTCTGCCTGTGACACAAATCAGCTCTTGACGGTTCCATCAATCTGGAGATTGAACGTCACCATAGAGACGTCACTGTAGCGACATTTAAGCGCCCGGTTGCATAAATAGCGATTTTCGTATCTTTGCTCCTGACAGGAATCAGCTGTTGACGGTTTCATCCAATCGAGAGCTTAAAGGTCACCATCGCGAAATATAAGCTCCCGATTGGATGGCAGCGAAACAGCTGATTCTTGTCGGGGGCAAAGTTACGAAAATCGCAGTACATATTTCGTGATAGTGACGTCACTATGGTGACGTTTATGTTTCCGATTGGATGAAACCGTCAACAGCTGATTTCTTGTCGGGGGCAAAGTTACAAAAATCGCTATATATGCAATCGGTCGCTTAAATGTCGCTACAGTGACATCACTATGGTGACGTTCCATCTCCCGATTGTATGAAACCGTCAACACCAGATTTGCGTCACAGGCAGAATAAGGAAAATGGCAGTATAAAATGGCGGAATGGATGGATGTGGCGGGAGCAGCAGAGACAGCGTGGCGCGGTGTGGCGTGAGCCCGAGACTCGGGCGGCGGCGACAGCCCAAGCGAAGGCGGCGGCGATGTCGAGCTGGTGGTGGGGATGGGCAGGTTGGCGGCGGGAAGGTCCCTTCCACTTCCGAAAGCGGTAGGATTTTCAGAAAAACGACGAGTGCGATAAACAATCTATAATTTCGGTCGCAAAAATTGAAACTCTAGTGAAGTTAAAGGTGAAGTTATTTAAAAAAACCTTTTAGAGGTCATATACATTGAAAATAAGCATAGTTTCACAATTCAGTGTATTATTGTCACACTAGAGTGTTGGGAGATAGCAATATTTATTGTTTAAAATAAAATGTCATATTTTGATATTGTTCTCCTGTTAATAACAATTTGTCCATTTTTTATTCATCGCAAAGAGACGGGACACGATATATATTAATTACTGACTAAACATTTATGTAAGAAACTTTAACAGTGTAGTTGAACTGTTATTCCTTCAAAACGGGCGAAGCATTTGCGACACTCACCTGAAAACAAGAAATAAACTTCACATTCGCATTATACACAGAGCAGACAAAACAGAGAACAAGGGCACAGGAGCCCTAATCGCAGGAAAAGTCCAGTCCACAAAAGAACACAACCAAACAAACCCCCACCCCCACACACCCCGGCTTCGAAACCATAGCAATTAGACTAATCATAAACAGTCTTGGCTCGAACACGTCATCACCGTATAAACCACCAATCAAAATAGTTGATGCAAATTTAGTAAATTTATTCCAACCGTAAGTAGGTACGGTAGCATTAGGGGATCTAAATGCCGAGACACTAACTGGGGATACCAAGCAAATAACCGGGATGGCAAAACACTTGGTCAAATCATTAAACAAAACAACTTAAAGAACCAACTTGTGATCGAACTTGCAAAAGAAACAACTTGTGATCGACTCAGAAATTAAGATATTCTCGATATAGGTGTTACTGACATTGCTTGCAATTTTATTCCAGCATTATATTTGATCTGGAGGCGGAACACGTAGCACTCCTCAGTTCAGCTGCGTCCACCTCATTCGCCAACTCCCACATCCAACACGCTCGACATTAACTCGTATACATTCCAGAACACCGTAAGAAATGCCATCCCAAAAACTTAAATGTTAAATACTCTAATTGAAATAGAAAATGCAATAACTCTCCGAAACACGCTAATACACTCCAACCGCCGTACTTCGCAAATACATTCACAGAAACCACCCAAAGGAATTAGAACGCCAAATTGTCCCAGGAAATGTTTCACGCCATAAAATATATTCACGCACCAAGAGCGCTGTGAGGGCTCTAATGATGGAGGCAACAAAACGCCCGTGGGCCAAAGACAGCGCATCGCCGCTCGATCGTTAGAAGCAGTTAACACCTGTGATGCAAGATTTTATTTTTTACCTAATTTTAATGATGTAAATTTTCTTATTTACCAATTAAGTAGATGTCAACTTGACTCGGTTTGTCTTTTCATTATTCCCTCCATGAAAAAATTATAGCATCATTCAATTGAGCCACTCTGGATAATAACGAAAGATCCCAACCGACCTCGCATTTTCAATTAGAAGTACGACGGTAAACTCCTGCCTTGTACCTATTATCATCTGCTGAAAGGGGTCGTCCATAAATTACGTAACGCTAAAGGGGGAGAGAGGGAGTCTGAGGCAGCGTTACGCTGCGTTAGAAAGGGGTAGGGAGTATTAGTTAAGTGTTACGTAACATTGATATTTATTTGTTTTTACATTTTTCAACGGTTGAAGAAATCTTTTTTTTAAGGTCTGTACTACAACATTGAAATATTAACTAATTCATTTGTTTTAATTTGTTTTAAAAACGTAAACTAAAGTTATTAGTTGTAACTTGTTGCAATAAATTAAACTATTGTATCAGCTTTTTTTTTTCATTCTGTAAGATTATGAAGAAAATATTCAAAACTGATATGAAGAGTACTCTAGAATCCATTTAAATTGGCGCTGTAGACTGTCGCCCTTGCATCACCCACGACGGCGGGTGCATAGCTTGTGATGAGCCACTTCTCGTCCAAGCATTCCTCTTTCACTCACAACTTGCCCCAGTCTTCTTGTTTGGTGCAGCCAGCATGTTTCGGGTGCGTTACAAGGAGGAGAGGGGGTATATAAAATACTCTAAATTTGCGTTACGTAATTTATGGATGGCCCCAAATAACAAATGAATTGGGGTATGGCGAAACCCTCGAATACCACCTTCAAAAATTTGTTGGTAGTGTAAGAGAAGCTGAACGAAAATAGAATTGTCTTTTTTCCCAAAACGAACTTGGTTGGGAACTGCCTTTGTTATTCTGAAAGCCCCAATTTTTTTCATATTTCCCTCCTCACCACGATCCTCACGATCCATGTAAGTTACGCAAAGTTTATTTAGCTTTGTATCGAAGTCAATAGAGAATTTTTGCACGCCATAGCGGAAAGCACTATCGATCTTCTACGCACGCGCAGATGCACTAGTGACGCGAAACTTAAAATGCGTATGCGCAGAAGATGGATAGTGCTCTCCGCTATGGCAAGCAAAGACTCCCTAATAACAAGCAGCAACAACCTATCAGTAAAAAATTTTTTTTTTTTCGGCGAGGGCTGATGCCGTGCGCGCGGGGAGGGTGGGTGAATCCGGGCGCCTGCGCATGCGGGCGGATGTGGCTGCGACAGGATCTGCTGCAGGCGCTTCCCATGGCCCCGCCCCCTCCCCGCCGCCCGCCGGAACTCCCCGCCGCCGCCGCCGCCGCCGCAAAAACAAAAGAGCGACGCGTGAACCTGCAGCGCCGTCGAAACTCGAGCCCGGGCGTCTCCCCCCCCCCCGCCCCGCGGCCCCGCGCGCCGCCACGGGACACCCACCCGGTTCAGCCGCGGCTTCCGCGCTTGCGACCCGCTGGCGTCGACACCCCCGCCACGCCCACCCCGCTACCCCTACTCCTCGCCCTCACATGCAGTAGACTGCGATTTTTCTAACTCTGCCTCTCAAGGCCCGCCGTCACGGTGGAATATGTCAAGGTATTTCGCGTCTTTCTCAGTCGCGACCGTGCTTGCGATCATGCCACTCCTAGCGGCAGGACCTAGAAAGACGCGAAATGCCGTGTGATATTCCATCGTGGCCGTAGGGTCTAGAGAAGCAGAGTTAGAAAAACACACTATAAATGAGCGAAAGTATCCGGACGCTTGGCTGAAAATGACTTACGAGTTCGCGGCGCCCTCAATCGGTAACGCTGGAATTCAGTAGGTTGTTGGCCCACCCTTAACCTTGATGACAGCTTCCACTCTCGCAGGCATACTTTCAATCAGGTGCTGGAAGCTTTTTGGGGGAATAGCAGCCCATTCTTCACGCAGTGCTAAACCGAGGAGAGGTATCGTCGTAGGTCGGTGAGGCCTGGCACGAAGTCGGCGTTCCAAAACATCTCAAAGGTATTTGTTAGGATTGAAGTGAGGACTCTGTGCAGGACAGTCCATGACAGGGACGTTATTGTCACCACTCCGCCACAGGCCGTGCAGTATGAGGAAGTGGTCGATCGTGTTGAAAGATGCTATCGCCATCACCGAATTGCTCTTAACAGTGGGAAGCACGAAGGTGTTTAAAACATCAACTTAGGCGTGTGCCGTGATAGCGCCACGCAAAACAGGTTCAAGCCCCCTCCATGAAAAACACGACCACACCATAACACCAGCGCCTCCCTGTCTGGGTACTTTTGATCACTAGAAGCCGGATTTTTATGTAATTACATATTTTTTGTCTTTCTACTTACCGTTCTCAAAATTGTAATCTTGGCGAATTATAGCCTTCCTAACACAATATCGAATTTTTTCGATACATATTTTTACATATTTAGTACTATATTACATATTTCACATATTTTGCCGTTTTCACGATATATTTTCTTATTTTATCAATTTTCTTCTATTTAATTCCATATTTTTTATGAAAAGATGTAATTTTTTTAATCAGTATTTTCCCTGCATTATTGGGGAAATCTGGGTGTCCGAAGCATCATTGACACAGCGTTTTGTGATCTGTAACCTTAATTTCGGAGAAAAATTTCCAATAAACTGACTTGTAACACTTCGATGTAGATGCTACAGTGTGTTTGCTGATCGTAGATCTCGCCAGTTTGTGCGATGGCTTCTATTGCGATTTGTTCGGCTGCTAAACTACGGTCCTGGATTACAATAGATGAAGTTACTGACGAGAAAGTTGTATGATGTGAAGTGAGCAGTTTTATAAACCTAATTTCGTATTACGTAAATCTATTTTATTATTAGTGTATTTTAATATTACATATTATATCCCGTTTTACATATTTATTACATATTCTTACTATTTTTATTACATATTTATGTACCTATTTTGATGTTACTACATATATGATATACTACATACTTTTCCGGACTCTATTGCTCACTCGTCCCCGCTGCGGCCTGGTCGTCGCGTCCTCCGCTGCCCCCGCCTTGTGCAGCCTCCGCCCGCGCCACCTCGCGGCCGCGTCTGCCTCGCAGGAAGGGCAGAGGCCTCGCCGGGACTTCCGCTTCCGCCGCGCGTGGGAGCGCCGGGGCCCCGAAGGGCTGCCCCCCTCCCCCGCCCCCCCGCCCCCCTGCCACCGCGCACGCCTTTTTTTGCCTTCGCATCCTCCCCGGACATTTAACCGAAGTGGTTTATTGCGCGTCTCGTGCGTGCAGGCCGACAAAAAACAGGATTTTTCTTCTCTCTTGTGCTTTTGTTACAACTCGGTACAGCACGAACATTTCCTGTTTTGTGAAGAAGTGTCGTTGTCCTCCACCGAAATGGACCGAGCGCCTGCTTCTCACAGAACGAAGGCCGTTTCATTTTGTTCCGGTGACGTCGCGAGCTTCGGATGACAACGATTTCCTTTCGCCACGTGCCGTTTCCTTCAGAGATGATATAGGACGTTTTGTAGATGATATAGATACGTAGAGACTGTCTTTACTTATTTTTATTTAATTACTGATACTGATTTTTATTTAATACTGATACTGATTTTTATGTAATTACACATTTATTGTCTTCTTACTGTTCTCAAAATTGTAATCTTACCGAAGCATTGCCCTCCTAACACAGTATCCAATTTTAAAAACAATATACATATTTTTATACATAAATGTATACGTATCGTTACATGTGTTTATATATTTAGTACTATATTACATATTTTACATACTTTGCTATTTTCACAATCAGTGTTCTTATCCTAGCAATTTTCTTCAATTTTCTCATCTATTTTTTATGAAAAGAAGTATTTTCAAAAACATCATTTTTTTCTACGTTATAGGTGAAATCTAGGTAGGTGTCAAAAGTATCATTGACACCGCATTTTGTGACCTGTAATCTTAATTGCCGAGAAAAATTTGCGAGGTTCTCGATTACAATAGATGAAGTTTTTACTACTGACGAGAAAGTTGTATGATGCAAAGTGTGCATCAATTTGTGCCCTCCAAAATGTTTTCAAAACCATTCTATTAATTTTAAAATTTATTTACAACATTTTTTCTAAATGTAATTTTGTACTTTGTATTTTTTTAATTTGAGAATTTTAACATTAAATATTATATCCGATTTTAGATATTTATTACACATTCTTACTGTTTGCATTACATATTTATGTACATATTTTGACGTTTAATACTACATATTTTTCCGATCTCTACTGATATGAATAATAACGGTAAAATGGGTACGTTTACGACGTTCTTTTGTCTAAGATGAAGGAAAAGTGATGTTATGTGATCTTCACAAAGTGCTCGTAAATGTTAGGACGTTTCAGGCCAAAGAAAGATGTCTGACAGGTTCTAACACAGAGGAGCATCGTCGATGCATCACTCCCCCCCAAAAAACATTCCGCTAGCTAGACGAGTTGGGACGGTATCTAGTAATATCTCAGTCTCGGTTCAGTGCTCGCACCTATGTGGTGAACGGTAGTTTTTACAGCAGATACAGATTTCTTCATACATAGTCACGAACAGGCCGCAATCACCGAATCTCAAAGACCCTTTCACTTTCATCACGTTTTTAATTACACGAAAGAGTAAATTACGATCAAAGAGTTATGCATTGGAATAATATTTCCTAAAAACGATGTTTCGACAAGCACTTTTCCTTAATAAAAATAATAAATACAATAATCGTAATAATAAAATCCAGTTTAAATTGGACTTTATACAGAATTCCGTTTTACCAATGAATTTTACCTTCTCTTAAAGTCATATCTGTGTGACCGCTTCTTCCAAGTCAAATACCGAGAAGAATATTCCTCATTTTATCATATTACCCCAGGAAGTGTTCTCGCTCCTCTTCTGTACATAATATGTACCAGTGACCTACGATTTCACCACAGTGGCAACTTTTGCCGATAATACGCAATGTTGGCTTCACATGAAGACACAAACCAGGCGTCAACGAATCTGTATAAAACATCTGAACAACTAGACCTTCTGCAACAGTGGCTAAGGCGGTGGTGCATTCAAGAAAAAGCCTCAAAATTAAAACACATTGTTTTTTGCAAAGCGTGAAAGCATTGTCCTATAGTGAGACTGAACGATGTGTACCTTCAACAAGTAACATCGGTAAAATACTTCGGATTCCACATTGACCAACGTGAAACGAACGTAAGAAAAAAAGAAGAAAAATTAAAATTTCGTCAGATTGCATAGTTGATCAATCGCTGTTCGAAAATGTCCCTTCAAAGCAAAGTACTTCTTTATAAAGCAACAATCTGACCAATATGTAGATACGGAAGGGATGCTGCAAGAAAATCAAATCTAACAACATCATACAACAAGATCTACAAATTCCCTCCATATTCCAAGAAATAATACAATGCAGCATCAAGTACCAAGCACTCCCGAACCAATATCCAAACGTTCTGGCCATCAATCACCTGGATAGTAGTGAAAAACTTGAATCACTCAAGAGACATCATATCCTAGATTTGCCATTCTGACCCAAATATTTATGTAACAGATACTCTGTACGCTTATGTTCATCATCAAGATTCAATTTACTGAATGTTTCAACCAGAAATCCAGATTGTAAATAAGTAGTAAATAAAACGTAAAAAGAAATTTTGTACGATGATTCTCCAATTAAATGAAACGAATGAAAAAAATGTATTAGGGATTACCACGAAATGAATACGAAACATGTAGGCATGTTACTCACCGATCACAATCCCTAATTTAATTTGGCAAGAATGAATGTCAAAATAATTGGTAAATGGCTAGACCAACTACAGAGAGTTTTTAAGCGAATGAAGTAACATCTTTCAACAAGCTAAACAATTTATGTACATAATAAATTTAAGGAAGATCAGTAAAAATTGTCACTACGGTTAGTTATTCCTTCTCCACGGAACTGCGGAGTGCCGGTCCGGACACGCCTGGCTGGAGCAAATACCACCCGCCGGCCTCTCTCACCAGGTCTCTTGTGACAGGTTCAGGCACGTTTCACACGAAACATGTTCTCGAAGAATGTCGGCGGGTGCATGACCGAACACCCGCGTTTCGTACGCTGACCTCATGCGTCTAATTCGCTTGCTTAGCTCATTGTCCACGACGCGGAAATGACGAAACTGACAGGTTGATTAAATGGTGACTAGTCCTCTCTAGTCGACGAAGCTGAACTACCACTGGAAACTCCACTCTGGATTCTGGCTGTGTCCCGGTTCCACACTGTTCTTCAGTGCCATTTCCATATGAATTGAATTACCTACTATTGGAAGGAACAAAAGACGCACTCATTTTTAACTTGCCTGCAAGCTGTCATCTCTTTTAATAGGCCTGTATGTAAAATGTTTACATTTCTGACTTAGACTTATGGAACTGACGACTAAAATAACTGTGATAAAACGCGAATATTGGTTTTTATGGGTCTCACTCGCATGGCTTCAGCGCAAAATATTGTTTCACATATTTATTAAAAAGTTGTAATATGGTTATTTCTAACAAACTTGGATTAATGAAACTTGTACAAACTCAAATTCTTAACATGTACGTTCCATGACAAAACTCTATTATGTTCGTAATTTTCCCTCGGACCTTCCACGCAAGAAGATAATTGTAATTGTATATTAAGCAAAATCAAATTCATCACTATGGTCAGGCGGAAGAGTGGGTCTTCTGTTCCGAGTCTCGCCGCAAATAAAGACTTAATAATAATAATAATAATAATAATAATAATAATAATAATAATAATAATAATTTTATGTAATATATAATGTATTACAAAAAATTGTATTATAATAGAATATAATAATTATTATTAATATTCTTATTATTACCCCTCTACATCACGACTAAAGATGTTATGAGTCGGCTAAATATAAAATTTACTTCAGGTTGCCTACCTAAGGTACACCTAAGGAGCAGATCTAAGGATTGTCGGTTCCTCTACAATACTTTGCGCAAAATGTGGCTGTTCTAAATAAAGTAACCTCTTGCACTTCCCAGTCCGTTGAATGACCTGGAAGTTTACACAAGTTCTTCTCAGAGCTCCGACAACTATCGGGACGACTTGTGCTTTTACTCCCCACATTCGGCTGACCTCGATTTCCAAACTCTTGTATTTAAGACATTTCTCTGCCTCATTGGTAACGACGTTTTGAACGCAAAGTACATTATTATTACGTTTATTATTATTATTATTATTATTATTATTATTATTATTATTATTCCATTACATCACGACTAAAGATCTTATGAGTCGGCTAAATATAAAATCTACTCCAGGTTGCAACCAGCTACCTAAGGAGCAGATTCCGGTGACTATCAGTGCCTCTACAATACTTTACGCAAAATGTGGGCTGTTCCAAATAAAGCAATTTCTTGCATTCCCAGTCTTTTGAATTACCTGGGAGTTTAGACAAGTTCTTACTCAAATTTTGCGGAACAAATCCCAGAGCTCCGATAACTATCGGGACGACCTGTGCTTTTACGCCCCACATTCGGCTGATCTCGATTTCCAAACTCTTGTATTTAAGACGTTTCTCTGCCTCCTTGGTAACGACGTTTTGATCGCAAGGTACAGCAACATCGATAAGTAAACACGATTTTTTGGCCAAATCCCGGATAACTATATCCGGTTTGTTTGCCGCTATCGTGCGATCAGTTTGAATTTGTTGGTCGTACAATATCGTACACAATCCAACAGACGTCACCGGTTTCGGTGAGTGTTCGTACACTTGGGGCATGTGTTTGGAACTTCGAGGGCGGTACAGATCTGCCAGTGGAGGGTAGCTACACACCCTGTCATGTCTTTTAAGGTATTCGGTCTTTGCTAGGATTGGACAAGCTGAGACAATATGATCAATGGTTTCTACTTGCTCCAGGCAAATGCGGCATTTGTCATCTTGGGAAATTTTGAGAACCGCTTTATCATAATGTCGTGTTCTCAAGGCCTGATCTTGGGCAGCTATTACAAGTGCTTCCGATTCTGGCTTCATCCTTCCCCTTTTAAGCCACATAAATGATTGATCTTTATTGATCTGCACCTTGTCCATTCTTTTTTAGGTACTGACCGTGGAGTGGTTTGTCTCTCCACGATTTCTTTAACATTTTTTGTGTCTCACACTTCATGTTTAGCAGCATCAGAAGTTCAGTGTCTGTGTTATTCGACGTGTCTTGCCTAGTTTTCTTCGCAATGTTTCTTGCTACACTAACAATGCCTCTGTTTCCCATTCTTCGGTCAGATTTCATGACCTGCCTCATTAGAGGGTCGTCTTGATGGCTGACTACATACTTACCCAACCCGACTATTGCGTTGTGCCAGGAGGCCTCAATTTGTCTGAGGCCTCTTCCTCCTTCCTTACGTGCCACATAAAGTCTATGTATATCAGCTCGAGGGTGGGAAACATGATGCATTGTCAGCAGTTTTCTGGTTTTTCGATCCATGGTGCGAATTTCTTGCTCAGTCCAGTCCACTAGTCCAAAACTGTATTCGGCTACAGGTACCGCCCAAACTACCTATTGCAGATATTTTATTCCTGGAATTCAGAGCGGACTGCAGGACCAGTCTCACTCTTCTATAATACTCCCTACGAATTCTCTCTTTCATTCTGTCATTCGAGATGGTTTCACATTCTTCGATGCCCAGATATTTGTAAGTTTTACCTGGCTCAAGATCTTGAATCACAGTGTGCGTATCAATTTCAATGTTCTCAGACGTTGTGAGTTTCCCTCTTTTTAAATTGATTTTTGCACACTTGTCAAGACCAAACTTATTATTATTATTATTATTATTATTATTATTATTATTATTATTATTACTTTAGCAGTTGAAGTGCCCGCAATCACTAATCAATTATGCTAGAGAGTAAAGTTATTCAGAAGAGCTAAACCACCTAAATCAAATATTAGATACAAAAAGGTCTATTTTCTTAGGCTACTGCATAAAAACATACCATATCTCTATGCATGATCCCCAAACTAGAAGTTTAAAGGCGTATGACGCACCATCGCAAAATAATGCGATGCAATATTATCAGTAGCACAATCCACATTTTTCGCTTATTAAAATATTGTGAGGAGTAAATACCTATTAAATAGTTTCACATTTTTGAACTTTCGTTTCGTGGTGACTAAAATGGTACAAAACAGACAGCTTTCAGCGTATTATATTCATAGAATATGTAGATTTTTTAAAGATTTTCAGCCCCGTGGCAAAATCTTGCTCCAGGTTAGCACAAAATATGGCCTTGCACGCACATGTTTGTATTTCTAGATGGAAATCATGTCTAAAACACGCATTTCAGAAATTAGGATCAAGTTTTTCAGAGCATTAAAGTGATTTACCAGCGAGCTAACACGAATTGTCATTTTTCGTTTTTAAAGTTTGCAAATAAAACATTTATACCGCCTAAAACGGTCAATTGGTTTCTAGAAATGAGGTGTGCTTGCACGTCCTGTGACGACACCCCAGTCGGGTTATTTTCCAAGTTTAAGTATGTCTTTCACATGGGAGATTTTGACAAAAGCGTAGTTTTCTAATATCTCTCAAATGCTTCGCATTGCCACTTTTCGTACTCGCAGACGAACAAATGCGTTCCATATCTTCTCCGTAGCCACACGAGGGAAAGCTACTGTTTATTCTGCTTCACCTGTCCTTTATTGCAGAGTTTCAAAGGATTCGTAAATGGTGAAGACGCCTCCCTGGTCTGCAGAGCCATTGCATCCACTAGGCTGACTAGGCTGCAGCCTAGGGCCCGGAACTTTTGGGGGCCCACCAATTTGTAGAACTTGTTTCTCTGTTTTTACAGGATTTTAATCGTAATACGATTTACAAGCAAATGTTATTAACTTTACACAAATTTTCTCTGTTTTAAATAAATACACATAAAGTATACTAATATATTTATATTTTTTATTCTAACATAGAGTTATAAACTTAAAAAAGTACTTTTAAGAAAGTACGTTTCTGGAAGAAAATCTGACGTGTACATTGGACTGGTCAAAAGCGCCGAGAAAAATATAATTTTATGACTTTATTGCCTCTAAGAGTTGTCCACATCGTTTGAACAAAGCATTGTTTGTTATATTGTTTTAAAAACAATATATTATTGTTAATTATTGTACTTAAAATTTCAAATTTAATAATATTATTATATAAAATGTATATACTATATTATTATTATTATTATTAATAATACTATTTGTTAATAAAATAAATATTTAAAGACATAATTATGTTGGGATGTACATTAATTATCCTAGGACCCAAGGGCCCATTACATTTTACAGCCTAGGGCCCAAAAGCTTGTTGCAACGGCCCTGCTGGTCTGGTTGCAGGAGGCCTTGACAGCGCGCTCGCGAGATGGCGCCGCTCCTCTGAGAGCGAGAGCGAGAGCGAGTCGAGAGGAGCCGAGAGGAGGAAGCGAGAGCAGCAGCCGCTTGCCGGGCAGGTGAGTGCCTCGGGCGGAGGGCTTCCACGCGGGAGCGGCGCCCGCAAGGGAGAGGTTCACTGCCACTTTTCGCTTATTCTTTGGGTCCGATTTATTTCAAGGGCGAGGCGCAGCAATTTTCGTTTTTTTTATGTAGCTCTTTAATCAGCATTGGTACACATTGCGGCAACGTCAACATGTGGGTGTACTGATGACTGGAACAGCGCGAATTCCATCCATAAGCACGTGTCTGCCCGATGTGTCGTCGGTGACTCTGTGTGGTCTCTGACGGAATCTGACTGATGTCGCGTTGAAACGTATGTTTAGATTTACATCAAGCCTCAACATTTTCAATTCTTTTCTCGAAAAACGGCTCCTTTTTTCTTCGATTTTTTCTCTGTCGATTAGTGCAAAGTTCGCCTATAAGAATGGCTCAGATTCCGTTGTAAAATTTTCTGAAATTTCGAAAATTACAAATTTACAAATAATGCGAAAAAGTAAGTGCTGTTGCTAGCACAATTAGTTTCACAGTTTTGGCAAACTCTCTCCCTAAAAGCGAAAGTATTTTTGTTAATGTTTCCTAAACGGCAAGAGTGTTCATTAAATTGATTGAATCACATTGCTGTGAAAAATCTTAATTTAAGTATTGCTGACAAAATATAAATAAAACTATGGATATTACATTTATCCGCGAATAAAAATTATAGGTTCTTGTTCTAGAGTTAAGTTGCTTCTTTTACAATTCACTTTGATTTTTTTAAAACACAAATTCGGATTTTTTATAATGCCATAGTAATTTCAAACTCATTTATTTAAAGAAACAAAATGAAAGGATTCAGGAAAAACAGAGTCGAAACAAAAGTGAAGTCAGTTATTTTTGGTGCGTGATCCTGGTTTCCCGTCCATCTTATTAGAATATAGGAAAAATTAATCAGTTACAAACCAGTTCCCCTACCCAGCCAGTCACCGACTACACCGCAGTAAACGTTCTGTTGGCATCGTGCCCTGTAAGGCCGGAAAGCGTCAATTTCCTAACGGGGACAACGCCGCAGCCTTCGGCGCCCAAGTCATCCTGCCGTCACCGGATCCACGTCCTCTTCCTACAGCGCAGACGGAACAGTCGCCGCCCGCGCCGCGCCACCTTGAATTGGTGGGACACCTTCGTCCAATATACTTCTCGTCATTTTTTTCTTTTCTCCTCAAAATAGAAGATTCCTCGATTTCCTCAATATAGAAACTAGTGGCGCTAAAACAACCCGTACTTTCACCCAAAATTACGCGAAAAGTATTCAAATTTTCGAAAAATTTTATATGACCTTATTTCAAAATCTGTCTTCAAGAAACAGAATTCGTCAAGGGAAAAATCTCTATCTTTAATATTTTAGTTATAGAAAGACGCCGAAAAAAAAACTTGAACTTTTGCAATTTTAGAAAAATCAGGATTTTCAACGAACATAAACCTGTACCATTCTCTTAAACGCACTTCACACTATCAACAAAATTTAATAAAAAGATGGGGCAATTTTTTGGAAAATTTTGAAAATGTCCCAGGGGCTTCATGAAAAATACTCCCCAAAATTAAAATATCGGTTTCGAATTCAAGGGGCTGCGTCATCAGCCAGATCGATTGAGGAGTGTTGATTTTGGAGAAAATCGGCTGAACGGTTTAGTCGCTAGCGTTGCTCACAGGCGGACGGAAGGACGGACGGACAGTCAGATGTTTTGCCTTCAAGGACTCACAAAACGTGGATTCTGGCTACTACAGATGTTAGAGGATTTTTTTTCTCACTCAAAGATTCGTATAAATTCTTTGCAGAACAGAATCTGTTGTAAAGAATCTCCTTTAACAGTAGGTCGGTGCCAGATTTCGTTATGCAGCGGGAGAACATTACTGTCATCTCCAGAGGGAAACATGCACTACACTAACGGGACTAGTGACCTTAGCAGTTGACGGGCCTGGAATCACTTACAATGTTAGATGTTGATGTTAGACGAGGAATGGCGATGCTGGTTACGTTTACGATTCTTAATTCAAAAGAGTTTTCGCGATTGCGTGGGCAGAGTAATTACGTGCCTACATCGTCGTGTGCTTACAAGATGATGGTTGTCGAAAGTACTATGGATACTGCAGGAGCAATCCAGTTATCTACAGCTCCTCTGCTTACTGCTAGATGGAGTTTATTCCTTTGCGAGAAGATGTTATCGCGGTGATAAAATTGGAGATAAATCCCAAGGGCAGTAAGAAGATGAAAAGGAATGATTTAAAAGACTATCTAATGAAATCATGATGCATTTTCCTCATAATGAACTTCCTTTGATAGTCAATTATATCAATAAATAAGCCGCAATGATGAAAATTCATAATGGCTATTTACATTACTAATTAGTTATAAAGAATTGTTGATCTGCAATTAATGAGACTTCACAGTGCCAAGTTCCATTGATTTTCTTAAATTGTTTGCTCGAGTTTGCGATGTTTAGAGAATAAGCAATTTTACATATTATCTTGAACTTAAATAGCACTGTTGATGAAAATATATCTTCTTAGAGTGCAAAAATGAACTTTCTCATTAAACTTCACATTGCGAATGAGTTACATTAAACTCAAAATATCAGGGAATGAGGAATCTATTTTTTGAAAATTTCTGTGTTAAAGTGATGAATTCTTTGAAGGTAAAAACTGTCAATCATTTTTACTACGAACGGAAAAATCATTAATTATCCAACAATATTCGTCGTCTCTGCGTTCAACAGGATTTCGAAAGTATTATGTTCTTGTATTATTTACCCAGCAGTGACATCCTTAAGGTTCGTTGCTGCTTGTTGTACACCTGTTTTCTACTTTTGTCATTCTCGGTGCCAAGCACAATGTGCGTTCTCGTGATGTTCCTGCACATCGAACAGCTGCCATATCCGTGACATATGCAGGTGTATTTGCAGGAGCGACCGCGCACACCTGCATTTCGAATGTTTGTTCCGAAATCGCGGGCGCGGGAAGCGGGAAGCGAGTGTGCTCAGGCCTCCGCGCACAAAGGGGCTCGTGAACAGTGAAATTAGGACGCATTTGCAGAGCTTGCACAATAGTCTTTGAAGCGGGTAATAGACTGTGTGCCTTTCATTTAGTGCACTCCACATAAGATGGCTTCTCTTTCCACGGACTACATTGCTTTCTGAACAGCGAATCCCACGGGTTAGTTTGTTTTTTCAGTAAATACCCTTTGGGTATTTAGTTATTTGTTAACGTAATAGCGCGGAGAATGGAACAATAAACATTAAAAAACCTCGCAAACACAAAAGATAAGCAAAAACAGATCAAAAGAAGTAAAAATAAGTGTAGACGTTATCAAAGTGACGCGTCAACGAACGTAGGGATTCTTTGCTCTATATCAATTATGAAACATGTCTCTCCAAGGCCTAATCGTAATGAGACGGAATAAACGTGAAGGAGGCTTTGGAGAATTCGTGCTTGGGGGAGACGGAAGCTTTCAAGCTTGTCTTATGATAGCCAGCCAGCATAACACATCGACCGACGACGGTACATGGAAATTTTAGTTGTTTTCGGGATTTAAGTTATTGGGAAAAAGGACTTTGAAGCGACGTTTTGGAGGTTCATGCTTTTAAAGCAAAGTAGTGTTATTTAAGTTCAAAAACATTATTATTCAAAGTATTAACGGGTAATTTTATGCTTTGGGGTGAGTTCATTTCAGGGCTTGATATAAATAGAATTCGTATTACCGAAGGGTTTATATAGAGTAATTTCGTAGCTGGATCAAGGAATATTAATAACATCAGTGGATAATGCTCCCTCCTTCTCCTCCTTGCTCCCTCCTTCCATTGGAGTGGCAAATCTAAAGGATGATTTCTCCTTTTTTGACCATTTTCGAGGGTCTTCTACACAAATATAACATATTTAATGAGGTGCCCAAGATTTGTCGTGATCACTAAGTTTAATTCCCAAATATGAAAAACACACATTTCTAACAGTCTTTAATGTTCCATTAGTGTTTTTAATCACAAATATAACAAAAACTGTCAGGACTGTTCTTACAACCATGACCAGCCGTGACTGAACACCAACTGCTAAACTAGTATCTTATCTTGACAACAACAATGCGAACACGTGCACCTCCAATAAAACAAACACGGTACTGCTTGTCAAACATCTTACCAAAGAGTAAACTACCCTCTTTGTCGTCTTAATACTTTCTCATTTGAACGTCACATATCTCATACATACTAGATACTCAGAGCTGCAACTGCTTAGCTATACAGAGAAAATGGTAAAATGTGAAATGGTGGGTGATACATTTTTAATGTTATTTTTGGAATCAGCACTTAAAATGATAAGAATTAGGTGAACACGCACAAAACGTTTTTTGGTCGTTGGCCTGTGTAATCAGTGAATGTGATATATGTCAGAGGACAAAACAACCAATTAGGAAGTATGAAGGAATGATGCAAGCTATTGCATCATCATCACCTCGACAACTTCACGCGGTGGGTTTATATGGAGCAATGCCCACAACAAAATTTGGTAATAAATATTTGTTACTAATCATGGATGTTTTCTCTAAGGCCGTTCAAATTTATCCGTTAAGGAAAGCAAATGCAAGGAGCTGTGTTACGCAGTATTGACATTTTTTCGGAAATTCGGGAAACTTCAAAAGATTTAAGTGATTTAGGCACTCAATAGAATCTCCAACAATCAATCAATGAACGTGGATGTTTATTGCGTAACTGCACACACAATTCCAACTATGCTAACGTCAGATAAAATGTTCTAAATACGTTGTTTGGGAGTTAAATAAAGGATATAAGTATGCTTTTAATATTAAAAGATCTACCGTTTATTGGTAGAGCATAAAAATAAATTTGCAATAGAAATCATATAATTACGAGCCGAAACTAATTAGAAAAAAAATTCCATGAGAAGGAAGATTGGTTGACTGCTTATTGGATGATAGATTCCAATCTCGAATATCTTACAAGGATATCAATCTCCGCAGGCAATGCAGGTGCCATTATCTCGTCGAAGATCTGACAACTGCACTGATAACATTGTTGATAAATATTTTAGGACAATAGCAGGTATGATACAATCAAGAATACTTTTCTTCGTCTTTCCTTGTATTTTAGAAGAATTCTGAATTGCACAAAATTTGCAATCGCGAAAACAAACTAAACCTTGTAGCCTGGTTAACAGTGACGCACCCAAAAGGAGCCTCCTCACACACACACACACGAAGCGAATGATACATATTAAAAATATAACTTTAACTAGTTTCTTATACTAATAAAAGTCTTTCAATATGTAGTATTCAGGAAATTTGAAACAATCTTTGTAAGGACACCTCAGCTGGAACTATACCTTGGCTACGTCCGTGTTATAGTTTCTTAAGCGATATTGCTCCTTTTCTGAATTTTCTGATTGATAAGTGTGTTTTAATTGCAGGGTGGAATTTTAATTGCACTCGTGCTATTGCCATAGAGAATAATCAACGATTTTCGTGAGCGATGAGTAAATTAATGATCATATTTAGTTAACCAAACAAAAAACTATATTAACTATACAATTTATTTCATGCTGCATCACTTGCAGAGTTGCTAGATGGTTTAGGCAACCACTCCCCCCAAAAACAAAGCAGTCGCCCCAAGTGTCATGTTGGAAAAGGGGAAACTATTTCTCGAAATAAAATGTTATAACGTTGAAAGAAGGGCCCTGGCGCGGACCTGCGTCGGCTTACAGGGGATTTTCCCCATCCACGTTTCTCCCACCAACATGACACCAGTCCAGCCGGGACAAGTTCTAAGCTCCCGACATGTGTGGTAGGGTAATGCATGTGAATGTAAGGGAGCGTAAAGGACAAGGACGAGGAAGGAACGATCGCGCACGGTCCATGGCCAGTTTGTTGGGGGTTCTGGTCCAGCATTCACCTGGTGTTCGTTGGAAGAACCCGAGGTAATCTACCAATTCCAGCAGCCGCCAGCTTGAATTCTCCTCCAGGCAGCGGGTGAATTGGGCCTAGTACGTGTCGGCAACCTTGCGAACGTCGGGACTCGAGCTCTAGGATCCTCCCGGTCAGACGCACTGTAGTGACGTCAGTCGATGCCCTGAGCCACATTCACCGACTCATGTTACTATTATTTCCTTGTTACGTCTCTGTAATGCAAAAGTAGTGGTGCGTTTGAAAGTGCTTTGGCACAAACGCTCTTTACGAGCAGCGCCCCGGCCTGGCGTCCACGGGGGTACGTGAGTCTAGCACGTATCCGTCCCCAGGCCGCATGCCTGTTCTCGTCAAGCCGCGAAGAGAGCCTTCTCGTGGTTGCGAGGACGGGCGCCCCGCCGCGCCGCCTCCCGCGGGGCCGAGGCCGAGGCCGCGCGCAGGAACGCGCGAAGGCGCTCGCCGCCGCCGCCGCCGCCGCCGCCGCCCTCGTTCCGCGAACCCTTTGGCCACGCGCCGCCCCGCGCTCCGCTCCGCACGCGCGCAGAGGCGGCGGCCGCCCCCACCCGAAGGATGCTTTGCGAGCACAAATTCTGTGGTCACGGGGTAAAAGTTCTTAAGTCCATTTTCGGCGAGACTGGGTTAAGTACTGAAACTACAAGTCAACTATCTACATTTTTATTTTAGTACAACGAGCGAATTCAAATGTTGCCTCCTTAACGAGAAAAAAGTTAGAAATAGCGTTTAGCATAGGAACAAGCGGTGACTCAATAATCTAACCCTTGTTTTCTCCAAACTGAGATTTTTGACTAAAGAACTTTTACCCCGTGAGCACAGAAATGTTTTTGGGACGAGTTGGCGGAGCAAAGCTTTGTATTCCACCATTAGAAACGCCTTTTTGTGTTCCAAGAAATCGTTCATATCGGGCGGTTTACGCCACGAATGATAACGTATTAAATTTTACTGCACGAATGATTGCATCGTCACACAGTCAGCCAATCGCAGCGAGAGAATCGGGGAGAGGTAGATGTAAACGGAACAGCCGACTACCGTTTTCTCGCACAGATGTCTAGTACCTAAGACATCACAGGAAAGTTGTTTCGCAAAATGAAGTTTGATTCTCATTACAAATTTATAATGCTGACGTACAAAAAAATAGCGTATGCTAACTCGTTTATAGTGTTGCTTTACTGCATTAAAACGTGAAAACTTGCCTCTAACGACGCTCATTTTCAAAACAAGTACTCGTGCAATAAAGCTTAACGTTGTTAGCTAATTGCATAAACTAATATTAATGTAATTTTCAAGAATTATTTTGATATGCAATGTAGTGGTTAATAATTTCAAGAACTGTTAATACCGTAATATAATTTTGTTAATAAAAATGATGTTAACATCAATGGTAATAATAATATTTAAATGTTGACAATATATTGTTAATAAAAATTAATTAATTAATGAATACGTAATAATCTAAGAAATGACATTTAAATTAAATCCATAATTAATAGAAATATGCAGACCTGCCCTTCATTTGCGAAAATCACTTGTTTTCATATTATGAATTTGTCGATTTTTTAAGAATGTTCATTTCTTGTTAAATATTGCAGTATAACTGTAATAATTTTTTCTCATTTCTTGTATTTATCAGACTATTAATGAAGTTTGCTCATTATCTTCGTTAACATAATATTCATCATAGTGTGTATTGCATTGTCGTAAATGCTGTGTGACGATGTATTCAACACGTTCCAGAATAAACTAATGACGAGGTAAAAACATGATACGTTCATTACTAATTTAGCCTAACTAGATTCCTTAAAAGACGATTAGCAAAAAATCAAAAAAATAATATAAAATAATGAAAATATGGTATAAATGAATAATAGTAAAAACAACTTTGTTTTCTATTCATGCCCCTTTAAAACGAATTTTTCCACTATTATCTCGGCCTGGAATGTTTGACCGAAACCAATACTTGGACACATTGCTATGTAGAGCCAGGATTTATTTAAAAAATCCAAAACAACGACAAATAGAAATCACGACCTCTAGACGAGCAGTCTTTCATTTTCTGAGATATCTGGACAAGTAATTTTTGCTGCCAATACTGTTTTGGTAGGAAAGTTTCCTTATCTTCGTTGCAAGAGCTTAGCAGGAAGCGCCTGATAACTATGTTACCCGCTGTTCAGCTCTGTCTAATATGGTGATATATCGCAGGGGTTCCCTCAAGAATCAGAACCACCAGGCGAAAGGAAAAGATTGAAGAGTGGAATGAGGGTTTAATTAGCAAGTTAATAGGAAATCACAATACTTCAATAGTCAAGGGCTTTGTTTCAAATAAAGAAACCTTCAAGGTAGGAAAACCTCTTAGGTCAGGGGCACCTGAGGATGATATGCAAGCGAACGAGAATAGAAGGGACCGATATCCCAGAATTTCATTACAAGTTAGGAATTTGGAAACAAACAATCTCCGGAATCAAAATTCCGCCTCCGTCCCTGTCGGTCTGTTTGTCTCTCTGTTTTGACTAAGTGAGTCAAATAGGAAGTTTCGAAATCATGGAGGAAGTTTTCATCAATTGTCCTGAAGGAAATGGGGAAATTCTGAAGGAGGATGATCATGACGAGGCCAATGGCTTAAGTTACTGTTTCGTCTTCTGCCTCAAATCATCGGAGAAAACCACCCGTTTATCAAAAACTAATTATCCAGTCGTGATTAACCAAAGAAGTCTTCGTACACGAATCTCGTTGCGCTGTAGCAACTAAATGCTGAACTCTGCAGGACAAACAAACTTCATTGCAGGTTTTCAGACATCCAGGCAGAACGGTCCGAACTCCGGGAAATCACGCGTCCCCCAGGCAGTCGCCCCCTCCGCTGAGGCTGCCGCGTCCACTTGCCGTGACGCGCCTCGGCAGCACTGTATTGCCTAGGACAGGGCTTTATTATACCAACCAAATACTATACAATTGCACAATTCATCTTGTTTTTACTGAATGATATATTAATTTTCTCGTTGTATTACATTAATCATTGAGTATGTTGAATGAAAATCGTGTATATTATATATTTGTTTCGGTGTAATCTAAGTATTTAAACCATCTTAAATGACGGTGTGGCTCGCGGCCTAACGAGGTGGACAGCCCTGGCGTAGGAAATGGGCGACGTGTGGCGGTGCGCCGCTCTTGCCCCTTTGCACCCTCTCACGGCACGCAGGGCTCCCCGCCCCTCCCCGCCATGGCCCCCGCCGCCCCGACCCACGCCCCCCACACGGTCACGCCGTTCCGCCGCCCAGCCTCGCCGCCAGGCAGACCCCTTGCACCGCCCCGCGCCGCCCCGCCACCACCCAGCCTCCCCGCCAGGCAAACCCCCTTGCACCGCCCCGCCCCGCCCCGCGCTGCCCACCACCGCCCAGCCTCCCCGCCAGGCAAACCCCCTTGCACCGCCCCGCCCCGCACCATCCCGCGCCGCCTCGCCACCGCCCAGCCTCCCCACCAGGCACACCCCCTTGCACCGCCCCGCCCCGCCCCGCGCCGCCCCGCCACCGCCCAGCCTCGCCGCCAGGCAGACCCCCTTGCACCGCCCAGCCTCCCCGTCAGGCAGACCCCCTTGCACCGCCCCGCCCCGCCCCGCGCCGCCCCGCCACCGCCCAGCCTCCCCGCCAGGCAGACCCCCTTGCACCGCCCCGCCCCGCGCCACCCCCGCCACCGCCCAGCCTCCCCGCCAGGCAGACCCCTTGCACCGCCCCGCCCCGCCCCGCGCCGCCCCGCCACCGCCCAGCCTCGCCGCCAGGCAGACCCCCTTGCACCGCCCCGCCACCGCCCAGCCTCCCCGCCAGGCAAACCCCCTTGCACCGCCCCACCCCGCCCCATCCCGCGCCGCCTCGCCACCGCCCAGCCTCCCCGCCAGGCACACCCCCTTGCACCGCCCCGCCCCGCCCCGCGCCGCCCCGCCACCGCCCAGCCTCGCCGCCAGGCAGACCCCCTTGCACCGCCCCGCCCCGCCCCGCGCCGCCCCGCCACCGCCCAGCCTCCCCGCCAGGCAAACTCCCTTGCACCGCACCGCCCCGCCCCGCGCCGCCCCGCCACCGCCCAGCCTCCCCGCCAGGCACACCCCCTTGCACCGCCCCACCCCGCCCCGCGCCGCCCCGCCACCGCCCAGCCTCGCCGCCAGGCAGACCCCCTTGCACCGCCCAGCCTCCCCGTCAGGCAGACCCCCTTGCACCGCCCCGCCCCGCCCCGCGCCGCCCCGCCACCGCCCAGCCTCCCCGCCAGGCAAACCCCCTTGCACCGCCCCGCCCCGCTCCATCCCGCGCCGCCTCGCCACCGCCCAGCCTCCCCGCCAGGCACACCTCCTTGCACCGCCCCGCCCTGCGCCGCCCCGCCACCGCCCAGCCTCGCCGCCAGGCAGACCCCTTGCACCGCCCAGCCTCCCCGTCAGGCAGACCCCCTTGCACCGCCCCGCCCCGCCCCGCGCCACCCCGCCACCGCCCAGCCTCCCCGCCAGGCAAACCCCCTTGCACCGCCCCGCCCCGCCCCGCGCCGCCCCGCCACCGGCCAGCCTCCCCGCCAGGCACACCCCCTTGCACCGCCCCGCCCCGTCCCGCGCCGCCCCGCCACCGCCCAGCCTCGCCGCCAGGCAGACCCCCTTGCACCGCCCAGCCTCCCCGTCAGGCAGACCCCCTTGCACCGCCCCGCCCCGCCCCGCGCCGCCCTGCCACCGCCCAGCCTCCCCGCCAGGCAAACCCCCTTGCACCGCCCCGCCCCGCCCCATCCCGCACCGCCTCGCCACCGCCCAGCCTCCCCGCCAGGCACACCCCCTTGCACCGCCCCGCCCCGCCCCGCGCCGCCCCGCCACCGCCCAGCCTCCCTGCCAGGCACACCCCCTTGCACCGCCCCGCCCCGCCCCGTCCCGCACCGCCTCGCCACCGCCCAGCCTCGCCGCCAGGCAGACCCCCTTGCACCGCCCCGCCCCGCCCCGCCTCCCCGCCAGGCACACCCCTTTGCACCGCCCCGCGCCGCCCCGCCACCGCCCAGCCTCGCCGCCAGGCAGACCCCCTTGCACCGCCCCGCGCCGCCCCGCCACCGCCCAGCCTCGCCGCTAGGCAGACCCCCTTGCATCGCCCCGGCCCGCCCTGTCACGTGGGACGCGGGGCGTGGGCTGACGCAGCGCCGGAAGCGCCTGCCTTTCCCGGCCAGGAGGACGCTCGCTGAATCGACGCCCACTGACTCACGCGGCGGAAAACCGGAAGTGGATCGGCGCAATAGAAGTGGTTTCCTGTCCCGTTTAAGGCCGGCGATTGGACAATGAGTGACGGCGACGGCTCCTCACGGGCGAGGCGCTGCATACGCGATGGCTTTACTTCGTGTGCGTCGCGATTGTATTGTGTCAGGGGCCATCCAACAAAAACGCTTTATAGAGGCCATCATTGATATTCCAAGAACATGCCATTCTGTGTATGTAAGAATGATGCGTCATTGTCATTAATAAACTGGCAAAAAGATTTGCAGGACGCTAAATACTGTTCACATATACATAGAAGTTTGATAATAATGAAATTTGATGACATGATTTTTTTATATTAAATGTTGTTCACTCTAACTGTTGTTAACTCTAACTTTGTTATAATAGTCTTCAGTATATTGACTGAAGGAACGGTTTAATTCATAACTTCGTAAATCTAAAACTCTCTGGATAAATAAGTACCGCAGGGTTTCTATGAACTGAAATGGTCCAACTGACGAAGACCATTCAAGGAAAGTGAGAAGGTTTGACATTGAACTGTAGTAAAAGTATGAGATCTTTCAGCTTTCGCTAGGCAGTGTACATGAGCTAAGTCAAAATAACGAGTGGAACATTTTCCGTCGAATAAAAATGAAGTCTTGTGCCTTCGATATCTTGGAAATAAGTGTTGGCTAACAATTTGATGGAGTGCTATGAAATTCAAAGAAACCCAACTAATTATTATTCATCTCCTCAGCCCCATTCTCCCGCACAGTCACGCCTTCTTCGTAGAAACTCTGTCTAGATAGGCGAGCAAAAAAACCATATTGAACATATTTCACTCTACAAAATACCTATCATATTTTACTGTTACTTTCCTACCATATTTTACTCTTTTTTAGGGATCGATTAACTTCTTTGAATGGGCGTACCCTCCTCCCCTCTACTCTCTGTTTGTCTGACTGTCTGCCTCTCTCTCTCTCTCTCTCTCTGCCAGAATGTGAGTAACACTTCGGTTAAAAGTTTCTAATAATAGAATCAGGTAAAAAGGGACTTTAACACAATACTTGAAGATGTGTAGAGACGTATGTTTATCAAATGAATATATGCGATCACAAATTTTAAAAATATATTAATTTAATTTTAGAACTTTCTGAAAAATAAATTCAACTGTTTAATTGCGTTATATAGAAAGTATAATGGAAAAATTAACTTTGAAAAGTAGTATTTTGTTTTGAAATAAAAATTATTAATTGTGAACAAATGTTTAATTAAAACATGCAATAATGAAATAACATTTCTGGAGATTTATTAAATTTAAATTAATTAAACAGTGTTAAATTTAAATTAATGGAAATTGCCGATAAAGCAACAATTTACATAAATTTACTTTGTTAATCATCGCCACTTTAGTTTAATGGTAAAGAAACAGTCGTAGTTGAATGCTAAGAAGTAATTTTCGTACTTGAAAATACGATTAATTAAGTTAGGTTGATCAAACATTATAATTTATTTTTAATAACACAGTAAAAAGTCTGCGCATTAGTTTGTTTTACAAAAGACCTGTTTAGGATAAAAAGTGAATATTCACATTACTACCAAACATTTGAAATATACTGGAAACGTCATCATAGGTAATGTCACGAGTGGTTTGGAAAATTTTCGATAAATCCCTGTAGTGATGGTGATGAGGGGATTTGTGTAGTGATGGGGGGATTTATCTGAGAATTTCCAAAGCACGAGTGGTATTTAATAGGACTATTCCACGAATGAAATTACGTCCAACCGAGTTCCAAAATGCGCTAAAAATTGAAAATAACAGAAAGCTATGTTAAAATCAAAGAGTTAGTGCACAGGAGGTTTACTGTACATCAACACAGCGATCGATCCATCCCGCCTCCTAAGACAGATGAGTCGCAACTTATTAATGGTCTCTAGGGAGGGGCGGTGAGGACAATCGGATAGAAAAAGCGTTGCATTGTTTGAGATACACTGCCCTGACCGGGGCATTTTATACGCTATTGGTTTTAATTGCACGAGTGGAGCGATGTGAGAGGGAGTGATGGAGTCGTCGCAGGTGCAACGCCCCCTCGACGTGTCGCGTCGGCCGCTCGCGCGCGCTGCTTGCGCGGGAAGGAGACAGGAGGAGGATTGCTCCCGCCGCGTAAGGAGAAGAGGCGTTCGGGAGGGCTGCCTAACAAGGCGGCGCTGCGGAGGGACTTGTCGCGACTTGCCCGCGCGGCTTGGCTCGGCGCTCGCGCGCGCCTCGTGGGCGGACGGCCGCTGCCCATCCCGCGCTCACCACGGCGCTCGAGGTCCGTCGCCCCTCTGCCCGCCACCCACCGCCCTCCCTCCCCGTGCTCTCCGCCCGCTGCCCCTCGACTGCCGCACATGCCCTCCGCTCCCCCCCCCCATCCACCCCCCACTGCCCGCCGCCTGCCGCCCACCGGCGGACCCACGCTGCGCTCGCCGCCGCCCAATTCCCTCGTCGCACTCCGCCCGCGCCACAGCGGCCACCCGGCAACTGCGCGATATAGTATCGCTCACTAGTCGCTGCTTCTCACACTTCAATTGTGTCACCCTGCTTGGCTCCTTCTTTCCCACCTTTGTCTCGTCGTTGATTTCTTCTACCTCCCACGCATCCGCTTTCGTACAATCGCTCGTGGGCTGTGATAGAGGCACGACTCACAAAATACGAGTTTTGAAATCATGCACTCAGCATCATCACAGATTGGACTGCCTTCCAGCAGCAACCTTATCCAGCAGCGTATCTTATAGTACAGTATTCCACCCACAAATGGCTGAAGTGAGAATGCAAGAATGATGAAAGTACAAGGCGAACCCTCAAAACTCATTCTTCTCAACACCTGGTATTTTGAGTTGTCGCGCGAATGAAATATCTGCTTGAGACCGCTTCGCCAGCTCCTCGTCCCTCCCACGCGCCGGCCCTAGGCACACCATCGCTCGCCCACGCGCGGCGGGTTGCGGCGCGCAGGCGTCGCCCGCCGAGGTCACGCGGAGGGAAGGGGCCCTGGAAGTAATTAGCGCCTGCGCGGGCCAGGGGCCCGCCCCGGCCGCGGGAGAGCAGCGCGCTCCGGCGCTCAGCCCATCCCGCCATTTTGTATCCACTTGGCAGGGGAATTCGAACGGTGTGATATTTTGTGTGCTGAGGACTATGAATCTATCCCAAACCAATATTAATATCATCAACTGGTGTCACTGAATGTCAGTGGCTCTGATCGCAAAGTACTGGGTTCGAGTTCCGACGGTGTCAGGATTTTCGATTCCAGCTTCTCAGCTAGGTGGAATTCAGGTGCTGTCTGGAGGAGAATCCTAGCGACCAGCTGCTCTGATCGGTAGTTTTCCGTGGTTCCCCCGATCAACCGGCAACAGGCGAATGTCGGAGAAGTACCCTAAAAAAGGGCCACGGACTGTCGCGATCTTTCCTCTTCCTTGTCCTATCCTCGCCCCTTACTACTCGCATACCGACATGCACTACACTATCTCACAAGCCTGGAGACCGGTTCGGAACTTGTTAGAGCTTGGCTCGGCGAGGGTGGTGGGAGATGCCTGGTTGAAGAAGCCCCGCTAGCCGACGGTTGGTCGGCGCCGCATCTCGCCATCCAGCGGGGCAAAATAGAAGCCCCCTCCCAAACAAAAACATGCACTACTCTTACGGGACTAACGACCTCAGCCGTTGACAAGCCCAGAATGACTTAACAATCAATATTAATATTCTTGAAAATCTCCATAAAATCACCAATTGTTATAATTTCCCTTCAGTTCCAAATTGCTGCCTGGCCATCGGCTGAGAGGATATGAATTCTGTGGTCGCGGGGTAAAAGTTCTTAAGTCAATTTTTGGTGAAATTCGATCAAGTACTAAAACTGCAAGTTAACCATCTATATTTTGTTTTATTAAAACGACGGAATTCATGTTGCCTCCTTAACGACCGAAAAGAATTGGGAAATATAGCTTAATCGGCTTAATATAGCCTCGGCTCAGTAATCCAACCCTTGTTTCTCCAAACAAAGATTTCTGATCTAAAGGTGCGTGTCCACTTGAGAGCTACGCTCTCGCGAGTTTGTGTTGAGATTGTTTCTGGACACAGTTCTGAGAGAAGGCAACCGAGAGTAATGTGATGCTCGCGGAGAGCGGTCGCCATCTGAACTACTCGCTAGTGGACATGCCTGTGCGAGGACTCGCACCGACTTGCTCTCAGCATTCGAAACGTGCTGGAAGTGCCTGAGAGCGTCTGCGATTTTTCAGTGTTTGTTGTCTCACTGTGGCCGCTACCAAGCAGTGGACAGATGCGAAAAGGATAATATAATGAATAAATGGGAGACAAACCCATGCATTTCAATAACAAATGATGAGAAAACTACGCGTCTGATCTTACATGAGGGATCTTTTGTTCTGTGGTACAGCATTTCCGTCCTGGTAATGGAGGGAAAAGACGACGCACTAGTTAAAATTGCACAAGAAATGAAATATATCATGGTAGTAAATTCGTGCTATGGAATGGCACCGACTCTCGTATGTATCTCATTCTGTTTTTCTCGTACGTATTCCACGAAATTGAAAGAAAATTTTGAAAATGCCTCATGGGCTTCATGTAAAGTACCCTCAAAATTTAAAGAATGTTTTTCCAAAATCACAGAGCTTCAGGTCGGGGCAGATCGACCTGGGAATATTCATTTTGGAAAAATAGTTCGAAAAGTTTAGGCGCTAGTGTTTTTCAGACAGTTGGACGGACGGACGTTTTGAAAATAAATGAAAAAAAAAACAAAAACAAAAAAACAACCCACTTTTTTGGTATCAAGCCACCACAAAACATTAGTTGACGTTGAAATATGGAAATCGATTTTTCGCAGCTTTACATAACTCTTTGTTCTACATACTCAGTTACATTACTCAGTTTATACGTACCTATAAGAAAACGTATGAAGAAAATTCATATTTTACAGAACCAGTTTAGCAAAAAATTAGTCTCTGGCCCCTATTATGTCATTATTTCTATTTGATATTCAAGTAAAATGTTCAAAAAAAGTAACCTACCAGTAGAAACTACCTTTTGTGCGTGTTATTGAAATTTTGAGGTTATGTTAAACAATGTGCGTTGTCTAAAATGTTGCACAACCTCAATTTCAAATTCTTTGACAAATGTCGAACAAGAATTCACTTGTGCTTCATGATCAATCCACTTTCTCGCCGAGTACTTTTCTTGTTTTGCAAGAAGCAAATTAAGTAACGAAAGCCGCCGCTGTTCTCTTCTTCGCCTCCATCTTAACTCCGGTGTCGCCATGGCGAGCCTATTGCTCTCCAGTGGACAGGCGTGTGAGAGGTAATCTCGAGAGGGCGCGGCGAGTGCACTCTCGAGAAGCGGACATTTCTGCGAATCGCTCGCAAGTGGACAAAGTATTGCGAGCTTCTCTCCAGACTAGCTAGCTCTAGTTACTCTCTAGTGGACACGCACCTTAAGACTTGAGACTCCCTCGTGACCGCAGAGTTGGCGGTGGTTGCGCTCCGAGACAGGAGGAGACGAAGGCCGACGCCCTGATAGCACAGGGATATCAGATTTGGCGGAATGCGTGATTGAGCTGGGTGATATGCTTATCGCACTTTTTACACGACAAGGCATCTTGACTCTCACGCCAAGTCCTTTGTATACATTATTCAGCAATGTATTGTGTTTCGACATTTTTACGCTGCCGTCAATGAACAAACATGAATCATTAGCAAGATTGAATCGTGGACGTCATGCTATATTTCAAGTGGTGTTTCAGAGTCATTCCTAATTTGATAACAATTTTTAGGTTTGAGTTTTATTTTTTGTTGCAATAGTCACATTAATTCTAATACGATTAAAGGCATCCTAGTATTAATATCATTTCCTGGAATAATTGGAATATTTTTTAAGGAGATTATAGTAAGGAGATATGTAAAATTTTGTCAAGTAAACTTATTAAAAGTTTAGAGCAAAAGATTATAAAATGATAAAACTATGACACTTGCAGTCACCTCTGTCAAAGATTTGGACATTTTTTTCTGTATCTACAATAATTGTATCTTCCGCATTGTATTTTATTCGAATGACCTTTGAACAAATATATTCTAGTACATTATAATAAATGTGTAGCACCTTAAGCCATAATATCAATTAACACTTAATTTTCGAAAATTTTAAGTTCGAAAGCTGATGGACGTCTAATTTACATTTTGATTCTAAGTTATGCAGACGGGTATTTCTCACTGAAATGTATTATTAATACCACCTTACAAGAAGATACAAATCATGAAATTTAATAATGTGAATGGAATGTTAAAGGAGTCACCAACCCGCTTCACAAAGTGGAGTAATTAACGAAGAGTCCCCTCCTCCCTTGTGACTCCTACGGCCTCTTTCCTGTCGTTTCGGACTCTCAAAGTGCTCTTCGCTTAGATGCATATAATGGATGCGTGACTGTCAGAAAGTAAAGGTGCAGCAGACTCGTTTTGAATGACATTTTTGTCTTCGAATTCTTTTCAAGAGAATACTATCACTGTTCTGAAGCAGAAGTCGGTGTTTTGAAATCAGGCAATGCATGTGAGATAAAATTTTCCTTTGACTATATGGTGAAGAGCAGACGAAGAAGCCGTAAAGTAATTTTAAAAGATAAACATATTTACAAGTAAATTGTTGTGAGCTTTTGAAATTAATTACCTGGAAAATTACCTTTTGTTGTATCAGAGTTTTCCGGTGCACGCCGCATTTACGTCTATTTTATGTCAAAATTATCGTAATAAAATGTATCTATTCAATTAATAATTAGGCGATTATGTACTTCATTTACTTACGGATGTTGATGTAAAAGATCGCAAATATATTTGGCGAAAGAAGCAACGTGACGTTGTACATTGGGTATCTGTTAGGATCTCTGACTCGAGATTAATGTTGCACTCCAACGCTATCAAATGTCTGTATCTCCTCGTAAGTGCACAGTTATCAATAGACAAGAATCTCTTCAGGGCTTGTCGTGTACAGAAGTATTTTCCCCAACTTGGGAATAAAAAGGGAAGACCCACAGAGGTTTTCCTCTACGGTCCTTCATTCAAACATTTCTTAGAAAAGTTACAAAGGAAAAGATGCTTGTCATTTTTATATTTCTTAGGAGTCATCAGAATAATCAGAACAGTTTTTATCCGACACTCGGGATTTTGAAGATTGTTTTTAATTGTTCAACTGCTGTGGTGCTCAGAAAAACACTAACTGGCCCAATATGTACTAGCTTCCTGGCACACAATATTGGCGGGTGGCAACGTCGTAGGCAAGTGCTTCCTTTGCGGTAATTGATTTGTTATAATTTTCCTTCGGGTGTTTGGCCCCCGAGACTGAAGATGGGTGGTCCTTCATGTTACTTTCCACTGAGCCAACGCTATGCGAGCTGCGTTACCCGACGCAGGGCCCCCGCGCGGCCGGCCGTGTGTGTGTGTGTGTGTGTGTGTGTGTGTGTGTGGAGGCGCGGGGCGGGGGTGGTGACGCGGTTTGCCCCCGGGTGGCCGCGTGCCAGCCTCCGACGCGCCGCGGCGTGCAAGTCGCAGCTTGCTCATCGCGGGGAACTGAGCGGACGCGCGTTCCCACTCTCTCTCTCTCTCTCTCTCTCTCTCCTATTCCTTCTTGCTCCTTTTCGAGCTCCGAGTCTTTATCTCTATAAACTGAATGTCCATCACGTGCTTTAATGGATAGACAATCTACTAATTCTGTAAGATTGGTACAATCTGAAGTGAACAATATTATGAACACTTTTTGGATGCATGTTTCAAAGAATCAACCCTTAAAAATTAGAAATGTTTCATTTTTTCACTGCAGACTTTTGTAGAAGTGTAATGTTAACACACTGTCAACGACTATTTTAGTTTTTTAACATAAAAAGACATCTTTGCCAATAATATAATAATTTGATGAATTCGATAGTCATTTAAAAATATTTGATATTATAAAGCAATTAACATCAACACATTGTAAACATTGGCTTTGAGTGAAAAATTAAAAATGCGGCACACCCCGAGTTTCCCTATTTCAATATGTGTGTGTGTGTGTGTATATCTATATCTATATCTATATCTATATATATATATATATATATATATATATATATATACGTATATGTATATTCAAGTGTATGTAACCAATGAATTTCTAGAAGTGTATTTACATGCACTCAATATATTTGATTTTACAATAACATTTCAGTCTTGAAAGTACACTTTAAAATAATCTGCCAGAACATTTTTGCAATTCTGTACAGCATTGCATCAGCATTATAATGTACCGGTGATCGAGACAGGACATCCACTGTTCTACGAACTGTCTTCCGCGCTGTCTCCAGGTGTTCACTGGAGACAGCGCGGTCAACTTTTGCAATATTCGAAAATTTAGAGTTAACCGTGAAAATCAGATGTATGCCGCCTTTATAAGTGAATGTTACACTGATCTTGCAAGAAATTTAAAGAAAACATTTGAAGCAGTTTTTGAGAAAAGTCCGGGGAGCTTCATGTAAAGTATCCCAAATTTTGAAGAAAGTTTTTCAAAATCGCGGCGCCTCGAGTGGAACCAGATCGGAGGGTCAATAGCCATTTTGGAAGAAATCGGACGTATGGTTTAAGCACTAGTGTTGTTCACAGACTGACAGACGGCCGTTTTGAAAAGACCCACTCTTTCGGTATCAGGGAACCCCAAAACGTGTATTTCCGTTGAAATGTCGAAATCGATTTTCCGCAGCAATAAATAACTTTCTCTAAACTACTTATATTACTCCATATATACTCTTAAGCGTTTATATGGGAAAATAAAAAATGTATTCGAGGTTCTTAAAAGCAGTGTATGTACTAAATGATAGAACACAATAAAAAAGTATGTTGAGTCGTGTCTGATGACCTGGCGAGTGTCTTTGCGTTTGAGGAACTCCATCCAAGCGAACGAAAGCTGCGATTCCGCCGCGGCGCGCAGGTCTCAACGTGCTCTAAGCTACCGGGCGGTGCCAACCGCAATTCCGTGCAGGTGGGCAATAAGGCCCTCTGCAAACAAAAGTAGCAGCATTCTTAGGACAGGAGGTTTTGTGTCGATGATTTCTCAAGGGGTGAGCGGGGAAGTTTGATTTTAGATCTGAGAGACCTCCCCCGGGAGATACTAATTTTTTGCCTTTGACGTCTTTTGTACGTAGCATATTTTTCGAGTTATTTTGATTTGGCAAGTTCAATAGGCCACCCCAGGTTCAGACAGCACTATTTTGATAAAAAAGCATTGATGCCAATTCAGTTATCACTCATTGCTAAATGAACGCTTTAGTTTCCAAGGGGAGACAGCGGCCCACAGCCCGTCAGTTGTCATTGCCTTCCTACCAACACTAACCGGCCTCGGGCGTCTTCAACTGTCCCCGTATTTAAAAAACCCGGCGGGGTCAAGCGTATTCGTTTATTTAACCTTCCGGCGGGCGCGCTGCAGCACTCCGTGCTGCCTTTGTGCTTCTAAAGTACGGCGAAAGTACGGTTCTAAAGTACGGCGATTTGACATGTCAGAGGGTTTCAGTATTCTCATTCGCAACATTCTAAACGAAATGCGAAAATCTTCAATTAAAATTTAAGGACAGCAATTATTTCATTTAATTAATTTGTTTATTTAATAACAATTTTGAAGTTAATTTTTTTGTTTGTTATATTTTGTTTTATAAGGTTTTCTGAAACAGTTTTTTTATTATTCTATACCCTTAAATAGCCATATTTCTGTGATTTATAAAATGTATTAACATTAAACATGTAATGAATAGTTGAGAGTTTTTTATTCTTCCTTCTTCAACTAAATAATAGAAGTTTTGAGGGTGCAAAAGACTGTTTTCTCGAGGCAGCATAGAGTGCTCCTAGGCGCCCGCTTATGTGACTGAAAAAGGCGCGCCCACCGGAAGATTAAAAAAGTGCGTCCTGCCGGGGCTGCATAGGGAAAAACCTCCGTGACTTGGAGGTGAATGCATGTGACTGCCTGGAAAGGCTGCGGTGGGAGGGCGACGGTGGTGGCGCATGCGCTGTCATTGAGAGGGCGGCGGATGCGCCCGTGGTTTCCCAACGGCCGCGCCCTGGAGCGCCTCAGCGCCTTGCAACTCTCATATAACGTGGCGGAGACCATTATAGTAGCGCACTCTCCTCTACCACCTTCTTACAGGAACTAAGAGACGAACTGCGCCCAACGATACTTCAAACGTGCGTGGCTGCTGCGTAGGTTCGCATTACGCTCAAGCAGGCGCGTCATGCTACAAAAGATGGCGTCGATGTTCGCGCTTTCTTACTTGTATATATTATGAATAATTGATAATTTAGAAGACACTTTTCGTATTTCGCACAAATTAGCCAATTTACTTGTGCAGATGTTGGCGAGCGTAACCTGCAGCCGTACCCGGCGCCACTAGCGCCTCCTACAGTAGCACCTTCGAGGTTTGTCCCCGGTTTTGATGGAGAGTTGCAGGGCCCTGGGGCGCCTCGCGGGTGATTGCGGCAGCCAGCCCATAGGCCCTTAGGCCCGTAGGCCCGTAGGCCCGTAGGCCCGCAGGCCCGTAGGCCCATAAGCCCGTAGGCCCGCAGGCCCGTAGGCCCGTAGGCCCGCAGGCCCGTAGGCCCGCAGGTCCGTCGGCCCGCAGGCCCGTAGGCCCGCAGGCCCGTAGGCCCGCAGGCCCGTTGGCCCACAGGCCCGCAGGCCCGTAGGCTCGTAGGCCCGTAGGCCTTTGGACGGTTCGTCACGCCCCGCGCGCACTCTGGCGCACTCGGGCCGGAGAGGAGCGGCCTCCACGGGTGCTCCCGAAGGCTGGCCTGGAAACGGCGCGGATGACGGAAGCTTTCTCCAAAGCAATGATCATTTAATCGTTTGAAAGTCGCGTTGCAAATTATATCTATGAGCGGACAGACATGTACTCTCAAGGGCTTCCCTGAAAACATCAGAGCGTTAGCAAAGCGCGAGAAGTACTTTCTCCAGACTCACGAGCAATGAGGATTTCGTCGCTTCAAAGTCAAGTTGGAAACTGTAACTACGTGCGGATGGACATATCCTCCCGGGGGCTTCCTTGGAAACGTCAGAGACACCGCAGAGTGCGAGAGGTACTTTCTGCAAACTCACGAGCAATGATGATTTCGTTCAAAGTCGTGTTAAAAATTACAATTGACTCCGGTTATAGTGAACTTCCGGGGACTAACATGTTTGGTTCACTATATCAGAGATTTATTACATCCGAGCATCTCAAAATTAAATAGAATTTCTTCACAATGATTGCTTTATTAGCATAGCTACGCCATAATGTATTAACAGCACGGACTGAAAATATCCGCATCTTCATTGCTCCTTTAAAAAATCAATTATTTTCAATTGTTTGATTTTAAGATTTGTCATTAGTAATTTCTCTGGATCCTTCTCCAGAGTTCGTGTTCGCTCCGTACTTGATTTCTCCAAGTATCGTTTGCAGTCATTCTTCAATGCCTCTTGCAATGTTGCAACAGCGTCCCGCTCTCCGAAACCTTTTAAATATATGACATTCATTTAACTTCCAGGACTTATGTCCTACGTTCACTATAGCCAATGTTCAGGTTCATTGTAACCAAATCTTCTTAAGCTTATTTGTAATGTGAGACGGGACCAGCGACCTGAGTTCACCATAACAGAGGGTTCATTATATCTGAGTTCACCATAACCGGAGTCGACTGTACGTCTATGTGCGGACAGACATATCCTCCGGAGAGCTTCCTTGGAAACATCACAGATAACTCAAAGTGCGAGAGATACTTTCTTAAAAATTACAGCAACGATGATTCCGTCGGTTGAATGCCATGTGCTTATCAAGTTGTAAATTCGATGTTGCTTATTGACTCACAAACCGAAGTCTTTTCTTTGTAACTACATCGAAATTTCCATCATATTGAAAAAATACGCCTTGTTGCTCATAATACTGACATTTATTGACATATTTTGTCGAATATTTGAGTCCTGAAACGAACCAAACATTGGATATAAATACAGATGGGTGGTTGTAAGTATTTTCCGGAATCATAAGAAAAACAGACGTTTAAAAATACTGATAGGTCTATTAGGAACTGTGAAAATATGTAATATAATTCTGATTTTAATATCGATAATATAATACTTATCGATAGAATACTACAATTAAAATGTTATATTAAAATGTACTTCATGCCTGTGGAACTATTTAAGTCATCAAAGTAAAATAAAAATCGTCTTCAAAACAAAAGTTAATTTTCAATTTTCGTGATCTCTTTTATAATTCAATTCTTTACAATTACAAATTGGTTTGAACATGCTAAAATACTTATTTTAAAGTACACATTCGTAATAAGTTAATTATAATAATATGTTTGCATATAAACAAAAGACTCATTTTAAAATGTACAGCGCATAGAAGTTCATTCGTCCGTCTGAAATTTTTTTACGCAACAATTGTGATTTTGGTGGCGATTGTTTTGGCAGCAAGTGGCCCAACTTGTTCCGAAAGGCCTGAAGAAACAATGAGGAAGAAAACGTTAAGTGGAAGTGGGCTATAGACAGTGGCGGATTCAGGGGGTCATGCTCCCCGAAAAGTCCCAGATTTCGTTTGTTACATTCTTTTATTCGACGAAATTGATTGAAATATTCGTATATACCCTTCATATTCGAATACTATCGTACATGCACTCCAAAAATAATATACTGCTAACTAACAAATGTTTTGTTATTTAAGAAAATTCTTCGATAGCCCCCTAAAATCATATCATCATAAAATAGCCTAGCACCCTATCATCATAAAATAGCCCCCTAAGGTCAATGACCCCCATCTCGATCAGGTTTTTGTCCAGTTTCCCTGATCCATTGAGCAAATGCTGAGATGGCCCCTGGTTTTGCTTCTGGACGTAAATGTAGCTTCACTGTGCGCACGTTTTGTTGAGCACTCCTTTTGCTTGTAGTTCATTTACAGTTGAAATTGATTTTCTATAACTCGGGAACAAACATTTTTCAAATTTTTTTTTTCTAAAATAATTATTTTCTAAATTCATTTTTTCGTTGGTTTCTTTTCTTTTTTTAATTCTGGCCCTCAAGAAAATGTGCGCAGATAAATTTTTTCCCCACACGTCATATACAGTTTTTACTGTTTTTTGACAAATAAATAAATAAAATGATGAGGTGGTTGGAGTGTCGTGTGTCAAATGAGATGACCGGCCCTTATCGTTTGGGAGGGGGCCGTGGGCGGCGAATCGCGGTGGTGGGCGCTGGCAAGCGACGCCGCGCCACGCCACGCCGCACCGCCGCCGCTCATCGCCCCCGCCGCCCCCCGCCCCGCCCCCGCCCCCGCGCCGCGCCGCCGCTTCCTGATTACGGCGAGAGCGGAGAGCCGAGCGGGAGACCGCCGGCCCACGCCCGCCCTCGCTCGCTCGCAGCGCCAGCCAGGACGCGGAGCCGGCCCATCGCTTCGGAGGCGGCCAAACCCAGTACACATATCTGTCATAGATACGACACTTTGCAACATTATTGTTTAAAATATTATATTATTCGATATAATATCTTCAGCTCATTTAATAAAATTGAACAAAGACATATTTCAAACGTTTTTTGAACTCTTACATCACATTATGCAACAGCACAGTCATGCAGAGTATCACCATACCAAAACGTGGTATGGTTCTCAGATGAAGAGGACTGCAAGTGTAATCTTGATATGTTCACCTTCGCTTCTTCCACAGATATGCATTTTCGATGTGCTTATCTTTCGCCTATCTTTCCAAGAATGTTTCCTCTCTATAATGCTCGAAAAACCTGGCAAAGCAATTCTCAATGATAAGCTTTTATGACGCATGGGTTGCGCACAATTGTATTATTCAACGTGATTCCATATTCACAGCGCGCAAATGGCATACAAGAAGAGTGTTTCATTAATATCAAGAAAATTGGATTATACCACTTGCTCAATATCACTTGCTTTGTCACTCACAATATGGACATTATTTAGCAGTCATCGATGATCACTCTGTCCATTTCTGTGTCAGACTCAACTACTATAAAGGATATTAGGCCAGGTGAACATTAATAAAATAATGCAAATTACGTCAATTTTACGTTTCCACATACATACTTTCTCGTACGTACGGAGTAATATTACGTAGTTTAGAGGACGTTATAGAATACTGCGGAAAATCTATTTCGAAATTTCATCGGAAATATCCTTCTTTAAGATTCCAAAAAGTTTTTTTTTTTCTTGAAAATGTCTGTCTGTCCGCCCGTTTGTGAACAACTCGAACTAAAAAGCTAAATGTAATAACTAATAATATACTCCCGAATAGTCAAGTACAACTAAATATAATACATTTTGTAATATTCTTTAAGTCGTATTTTAATTGTACTATTAGGGGACCTAAAAACTTAAAAAAAAACTTGAAAATTTGTCTTTTAGGCGACAAGAGATACCAGCAGGGAAGGGGGTGGATCAAAACCGAAACGCTACCCCAGACGCAAGAGAATAGAAGAAGAAAGTATGCGCCATTCTGTAGCTGCACTCGTGAAACGCGTCGCGAGCAGAGCCTGGGAAGACTTTGGTGGAGGCGCTTGGCTCTCGGGGCGGAGGCAAGCAGTCCCTCAATGCGGGCACGGGCGGATGGCCCGGCGGCATGTTTGACATTTGCACTAGACTTGTGCGTGGGATTTATTTTAGAGCTCCCTGATTGGGCATTGAGGCGGCTCACGAAACGAAAGCGTCACGTTTCTCTGGGATACATACTCTTTGACGAGACAGGCAGACAAAAAGCTCTGGATAGCTGGTGCATTAGAAAACAGTAGTGTCAGGACGCTTGTGAGAATATTAATGAGGTTTATGAAAGTTAATGTAAAAAAGAGTGTGGGGCTGAATTTTCAACTGCGAGGTGTGAAATAAATGAGAGATAACTGACAACCCGGTTTGTAAACATGGAAGTCAAAAGAGAAGAATAAAAGTATTTGCTCTCAATAATATCTGTCTAAATTTGTTCCCCGCAAAATTGCCTAAAATTGTTTCTCTTCCTTCAAATATAAATTACGTATCCCAAATTTCTTAAAAAATACGAGAAGCCTTTTAAAAACTATGTAATTTTTTTGCACTTATAAACTGCCCCAAAATTTTTCAATTAAGGACTACTGTTAAATTCGGATTACATAAACTACACGTTTTATAACTGTTTGGTGTCTCTAATTGTTCTTTCATGAACCTCACTAATATTCTCACAAGCGTGTTGCCACTCCTCTTTTTAAATGCACCAGCTGTCTACAGCTGTCTGAATCTTCAAAGCGTATCTGTTTCAGAGAGATGTGTGGCTTGCGTTTCGTGCGCCGCCTCACTGTTCAATCAGGGAGCTCTAAAGTAAGTCCCATGCACAAGTCTAGTGCAAATTCAAAACACGCGTCTGGGCGCGGCCCCTTGGCGGCGGCGCCCCACGCGCGTCTCACGGCCGCCATTCGAGTGGACTCTCCACGCTGCCCGCTTTCTCAGTCTGAATCAGTGAAAAACTACTGATTGACAGTGACTATTCACTGATGGTGTCAGTTATAACCCTGCCACTGACAAGTGAATTGAACTGAACAAATCAATGAAAATCGGGTCCACTTTTTGAATCAGTGAAACTTCACTGTTTGAATCAGTGAAATCTATGAAAACAGCAGCACGTGAACGACTGAACGATCAGTGAGCGATGGTGGCGCGGCACTTTTACCACTGACGACCAGTGAAATGCTGGCGGTCACTATGAAAGGTTCGCATATTCGCTGATTGTCAGCGAAACTACACATTGCGACTGAAGATATCAGTGACTACGGCTCTCACTGATTGGATCAGCAACAACTTCACTGATTCAGATTCAGAGAGCGACATTCGGCGCTCGCGCGCTCAAAGACACAGAGGCACTTGGCCAGCGGCCGGCGCTGGTGGCGGTGGAGGCCCAGCGGTCCAAAGCTGCCTGAGGCTATCAACTCATGCCGCTGACCATAGTGCTCGAGTTCCCACAGTGACAGGATTTTGGACACTAGTTACATAGCTAAGTCGAGTTCTGCCGCTGACTGGAGGAGAATTCTCTGTCTCTGGTCGGTAGTTTTCCGTGGTTTCTGCAATCAACACCAGCCGAACGCCAGAGCAGTACCCTAACAAACTCTGTCCCTTGCTTACACACACACACTCTTACATGCACTCTATTACCACACACGTCGGGAGACCGGTCGGGGCTGGGGAGGTGCGACGCTGCTGGGAGACACCTGGTTGGGGGAGATCCCCGTAAACGGACGTAGATCGGCGCCGGATCCCGCCATCCAGCTCGCAAAGATCATCGCCATTGCTCCAGAATAAACATGCACTACAATAACGGGGATAATAACTTTAGCAATTGAGTCTAAGGCCATTGGTCACCGACACCATCGGCGTCGAAGGCATAACGGTTAGCATACCGGGCTGTTATACCCAAACTGGCAGGTGCAAACCCGATCGAAGCCGTGGATTTTTAAGGGCGGAAAAATCCTTGGTACGCCGCCCTTCGGAGGGGAGTTCCCGTTCCTTCAGAGAAGAACATTCCCTCTGTCAAGTTAAATGTTAATATATGTCACATGAACATTTTAATTGAATCAATAAGGCGCTAAGTGCTAACAAAGAAACTCAGATACATCATCATGAAAAAAAACAACCTTCTTTTTGCTTCGTGTAATCGAGTACAAATAGATCCAGTAACATGATTTCGCCAGTCAGTGTAAAAATATTCAACTACAATATGTTCAAAATATTGACCTTTGATGACGAAATTGGTCACCTAGAAGATGACAAATTTCAGCTCCGCTGAAAACGAAAATCAACCTATGCGTAAGCGAGTGAAGTTCCGTTTCAGCAGAAGCTTCATAGAAACTAGAGATAAGTTTGAAAGATTTAGCCTGCTTGCTAACTCCCGCATCACTCCCCAAAGATCTAAAAAGTTTCATCCAGAACTGCAAAGACGAGGAGTCACCTGAAAGCTCGAAGGAGAAGAAGAACAGAAGAAGCAACTAGACGCAAATAAAATAAGAGGAAGGGAAGAAGAAGAGAAAATAAAGAGAAGAAAAGAAACGGAAGAATAAGTAAACGAGAATAATAAAATAAGGAGAAGAAGAAGAGTAGCAATGAGTAGAAGAAGAAAAAGATTTTCCAAAAAATATTTCTTGATACCTGTTCGGCAAAAATTTGTCTTCCAAGGGCATTAAAAATTACAATAACTTCAATGTAATAAGAGGACAAACTTGAAAGTAACCTACAATCATGTTACTGACATGTGAAAGTATTTTTTGTTTGTGCTTGAAGTCATATTGATCTTAAAAATAAACAATGTTTATAAATACAACATAATACAAGAAAATTAGAACAGATATAATATACAATATATATACAATATACATATATATACATACAATATATATATATATATATATATATATATATATATATATATACACACACAATAAAGAACAGATATAGGAAGAAAAGATAACTAAGGAGAATGATGTAAGAGAAACGTGATTTAATTCGCGGCAAAGAAGAACAGGTTTTATCCACTTTTTCGTTACCAGACCCCTGCTATAAGAGTTTTTCTGGCGAAAATTCCCCCTTTTCCGCCGCACGATTACATAACTTTCTCTTCTTACGAAGTATTCGTAAGGCGAGAAAGTAAGAGAGCTGGCAAAGCAGGTCCACATGAGCCTCCTTCCGGAACCTCGCGACCGCCTTGCGCTGACGTCTTGCGGTGCAGTATTTCCCTGAGCACTTCGTTCCTCCTTGGCAGGCGACGGCCATGTCGGTTTCCGAAATAGGACACGAAATTGATATGAATTCAAAATATCATTATGATACGAAAATAAATATGATATTTGATCGACGGATTTAACATCGAAATTTTTATGGCGATTTTTTTAAACATCGATGTTTCGTCTTTCGTTCTCGACGCTCCGGCGAAAGACGGAAAGTAAGACAATGCCTCAAACAGCGTGTCAACCAGCCCATTTCGTCTGGTGGTGATACTCTTTGTCCCAAGTATCGTCAGTGAACCATTTGAGGTGAATGTTCTGGTACCATCGACTGCAACATCTACGAGTGAATTTCTCAAAGGGCTCGTTAGATGACGACGCACCCCTCGCATTTGCAGCCTCAACCTTTTCATTTCATACAATACAAAAATGTTTTCGCAAGACAAAATAGTTTATGCCGAGGTTCAAATATTTCTCAAGAAGTTGTATATTTTTTCTTTACCTTTAGGAAATATATTTATTCATCATAACAAATTAAGAATGAGTGGTCACTGAAGTAAATCATTCACGTAAGTACGATAGCATATCGTGTATGTCAGAGAAAATGTACTCATAACATGATCGAATAATGTAGATTATGATTATCAATTCATTGAAAAATCGATAGTGACTTATCGTTTTCAAACATTAATTAAAAAAACATGAGTCGACAATTCTTTTTAAGTCGCAATGTTTCTAGATGACGATTCATTTAAACATTGATTTTAAGTGTAGAAATCACATAAAATAATCCACTCATTAAAGTCTTATCTCTCATATTTTCATACGAGACATTCCTTGCGATAACTATTTTTCAACATAATAAGTTTACGAATTTTCCGTTTCGAGAACCCAAGTTAGGGGGTCATGAGTATCTGCACTTGTTACAATTCATTGAACGTAAACAATTTGTAACTTTTTTGTTTAGACTGAAAAGTTGACCAGTAGGTAGGCATACTGAAGTTTTTGAGGTATTTGAATTTTTTCAATTGATAGGTTTCTAAGACTTTATTTTAACCCGATAGCCACTGATATCCATAACCGAAATTAATTGAAAAAATGAATCATTGATTTGCTTACTTTGTAGCTATTTTGCCATGAACTTGGAAAATACGGGATTGAAACTCCTTCTTAAAACGTAGTAGTCGTCTTGTGGCTGACCTTTGAGAAGAATGGTGCACGCAAATGAAACAAGTCACGCGAAAATTAGTGCGATGAATCTGAGAAATCCCATTAACAACCCGAGAAAGATTATGTTGTTGCATGTATAGTAGCTTTTTCATCACAGTAGGATTATCATTCCTGGTTTTATTTTCAGAAATACGTTATTTTCGCCATAATGTCAAAAAAAAAGAAATCAAAAACAATATTTATTGGTAACCTATAATGTGATGACGTTGCGTTTTATGTTGATTGTAATTTTCTCTCCACGCAACTTTTGCTGCTTTTTAAAACTGGATGACGATTCTCACTACGAACAGTAGTGAGAGAAAAGGAAACATTCATCAGTTGTCCAAATGCATTTTACAAAGTGACACGTTTTTTATACCATAGTAACAATTTTTTATTAAAAAGCTACCATTTTATCTTTGATATCAAGAAATTCACACTACATTTTGAAAAAGACCCCAAACAGGGTCGAAACGTTAAGAGATTTATAACACTCAATAAATTGTTGTAAAATTATAAGATCATTAAACTATAACAAATAATAAGCTACACAACAGACGTGTATATTCACTAAAAACGCGAGAGAAAAGCTTTAGGCTATTTTTCAGCGGCAGAGAAGAGCGAAAGTAGTGAATATGAGGTAATTGCCGCAAAGAGCAGAGAAATGCGGATGGGTGTCTCGGGGCGACCTCGAGCGCAGCCGAGGGGCGTAATGCAATAGCCACAATTCTTTGAAAGGCGCGTCGCGCGTAGGCAGCGGTCATTGCGCCGAGCGGCGCGGCGTGGCGGGGAGGGGGGGGGGCGACGCGCTGTCGCCCGAGTCCTTTTTACTCGTCGCTAATGAGTCCAGTGCGTGAGAAGAGGCCATCCCAGGAAGCGGACGGCCGCTGTGAAATCATGGCTCCACTGCCGCGGCCGCTTCATGAATAGTGACACGTTGCGCCTGACATAATTAATGAGGTTGCTCAATTCATTTCCTCTTGAATCATTTTCACTGCTAAAGATCTGCACTGCTGCACTCACAATCTTCAGAGGGGGCTCATGAGAAGTTTTAAAATAATCACCGTATCGTCATCATCATCATCATTATTATTATTATTATTATTATTATTAATAGTTATCTTTTCCACCTGTCTCTAAATAATGGTGTCAAAATAAAAGGGTCTAGTCCTAGACGTGATGGCCAGCGAACTTGATAACTTGCTTCCCTTTCTGCGGATAATGCAGTTAGCACCATTGTTTCCATCCTCATGTTATTAGTTGCACTGAAGAGCGGTGACATTGAATTCCGCTCATCGTAAACACGCCACAATGTGAATATTGTACTAAGAAAAAGGAATCGGGGTCGTTTTATATCGTACGAAAAAGATAATAAATTTATTTCAGTATAGCGAATTGCTCGTCTCAGTCAGTGGTGAATTAGGCAACTCCCTCGGCGATTGTGCATTGCGTTTCCGTATTGCAGCGACCCCTGCCATTGTCTTGCCACATTGATGTTTATTTATTTATTTGGTCAAAACCAGTAAAAAATGCATATGACGTACAGAGAGGAGATTATCTGCGCACATTTTCTTGAGATCCAGAAGAGAAAAAAAGCGCGAGATTAGCGTCATCTGATAAACTAGACATTGTCGTTTTCGAGTAACAGAAAACATAATTGCAACGATAAATGAACTGCTGATTTGATTTTCCTGCATTGCTAACAAAATAGTAATGAACATCAATTCTACTCCAACCATTACAAGCAAAAGGAGCGCTCAACAAAACGTGCGCATAGTGAAGCTACATTTACGTCCAGAAGCAAAACAAGAGGCCATCTCAGCATTTGCTCAATGGATCAGGGAAACTGGGCCAAAACCTGATCGAGATGGGGTCATTGTCATGTTAGTTGGGACAGAGAGGAATAGAAACAAGGACGAGTGTGGGACGGAGAAGAGTTTAAGGAGACGAGGTGCAGTGGAAGGAGGAGGAGGCGAATGACGAGGAGTAGAAGAACGGGGCCTCGAAAGTTACAAAGACAAATGTTATTACATCTCCATTTATGGAAGTCATTATACTATTAAACATTTTAGAAAAGTAATTCATCGTGTGCTTCTCAGGGCAGCGCACTGCCCAGCGTGCTCGCCTTCCAGGAGGCGATCCCAGCTTCGACTCCCGGTTGGGGCAGATTACAGTGTGCGCTTTCCTTGCAATCGCCCAGTATCAAATGTAAAATTGTGCAATTAAATGTAAACTTTTTATTGAATTTAACTCAAGGGCCGTATTTCAATATTAACAATTATATTTGTCGTTTCTTTTAGCTTTTCTGTTTGTATAAAGAGTTTTTGTACAACACTTATTTTTCTCAAAGCGAATTTGTTAAGTAGTAGTCTAGACTGGCATAGGGGCTAGCGCCAGGGTACCGGTCTTCCTACTACGACTAGGCCGACGCTTCGGCCATGTACACTTTAAGTCACATAATAAACACATATTTCAATCGCCCAGGTAACAAGAACAAGGCTTGCCGGAAGGGCTGCACCCGCCCAGACGGCACAGCCGCGTTCGAAACCATAGGACATGTGACCAACGAGTGCCGATTCAATTCGGCGCTGTGGCACGCTCGCCACAACAACATCTGCGAGCATTACAAAGAGGCCGCAGTGGCGAGCGGATGGAAGGCTCCTTAAGGAAAACCAGGTAGTGGTGGATAGTGAGCGCCCGGATCTCGTTCTCGCGCGGGGGCTACACTCCATCGTAGATGCAACTGGTAGTGGCGGCGCGCGCCGGTAAGCTGCAGGAGAGATACGAGGAAAAGAAGAGTAAGTACAGTGCCTCCCGCGCAGCTCTCCTCAGCGCCGGCTACGCCTCCGCCGAAATGATACCGCTGGTGGTGGGTGCCCTCGGGCGAATGGTACCCCGGAAGCGACGCTGCGCTCCTAAAGGTCTCGAATGGCTATCAGCTGAAAAAACTAAGACAGCGTATCATAGCTGAAGCCATCACTGGGAGCGCGGCGTGCTACTTCGCCCACACAGCCAGGCCCTACCTCGCCCCGCGTGAGTACAGAGAGATTGTCGACAAGATCTGTGCCCCCCGCCCTCACCGCACCAACGGCAGCGGCAGCAGTAGCAGCAGTACCGGCGATGCACTCGCGTCACAGGCGCCACACTCGTCCCTCACGAACTAGAACTTTTTTCCCCTTAACATTTAAACTTTTTCCTTAGCTATTAACTCTTCTCTCTCTCTCTCTCTCTCTCTCTCTCTCTCTCTCTTCTTAAACCTTTAACTTTTTGTTATTTTTTTTTAAATATTTCTCTTTAATTGTTAACTATTGTATTAGAAATTGTATTTAAAAAAGTCTGAATAAAAATCTTGTTACTGTGTGACGATGAGAAAGCTCACTTCTCAGATTGAGAAGGCCAGAATACGACGTAAGGGATGTGAAGCATCCGAACCATGTCAGGGCGCCTCTGCTAGGCCGTGGCCCCTTGAAGGAACTGTTGTGCCAGTACAGACAGAATTTTCCATATTGTCCAGCAAATAATAATACGAGATGTCGGAAGACCTTCGATGCGAAATTGCAACATCCATTGGGAGGTGTAGAGCCTGCTCACTCTTTCAGAAGGCTCCTTGCAGAGAGAGAGAGAGAGAGAGAGAGAACTAGGAGAGCTGCCAACAGGAAGGCGATGGCGAAGAGCTTCTCACGCAGCGGCGGAACCGGAAGTGGCTGCTTCATCTCCGTGGGAACCGCCAAGAGGGAGCGCCGCTGAATCATTTCCAAGTGTCGGAATTGGAATGGTGACTGTCTGGTACGGCCTTCGCCATGTCCTCCTTTTTGCACTCCCGCAATAGACCTGTCAGGTCCAAGGCGTCAAAATTATCAGTGACTTGAATTTCCACTTGCGGTTTTCTATTCATTGTGATTGATCTGAATATATGGTTGTTTTCCTGTGTCATCCACGTCATGATGACATGGTGACACTGAGGCTTTTCCTCGACTCAGCCTTGATCAATATCTGAACAATACTGTATCCAAAGTAAGGGAGATGAATGGTCTTTGGAAAACAGGGGGATAGTTAAAAATCTATGCTTGGAAATTGCTTTAAATCAGCGTGCACTTCTGCTATCTAAGAGAAAAAAGTGAATCCTAAATCAGGAAAAATCCGTTGAGAATTATTCTCGTTGCATCAGAATAATAAAACTCATGTTCAGATGCTGCTGTGACGTCTTCATTGCACTTGGAATTGTAATTCATTAAACGATGAGAATGAAATTTTTCTGAATTCATGTATCTGGTTGAGAAAAGAAGAGCGAAGTGAAAAGAACTTTCGAATGAATGCGAAGCGCTTCAAGTGGTTGCTTGCGAGTCCGCGGGTAGAGCTGCAAGCTACAATCCTGGATCCTAACGTCGTAGGGGAGCTAAGATCCTAAAGTCCTAGGGGATCTAAGATCCTAAGCTCATAGAAGAGCTAGGATCCTAAGATCATAGAAGAGCTAGGATCCTAAGGTCAAAGAGGAGCTAAGATACTAAGGTCCTAGGGGAGCGTGATCCTACCCTCACTCTCTTACTTAGGACCAGGCGATGTGCTGTCAGGCCAGCACCTCACGGTCCCACGGTTGAGAAAACATTTGGCAGTTCTACTAGTACGTGGATTTCAAGCCAAATATCCATTGAGGATTCAGAACCGAAGAAAGAATATGAAGCAGAATAATAATAAGAAGAATCAGCAGAAGAAGAAAAAGCAGAAGTAGAAGTACTACTACTAGTAGTAGTAGAAAAAGAACAAGTGGTGCACAGACATTTTCGTACTACGTAGTTTTCTAATCTCTTTAGTCTGGGATACATTTTCGGTTTTGTTCCACCCTCTTCCCAGATGCCATCAATTCCTGCATAATGTTTTCTTTTTTTTACGTTGCATCGATATTTCGATCCTCTAATGGTACACATGAATTATGAAGGGTAAAAATATAACTTTCGTTGAAAAATTTGGAGGAGTGTTTGAGAAATTGTTTTTGTGGTTAAGAAAGTGTTAATAAAAATGCGCAGTTTTGAGCTCATTTTCAAAGAAAACCTTTTTTTTTAAAAAAAAAACTTTACTGAAAATTATTTGCAGCATTTCTACTAAAAAATGCGATAATGAATAAAAACAACAGGAATGCAAATATTAATTATATGAAATATATTAAAAAAAATAAATTTGTGTAATTTTTTAAGAAGTTAAATAATACATAAAATGAGGCTTGTGTCATGTTCAATGCATTTAGCAGTATTCTAAGAAAAAGTTTAAAGAAGAAAATTGAAGCAGTTTTGGGGAATTTTGAAAATGTCCCCGGGGCTGCTGTCAAATACCTCCAAAATCTGCAAAATGTAATCGCAGAGCTCTGAGACGGGCCAGATCGACCCGGGAATATTCATTTCGGGAAAAATCTTACGAATATTTTAGGGGCTAGCATAGTTCACGACTGCCAGACGCACGGGCGGACGGAGGTTTTGAAAAAAACAACAGCCCTCTTTCGGTATTAGAGCACCCCAAACATGGATTTCTATTGAAATCTCGAAACTGATATCCGCAGCATTGCATAACTCTTGATACTACATTAATTATTCCGTATATACATACGAGAAAGAAAGACTCAACTTCTACTAAAAAATGCAATAATTAATAAAAACAACAGGAATGCAAATATTAACGACATGAAATATATTAAAAAATAAATTCACGTTCTCACTGGAAACTAGACAAAATGACAGTTCAGTTCTCTTGGGAATGGGTATTAACGTAAGAAAAGTATACGATTATTTTTTAATATTCCTTATAATAATGAACTCGAGAAGGAAAGTTGCTGTGTAATACTGATAGCTGTTACTGTTAATTGTGCACTGAGTACTGTTAATTGTTTGTTCCTCGTAAGATGGTGCAACTTTGCTACTCTTGCAATCTTGATAGCAGAAACGTGTTATCGGCAAGAGTGCCTGATATTCATCCTCTATAGGTGTGACTACAAAATACTTGAACTTTGATAATCATTTACAGATAACGATAAATAAATCTTTTCATACCCACTTTAGAAAATAAATTTGGAAGAAAATTGAAAACGTGAATTGAAATGCGCAACAATAATATCTTATCAATTACGACTAACGTTTTTAAGTATCTATTCGGAATGGTGAAGCGATGATGCATCGGAAATGAAAATGTGAGACGAAGTAGATTAATTAATACGTAAGGGAGACGTCCCATTTCGCTGCATAAATCTGTGGCCATGAGGTGAGCTGAATCGAACGCATTGGCACAATGACGAACTCTTTCAAAAGAGCTACAATTGTAGGCGACATATTCAATGCAATGGGAGATGAACTTAATCGTCTCTTCTATTTTCATCATTGCTAGAATTTGCATGAATGTACGAGAAGTGAAACTGTCAAAATGTGCAACTAAAATCTTAAAGCATCTACTGAAATCATGAATGAAGAACATTAAATCACAGATAAAAAATGTGAGGAATTAAAATGGAATTTAATCTTTAAAAAATAGTGCGTGGTTTTCCTTACTTTTATCTCTCACGCATTGATGAAGAGCTCGATAATGCGAAAGAATCCTTCCCTATGTTCGTACGCGTGTCTTCTGGCGTTCAAGGAACTGATTAGGTGCAGATGCTATGATTTGAAAGGCGTCTGGTTGGCTTTTACTCTGAAGAGCAAAAAAACTACACTGTGGCGAATATTGCTAAGTATTTACCAACTGAATCCCCGTCAACGCCTCAGTAGTTGACGTTGGACCTACGTGAATCAACAGCCACATTACTCGTGTGATAATGTATCTCTTAAATACACTGACCCACATCGATGGTACTCATCGAATTGTATCGCACACTTGAGTTTCATTCCTTTCTTCGTGCAGCAAAGTTTCCGAAAATATTACGGATATGTAAACAACAGTTTCAAATTTGTTTACTCATTACGTATTGCGTAGTTATATTGTATCCGTATTGCGTTGTTTACTTATTGACGTAGTTGCGTGAATCGATCCGTATTATTTATCGTATGGCTTGTAAAGTGCTACAACACAGGCGTCTGTTTGACAAGCGAGTTACAATTGTTTCGTACAATATACTCTTAAAAATAGGCCAAATGAATACCGTAAGGTTTTCCATCATAAGGAAAATTCATAAGTATGTAAAAAGTATTAGTAATTACTGATAGAAACACGTTCAAATTTGACGGTAACTAATTTGAAGAAAATTTCAGAAGTGAGACATGCGGCTTGCTGATCTTTGAACATAAAAACTCAATAATTTTGCTTCTAACTGTAACGTTGCACAAGGCTGCTCGCATCAGACGAGGAAACGACGACTGCTTTCCTTTGATTGGTTGCAACTCGCACAAGAAAACGAAGTAAGGAACAAATGACGGCTAATAAACTTTTGTTTAATTAATTTGAATATATTACTGTTTAGTGCTTGAAGACTACTATGAAACCAGATAAGAAGAGCAAGCCTAGGTTTCCCTACTTTTCATTAAAAAGATAACAAACTTTGCTTGAGTATAAAGCACAAAATTATTTCTAAACGAAAGCTCTTAGTGTTTTAAATATATAGATGGGTATCACATTGTTTGTGCCTGTGACTCCGTGGTCTAATTTCTTTGCCAGAGAAAAAAAAATTACAAAAATATAACCTCGTTCATTTCTACCTGAAAAAATAGGCTGTCTTTGGGAGCATCGCTACGTGCGCGCCAACGCGGCCGAGATTTCACACGCAGATTCGCTCCGACACGTGATCGAGGGCGTGGGCGTGGGGGGCCTCCCCTAGGAGCGGCGTGGCGTCCGCGCGGGCGAACAATGCAGGGGAAGTTGTGCGGCGCTTTTTCTCGCCTGGCGGCGGCGGCGGCGGCGCGAGGCCACTCGTTAGCTGCGGGGGCGGGGAGGGGCGGGGGCGGCAATTACACGGGCGGAGGCGGCTTCCGCTGAGAGCGGCGCCGCCCGTGACTTCCCACCTCGCCGCCCCCCTCCCTCTTCCCCTCCTCTCCCCACCGCTCGCCATCCTCATTGTCGCCGGCGCGTTTCCGTGGAGACCACTGCCCCTCCGCCCGCGACTGCGAAATCGCTTCTGTCGAAGCCTCTTGCTTCTTATCGCCGCTGCCTGCGCTTTCGAGTGCTGCCCTCCGTTGATTCTAGATAAACGAAATCAAAGGCGCCACTTCAGCGGAGGAAAGTATACAGGTCAGAAACGATCTTTAATGGCACGAAACGCGTTATTAGACTGATAAGGCAGGAGAGCACGTAGAAACGGTGGCGAAGCAGAAGATGACGAAGGGTTCGGAGCACCGTTAAAGAGGCATCTGCCGGGACTTCCTTGGGTAGGTGTTTTCACTTTTAAAACAATGATGTAAAACGTTGATTGTTTTATAGATTGCACTTTTTGCGAAAAACATTTGGGGTCCTTTTTATTGCATTTTTGGAGGCTTTTTGCTCGTCTTACTTCTCAAGGTATTCAGAACTTAATTTAAAAAAGTTCATATCCCATTATTTAAAAACGTAACAGAAGATCTTGAATCAGACCGTTGCCCTGTTATAATATGCTTAAAAACCCAAATTACAAACCCGCATTCATTATCTAAGTTAGTAAACGGTAAAACAAACTGGGAAAAATTTAGATTTACATAAAACATTCTGTATTCTTATCCCGATCAACTAAAATAACTGAAAGTATTAAAAAAAGAAATAAACTCACAAAAGCAACAATATTGGCCAACAAGTCGAAAACAAATAACAATAAAAAAGGTTAAAATCCCCGTAATTATAATAAATTTAATTTAAGAAAAACGAATACTAAGACGGAAATGGCAGAAAAATGCGAGACCCATATATAAAACGCAAACTAAATCAAACTCAAAGAAAAATATAAACAAATATCTAGATGAACAAACATTTAACGGCTTTCAAAATTTCATTTCTCAAATACCGAAAGGATCTAGACACCTATGGAGCACAATTAAAAAGTTAACTAAAGAAAGTAATAAACTACTCCCCTTAAAACAGATAATCTAACAGCCCTGGCGGACAAACAAAAAGCGTGGGCTCTTTTTTTTATTTTTTATTTTATTGATCTTTGATGATATATACATAGAATAGTTATTTAAAAAAAAACTTTACATATGTATTGATGTCTTATTTTCTAACTTATAATTAGCTTATAATTAACTTACAACTATTACAAATGGGAGAGGGTTCCCAAATGGGTCCTCATAATCAGGCTCCAGTTCAGCGAATTTGATGAGAAATAAGTGAAAGGGGTATTTGTTTTTAATTCTGGTCTGATGGATAGGATTTTTGCCGAGTCTGAAAAGGCACCAGGGAGGGAATTTGGGTTAAGCTGGAGTAAAAGTTTGTGGAAAGATAAGTAATGTGCTGTGATAACGGTTCGAGGTTAAATTCCTTATGGAGTTGGAGGTTGGAAACGAACCATGGGGCGTTGGCTATTGTTCTAAGGAACTGATTCTGAATTATTTGAATTTTTTAATGTTGGTTTTGGAGGCGTTAATCCATACCGGACAGGCGTACAGTAATAGAGGTCTAATGATTGTTTTGTATATTAATATGGCGGAATTGAACGGTATGGAACTGTTCCTGTGTATTAATGGTTTTAACTGCAGTAATTTTGTTTTAGCTTGAATTATTTTGTTGTCTATGTGTTGCTTCCAGTTTAGTTTGGTGTCTAGTTGGAGTCCAAGATATTGACCGGTTTGTTGGGGGTAGCCATTCTATTGTGTTGTTGTTCAGTGTCATGGGAGTGGGTGGAGTGTAAGGTCTTAGTGTAAAAATCTTGGCGGAAGTTTTACTTGGGTTTAACTGGATCTTGAGTTTGGTAGCCCAACTATCTAACATGTGCAGGTACAATTGTATTCTGTTTCTAATAAGATTATAGATGAGTCTGAAGAGAATATGGCCGTGTCATCTGCAAATTGTGCTATTTGAATATTATTTAGTTTTGGAAGATCAGCGACATATAGGTTAAATAATGTTGGAGAAAGAGGGGAACCTTGAGGGAGTCCAGCGTTTATTGTTCTTGGGTTTGACATGTGGTTGTTGACATTTACCGAGAATGTTCTTTTGTCAAGAAAACTATTTATTATAGAGAGTATGTAGTATGGAGTTCCAATTTTGGTTAGTTTGTACTTCAGGGCCTGATGCCACGTTCGGTCAAATGCCTTCGTGATGTCTATGAAGATTGCTATAGTATGGTGTTTTTTTTGGAAGGCTGTGTATATATGTTCTGTGATACGGAGTAATTGATGTTGGGTGGATATTTTTTCTGTGAATCCAAATTGTTTCCATTGGTATAGCTTTTGTTATACGGAGATGTTTGTTTAGTCTTTTTAAGATAATTTTTTCGAAATTTTTGAAAGGTTTGGTAACAAGCTTATAGGGCGATAACTATCAGTGAAGGCTGCATTTTTGTTTGGTTTGGCGATGGGGATGATTATGCATGCTTCCAAGTCAGTGGAAATATCCAATTCTGAAGCATGAGTTTAGAATGTTATTTAAGAATGAAATTGCTGGCGGTGGCAAATTCTTTAGCGCTGTGTTGTTAATGCGAATCATGACCTGGGGATTTTTGGTTGGAAGGTTTCTTATGATTTTATTGATTTCGGACGGAGATACGTATTGAATTTTGTGGTGAGGCCCATGATACATTCTCTGTCTGCTTTTACTATGGTGTTGTGTTCGGGATGAAATTTTGTGTTATTTTGGGTGAGGTCGATGCAAAATAGTCCGCCAGTTCTTCGGCTTTATGAAACGACGAAATGCTTTACCTGTCGTGGTTTTTAAGGGAGGGATTAGTTTTTCTTTTTAGTACTTTCTTCGTAAACTGCCAGAGCGAGTTGTTGGTGTTAGTGAATTTAATAGATTGTGAAATTGTTGATTTTTGTGATTTTTTATGAGTTTTTTGACAATGTTAGTGATTAGATTCAGTTCCCTCTTGAGTTCTCTAGTTCTAAGTTGTATCCATAGCCTTCTGGTTTTGTTTTTTATAATTATTGCGTTCAGGATAGATTGAGGTAATTTGCTGTAAGTGTTATGTTAGTGTTAGGTAATGTGGTGGGTTGAGATTTTTTTAATAGTGGAGATAATTAGCTCGCTCAAGTAGTTGATAGATTGGTCTATTTCCAATGGAGTTTTCAGGATTTTATTTTAGGGATTGCATTTCTAATTAATGTTTGGTACTTTACCCAAGTTTATTTTCAAAGTATTTATTTTAGGGATAGGGACGTGTTGAGGAGTTAACTGTTGGGTGGTCAGTAATACCGGTAAGTGGATCTGAGTCGAGTTCGAAAATTGTTGACACGTGAAATTTTGCGTTTGTATTGGTTATGGCTATATCAAGTATATCAGGTTTGCGCAAACGGTCGAATGGGTAATATGTTGGTTCGGATGGGGATAAAACTTTTAAGTTAGGCTTGATTAATTAAACTAGCTAAGATTTTGCCGTCGTGATTATTGTTTGGCAACCCCAAGCTTGTATGTTTGGCGTTGAGGTCACCTAATAATAATACATTTTCCGTGGGTTGGGAAGAAATTGTTTAAGTTCGCATTTTGAATTTTAGCCCTTGGTGGGTTTATTACGCTGATATTATTTTCCATGGTTGATTGTTTACGTTTACATTGATAGCGATGGTTTTCAATGCCTGGGGAGTCGGGCAGATTTATTTGGTAGTGATTATAGCTTGATTTTACCGCTATTAGTACGCCTCCGCCTTAGTTTCAGATCTATCAGCTCTGTAAATAGTGTAATTTGGGATGAATAATTTATTCTTATGATTTAGGCGGGTTCTCAACTATGCATGCGATATCTACGTCCTAGTGGTATAGAAAATGAACTAATTCTACTTTTTTATTGACTAATGCCATTGGAGTTCCAATTTAAGCAGGTTAAATTTTTGTTGGATTTATCTGCCATTGTTATTAGTCAAGTACTCGGTTACGGAGTTTTGTATGGTACTGATTATAGATGGTATTAAGGAGTTGATGAAATTGAAGATGCATGATGTAATGGCATTTATTATTGAGTTGATTATCGGTTAGTGGAATGGGGATCTTGTGAATGAGAATTTGGTGGAGAGGGTGTTACGGGAGTACTGGGCGGGTGTGGTTGGTTCGTAAGTTTGAAATATGGTTGAAGTTCGGGGATTGTGTTGGTTGAGGCAAATTTGGGATGAATTCATTACCATTTAGGTTAAATGGCGAGGATTGGCTGGTATTGGATTGGTTTTTATTTTATTTCCATTCGCCGAATTTTTGGTTTTCTTTCACTTAACTCTTGAAGTACGCACAGTTTGATTCCTAATGTCCGCCCGGTGGTCACCTTTTGCAGAGAGCACACGTCGGAGTTTCATTTTTCTTGGGACACTTTACTGAATAATGGTTGCCCGCACAGAACGCGCAGCTGATAACGTGATTGCAGTTGTTTTTGGTGTGACCGAAGTCCAGACATCTTTGGCATTGCAGGGGGCCTTTTGGTTTTTTTCGTCTTTCTACACTCACCCGATGGTTACATATTTGATCTATTGATAGTATGGTATCTATTGGTTCTGATCCGTTGAATTCTGCGGCTACTACAGGAATGGGGTTACCGTCCTTTTGGAGTCTAGTCACTTTCAGAATCGAAGGGTACCGGTGTTTTAAGTCTAATATTATTTCAGATTCTGTTATTGATTGATGTAGGTTTTTAAATACCACAGAGAATTTCTTGTTTGAGGGGTCTTTGTATGAATGAAAGCTTCTTTGTGTTTCTATTAGATATTTAACAATATTCCGGAAGTCTGTTGGTGTTTGGCATTGATCTTGACTTTATCGTATTAACGTCTGATACGAAATTGTTTGAAACTTTATACTTGAGTTCCTTGGTGAAGTTACTAATGTTTGTTATATTAGACACATATATTGGGGGGATTTTGACTGTATGAGACAGATCTTCATTTGGAGTATTGTTTAAGTACGCAAATCGCGTATCATCGATCTCGGCATTGACATTTCCTAATAGACTAAATTTGTTTCCCGTAGGCACATTATATTGTAGTTCACTTGACGATTCAGGTGTGGCACTAAGTTTGTTGGAATCTACACTCAATTTCTTGTTTTCGTGAGAGATAGGAAGTTCACTGACTGACCTTTTTCTGGTAAGAGACGTTGCCATTGAAGAGAAGGTTTGGACGTTGGTCGCATTTGCTGATAAGTCGCCAACCTCGAGATTTCCTTCGGGGTTAGGCTGGTTCTGGGCTGCGTCTGTGATGTACTCCATGTCTTCACTGGATGGTGGCAATTCCGAGTTTTGATGCACTTCACCTGTGAAGGAAGTATCGAATCCACCGTTGTTTAGGGTTAAAAAGAGCATTGCTTATTGCTTGCCCTGTTGATGAGTCGATACCGAATGACATTCACTTATCACACGATATCATTTAAGTATAACAGTAGCGTGGGCTCTAGCCGCTAATTTCCACTAATTAGCCACTAATTTCGAAACGATATTTACCCCAAATAAACCGGAAATTATGAATCAAAATAGGCAATTTTTTATCACTTACATTCGCTACAGTCCCTCAAGAAATAAAATCCATATCTCCATCTGAAATACGTAAAATAATCTTTAAACTAAAACTGAAGAAATCAGCAGGCAATGATCAAATATCCAAGCTGATTCTGAAGGTGCTCACCAGCGGTCACAACTGCAGGACTTACAACGATATTTAATGCAGCTCTAAGACTTACTTACTTTCCGGATGTTTGGAAACAAGCTGTAATATACCAATAGCAAACCTGATAAGCAGCACAGTTTGCCCTCAAATTACAGTCCAATAACTTTATTACCTGATACAGGAAAAGTGTTTGAAAAATTAATCCATAAAAATTAAATAGTTTCCTAAAAGAAAACAATATAATTCCAAAAGAACAATCGGATTTAGCGAACATTAGTCTACCACTCAGCAGTTTATAAGACTAACTGAGAAGTGTAGCAAATTCATTTCACTAGCATAAACACACGTTAGCTATTTGCCTTGCTGTAGAAAAGACCTTCGATAAAATTTGGCATGCAGGACTATTGTATAAAATGAAATTTGGGAATGCCCCATTATCCATATGAAATAATTAAATGGAAAATCGCTCCTTCACGGTGAAAATGAATAATACCTTATCAGATCGAAACATCACATAAGCAGGTTTACCGCACGGGTCACCGCTCTCACCAACCCTCTTCAACATTTACGTTGCAGAACTACCCTCAGATTGAACTAACAGAAATAGCATGTTTCGCTGAGGGCACAGTGCTGTTCACGACAAAGTTGTGTATCACGGTAGAGAAATTCTACAAAAATCGTCAGATTCGTTTACAAATTGGTGCTCAAAATGGCAAATAAAAATAAACTCTGCTAAATCACAACCCAAGATATTTGTGTTGGGAAGATCTAAATTCCCTAATCCACTAATAATTAAAAATGTAAATTTAAAATGAATCAAGAAAGATCAACCAGTGAGACATTTAGGAGTACTTCTAGACCAAAAAACGAACGTGGAAACATCACATTAAAGAAATAGCCAATAAAACATACATGAAAATAGCAAAACTATACCCACTAATAAACAGCCCTCCAGACTAAACATAGAATGTGGGATATTTTATTCAAATCCATTATTAGACTACCTCTTACTTACGCTTGCCCTCTCTGGGGTGAACCAGCAAAAAGTAACGTAGAGAAAATTCAAGTAGTTCAAAATAATTTCAAGACGCGTTATTAAAGCATCATGGTACGTGTCAAATATACAAATCAGAAACGAATTGAAAATAGAAAACGTTAATGCTTACATTAGAAGACAATTAGTAAAATATTTTGAGAACTACCGAAAAAGGAATGTGTTAAAACTTTAATATAGGACGTTCAGCAGAAGACATTAAAATTATTTCATGGCATCCCAAAGATAATTACGCCGGCCATTAACTCTTCAGTAAGGATGGAAATTGAATATAACATACAATTAAACATAGACATACCATTAAACAATAGAAATTCACAAATTCGAAATCAATTTAAAAAATTCAAACATTATATTAAGGAAACGTAACAAGTGAGAGGGAGCTTCGAATAAATGAACTCCCCGCCTGCCTGTGCCCTAACTCAGTTCTAGTAAAGCAATCTCTGTAAATCAATGGATTAAACAGATAGAAAATAAATCTGTTAAAAAATTAAAAAAAGAACCTAGTTTCATCCAGCACGGAGGTACTGCTCTACCAAACGATACGATCGCCACCGTAACGTTTCCAAAAGTATTTCTTAATTTAAAAAAAATACAATATTTAATTATGATGAAAGTTAATAAAAGATTTTCGTAATTAAAATAGATTTATGATTTTTCAGTTTACTTTCCAGATTTAACAAGGCGGGAAAATGCGGTGAATGTGTGAGAATGTTTGGAAGAACATTTGCGGAAACACTTGAGGGAACATTTGAGGGAACATTTGGGAAACCTTTGGGGATAATTTGGGGAAAACCTAGGAAAACATTTGGGAACTTTTGGAAGAATATCTCGGAAACTTTTGGAAGAACATCTCGGAAACTTTTGGAAGAACATTTGGGGAACTTTTGGAAGAACATCTGGAAAACTTGTGGAAGAACATCTGGGGAACTTTTGAAGAACATCCGGGAACTTTTGGAAGAACATCTGGGGAACTTTTGGAAGAACATCTGGGAAACTTTTGGAAGAACATCTGGGACACTTTTGGAAGAACATCCGGGGAACTTTGGAAGAACATCCGGGAAACATTTGGATGGACATTGGGGGAACATTTGGAAGAACATCTGGGGAACATTTGGAGAACATGGGAACCTGTGATGAACATGTCAAAAAAATGTAGTAGAAGATAAGGCGAAGGTGCGGAGGAGAAAACGCGTGATGGTGTGTGATGTGATGCGAGGGATCACGTGGTGAACTGCCGAGGGAACCTGTAATGAACATGCAGCGGGAATGCATCGAAGGCGAGAACATGCGGGTCGCACATGGAGCGGAGAATTGAGTCAAGATTATCGTTTCTTGGTGTCCCCTACTTCTGATGGACATAGCGTGGTGTTCAGGAAACGAGCAGAAACTACAAATTTATGTAAAATTAAATTGACGCATTAATAAAACCGGGCATATAATGCTTCCAATGTCAGTTCAGGTTTGGTCATCAAGTTGGGGTCCAGCACGAACGTATTTTCACTTTTAAAACAAATGATTTACAAAAGGCACAATGTTCGCACGAGTCCTACTATGAATAATAATAATAATAATAATAATAATAATATAATAATAATAGTAATAATTGGCTTAAACTCCCAGGTCATTTAAAAGTGAGAGTGCAAGAGATTGCTTTATTTGGCACAGCCCACATTTTGCGCACTGTATTGTAGAGGTACCGACATTCCTTAGGTAGCTAGTTACAACCTGGAGTAGATTTTATATTCAGCTGACTCGCAAGATCTTTAGTCGTGATATAGAGGAAAATTATAATGATAATAATAATATTAATAATAATATTAATAATAATATTTCCTTCCATCGTAATAATAATAAAAATAATACTAATAATATAATAATATTCAAAACATCTATCTCAATACGAGTAAATTAAATACCTACTCCGTACATTTTTAACATTCAGACTGACGAACAGGGAAGGAAATTATGACATGATTCTAATACCTTTCAGTACCACGGTGTGATTATGCGTACCAATTTAAAGAAACAAAAACAAATACAGCTTGTTGAGCTAGAACATACCAATTCTCGTATTATTGAACGTTAACTCAAGTGATATTAAATACGCTGCGAACTATGGACTTCTGTGTAATATTACAGCTGTCTTGCTCAAACCCATCAAACTCCGTACCATGTCTATTTTCTAGTGTCTTCTACAATCCACTTTATAAGTAAAATTCGTCTTTTTATTGCGTACATTGCAAGTAATGTGCTCATACGCGCTGTATTTATTTATTTAAATGACCACTCAACATTCGTTGCCGTCGTAACAACTCTCAAAGTTTCTTTAGCATTAAAAACTTTCAACCAATCACTCATTAATAAAACATGATCGAAATTAACTAAAAAGTACACATGCTGTTTCTTCTGCTTAACAAAAAGATAAGGAAAATTTGGAGCCCGTTCCAAGAAAAATTTGAAAATGTGAAAATGTCTTGTAAAATACCCCCAATTTTAAAGCTCTGATTCAACATCACAAGATTGCAAATTTGGCCGAATGCTCGGGGAATAATATATATTTTGGATAGAATCCTGTGTAAATTTAGGCACCGGTTTAGTATACAGACAGGATAGACAGACTCTGTATTAGACACTCTCGTATAGTAATATCATCAAAATATCAAGGTAGATATTTTCAGCATTGTAATATTTTCTCTACACAATCTATCGAGAAAGTTCAAGTAGTCCATTAATTCATTTAAATATCGTAAATTCAGTATTTATCACGTACAAACAGGAGTTCACGAAATGTGTGGTAAATAGGCGTATAATTACTTGATGTGGTATGATTAAAGAAACAACCGGACGATAGGAGCGAGTTTCTTTATTTACCACGAGTGCAATTATATGCCTTTATAGACGTTACATTAAATATTTTTTCGTTTCCATTCGAAAATATTTTCATTTTTGAATAATAGAATTATATCTTTAGCATTTCACATTTACAATCGTTGACATCATTTGCATTCTGAACAAGATCATTTTTAATAGGCCTTGTATTCTGAATTTACGATCACCATAGTGACTTAGTGCTTCAGAAAGAATGGAGGAATTTAACAATATTCTGTACGAAATATTACAAGAAGCGGAAAAGACAATAAATGTAGTGCTCCCTTTGAAAACTAAATATTTGTATGAAAAAGAATACAATTTATACAAATCGTGGAAAATCGCTAAGCGAGTTACATGTAATACTGAAGTTTTATTAGGTAACTTTTCAGAACGGGTGAATAAAATTGTCGTTTATATTTTTCACATTTGTAATATTCTTACAACCAATGTTGTATATTTATTCACTTAACTTACTAATGTTAACTACTATTATGTGGTTCTATTAGTCAACTAGTGTGAACCAAGTTGCTTATGGCCATATTTATCTATGCTGAAAAAGACATCACGTTCGAAAGAGAATATTTATATTTCGAATTACTCCAATTTCATCGACTTCGTGAAAACAAAAAATAGTGACTCCAAAAATGTCACATGTCTTTGACAGAAATGATCTAAATAAATTCTTGACGAAGGAACCAGACAACAAACATTTTAATGAAGTTGGGTTAATAAATGAAAGAATGTCTTTATATTTTAATACTGACAAAAATAAAATACTGTCAATGTTTATAGGTTGTTGCGATATTTGGGGAATGTGATGCCTGTAGACGAGATGAACTATATAATTTAAGCGTGGACAATGTACAAGAAGGAAATGTATTGGCTGTCCATTTAGAAAGAACCAATACAAATATAACTAAAAAATTCACTATCGTTAATAACGCAGGTCGTGTTATGTCAAAAAATGTCGACAGTATATATCACTTCGCCCTAAACACGTGAAAAATAAGGAATTATTTTTATTTTATAATAAT
>JAHLJT010002406.1:28532541-28547814 GCA_031308135.1 Acheta domesticus | reverse complement strand
AACTGGGAAAAATTTAGATTTACATAAAACATTCTGTATTCTTCTCCCGATCAACTAAAATACTGAAAGTATTTTAAAAAAAGAAATAACTCACAACAGCAACAATATTGGCCGATCAAGTCTAAAACAAAATAACAATAAGAAAGGTTAAATCCCCGTAATTATAATAAAATTTAATTTAAGAAAAACGAATACTAAGACGAAATGGCAGAAATGCGAGACACAGATATAAAACGCAAACTAATCAAACTCAAGAAATAATAAAAATATCTCGATGAACAAACATTTTAACGGCTTCAAATTTCATTTCTACAAATACGAAAGGATCTAGACACTATGGAGCACAATTAAAAAGTTAAATAAAGAAATAAGTGAAACTACTCCCCTTAAACAGATAATCAACAGTCCCTGCGGGACTAACAAGTAAGCGTGGGCCTCTTTTTTTTATGTTTTATTTTTATTGATCTTTGATGATAGATACATGAATAGTTATTACATAGATTAGTAAAAAAAAACTTTACATATGTATTGATGTCTTATTTTCTAACTTATAATTAACTTATATTAACTTACACTATTACAAATGGGAGAGGGTTCCCAATGGGTCCTCTAATCAGGCTCCAGTTCAGCGAATTTGATGAGAAATAAGTGAAAGGGTATTTGTTTTTATTCTGGTCTGATGGATAGGATTTTTGCCGAGTCTGAAAGGCACCAGGGAGGGAATTTGGGTTAAGCTGGAGTAAAAGTTTGTGGAAAGATAAGTAATGTGCTGTGATAACGGTTCGAGGTTAAATTCCTTATGGAGTTGGAGGTTGGAAACGAACCATGGGGCGTTGGCTATTGTTCTAAGGAACTGATTCTGAATTATTTGAATTTTTTAATGTTGGTTTTGGAGGCGTTAATCCATACCGGACAGGCGTACAGTAATAGAGGTCTATGATTGTTTTGTATATTAATATGGCGGAATTGAACGGTATGGAACTGTTTCCTGTGTATTAATGGTTTTAACTGCAGTAATTTTGTTTTAGCTTGAATTATTTTGTTGTCTATGTGTTGCTTCCAGTTTAGTTTGGTGTCTAGTTGGAGTCCAAGATATTTGACCGGTTTGTTGGGGGTAGCCATTCTATTGTGTTGTTGTTCAGTGTCATGGAGTGGGTGGAGTGTAAGGTCTTAGTGTAAAAATCTTGGCGGAAGTTTTACTTGGGTTTAACTGGATCTTGAGTTTGGTAGCCCAACTATCTAACATGTGCAGGTACAATTGTATTCTGTTTCTAATAAGATTAATAGATGAGTCTGAAGAGAATATGGCCGTGTCATCTGCAAATTGTGCTATTTGAATATTATTTAGTTTTGGAAGATCAGCGACATATAGGTTAAATAATGTTGGAGAAAGTGGGGACCTTGAGGGAGTCCAGCGTTTATTGTTCTTGGGTTTGACATGTGGTTGTTGACATTTACCGAGAATGTTCTTTTGTCAAGAAAACTATTTATTATAGAGAGTAGTATGGAGTTCCAATTTTGGTTAGTTTGTACTTCAGGGCCTGATGCCACGTTCGGTCAAATGCCTTCGTGATGTCTATGAAGATTGCTATAGTATGGTGTTTTTTTTTGGAAGGCTGTGTATATATGTTCTGTGATACGGAGTAATTGATGTTGGGTGGATATTTTTTCTGTGAATCCAAATTGTTCCATTGGTATAGCTTTTGTTATATGGAGATGTTTGTTTAGTCTTTTTAAGATAATTTTTTCGAAATTTTTGAAAGGTTTGGTAACAAGCTTATAGGGCGATAACTATCAGTGAAGGCTGCATTTTTGTTTGGTTTGGCGATGGGGATGATTATTGCATGCTTCCAAGTCAGTGGGAAATATCCAATTCTGAAGCATGAGTTTAGAATGTTATTTAAGAATGAAATTGCTGGCGGTGGCAAATTCTTTAGCGCTGTGTTGTTAATGCGATCATGACCTGGGGATTTTTTGGTTGGAAGGTTTCTTATGATTTTATTGATTTCGGACGGAGATATGTATTGAATTTTGTGGTGAGGCCCATGAATACATTCTCTGTCTGCTTTTACTATGGTGTTGTGTTCGGGATGAAATTTTGTGTTATTTTGGGTGAATGTCGATGCAAAATAGTCCGCCAGTTCTTCGGCTTTATGAAACGACGAAAATGCTTTACCTGTCGTGGTTTTTAAGGGAGGGATTAAGTTTTTCTTTTTTAGTACTTTCTTGGTAAACTGCCAGAGCGAGTTGTTGGTGTTTAGTGAATTTATAGATTGTGAAATTGTTGATTTTTGTGATTTTTTATGAGTTTTTTGACAATGTTAGTGATTAGATTCAGTTCCCTCTTGAGTTCTCTAGTTCTAAGTTGTATCCATAGCCTTCTGGTTTTGTTTTTTATAATTATTGCGTTCAGGATAGATTGAGGTAATTTGCTGTAAGTGTTATGTTAGTGTTAGGTAATGTGGTGGGTTGAGACTTTTTAATAGTGGAGATAATTAGCTCGCTCAAGTAGTTGATAGATTGGTCTATTTCCAATGGAGTTTTCAGGATTTTTATTTTAGGGATTGCATTTCTAATTATGTTTGGTACTTTACCCAGTTTATTTTCAAAGTATTTATTTTGGGATAGGGACGTGTTGAGGAGTTAACTGTTGGGTGGTCAGTAATACCGGTATGTGATCTGAGTCGAGTTCGAAAATTGTTGAGACTGAAATTTTGTATTTGTATTGGTTATGGCTATATCAAGTATATCAGGTTTGCGCAAACGGTCGAATGGGTAATATGTTGTTCGGATGGGGATAAAACTTTTAAGTTAGCTTGATTAATTAAACTAGCTAAGATTTTGCCGTCGTGATTATTGTTTTGGCAACCCCAGCTTGTATGTTTGGCGTTGAGGTCACCAATAATAATACATTTTCCGTGGGTTGGAAGAAATTGTTTAAGTTCGCATTTTGAATTTTAGCCTTGGTGGTTTATACGCTGATATTATTTTCCATGGTTGATTGTTTATGTTTACATTGATTGCGATGGTTTCAATGCCTGGGAGTCGGGCAGATTTATTTGGTAGTGATTATAGCTTGATTTTACCGCTATTAGTACGCCTCCGCCTTTAGTTTCAGATCTATCAGCTCTGTAAATAGTGTAATTTGGGATGAATAATTTATTTCTTATGATTTAGTGGGTTTCAACTATGCATGCGATATCTACGTCATAGTGGTATAGAAAATGAACTAATTCTACTTTTTTATTACTAATGCCATTGGAGTTCCAATTTAAGCAGGTTAAATTTTTGTTGGATTTATCTGCCATTGTTATTAGTCAAGTACTCGGTTACGGAGTTTTGTATGGTACTGATTATAGATGGTATTAAGGAGTTGATGAAATTGAAGATGCATGATGTAATGGCATTTATTATTGATTTGATTATCGGGTTAGTGGAATGGGGATCTTGTGAATGAGAATTTGGTGGAGAGGTGTTACGGGAGTACTGGGCGGGTGTGGGTTGGTTTTGTAATTTGAAATATGGTTGAAGTTCGGGATTGTGTTGGTTTGAGGCAAATTTGGGAATGATTCATTACCATTTAGGTTAAATTGCGAGGATTGGCTGGTATTGGATTGGTTTTTAATTTATATTCCATTCGCCGAATTTTTGGTTTTTCTTTCACTTAACTCTTTGAAGTACGCACAGTTTTGATTCCTAATGTCCGCCCGTGGTCACCTTTGCAGAGAGCACACGTCGGAGTTTCATTTTTCTTGGGACACTTTACTGAATAATGGTTGCCCGCACAGAACGCGCAGCTGATAACGTGATTGCAGTTGTTTTTGGGGTGACCGAAGTCCAGACATCTTTGGCATTGCAGGGGGCCTTTTGGTTTTTTTCGTCTTTCTACACTCACCCGATGGTTCATATTTGATCTATTGATAGTATGGTATCTATTGGTTCTGATCCGTTGAATTCTGCGGCTACTACAGGAATGGGTTACCGTCCTTTTGGAGTCTAGTCACTTTCAGAATCGAAGGGTACAGGTGTTTTAAGTCTAATATTATTTCAGATTCTGTTATTGATTGATAGTAGGTTTTTAAATACACAGAGAATTTCTTGTTTGAGGGGTCTTTGTATGAATGAAAGCTTCTTTGTGTTTCTATTAGATATTTAACAATATTCCGGAAGTCTGTTGGTGTTTTGGCCATTGATCTTGACTTATCGTATTTAAACGTCTGATACGAAAATTGTTTGAAACTTTATACTTGAGTTCCTTGGTGAAGTTACTAATGTTTGTTATATTAGACACATATATTGGGGGGATTTTGACTGTATGAGACAGATCTTCATTTGGAGTATTGTTTAAGTCACGCAAATCGCGTATCATCGATCATCGGCATTGACATTTCCTAATAGGACTAAATTTGTTTCCCGTAGGCACATTATATTGTAGTTCACTTGACGATTCAGGTGTGGCACTAAGTTTGTTGGGAATCTACACTACAATTTCTTGTTTTTCGTGAGAGATAGGAAGTTCACTGACTGACCTTTTTCTGGTAAGAGACGTTGCCATTGAAGAGAAGGTTTGGACGTTGGTCGCATTTGCTGATAAGTCGCCAACCTCGAGATTTCCTTCGGGGTTAGGCTGGTCTGGGCTGCGTCTGTGATGTACTCCATGTCTTCACTGGATGGTGGCAATTCCGAGTTTTTGATGCACTTCACCTGTGAAGGAAGTATCGAATCCACCGTTGTTTAGGGTTAAAAGAGCATTGCTTATTGCTTGCCCTGTTGATGAGGTTCGATACCGAATGACATTCACTTATCACACGATATCATTTAAGTATAACAGTAGCGTGGGTCTCTAGCCGCTAATTTCCATAATTAGCCACTAATTTCGAAACGATATTTACCCCAAATAAACCGGAAATTATGAATCAAAATAGGCAATTTTTATCACTTACATTCGCTACAGTCCCTCAAGAAATAAAATCCATATCTCCATCTGAAATACGTAAAATAATCTTTAAACTAAAACTGAAGAAATCAGCAGGCAATGATCAAATATCCAAGCTGATTCTGAAGGTGCTCCCACGGTCACCAACTGCAGGACTTACAACGATATTTAATGCAGCTCTAAGACTTACTTACTTTCCGGATGTTTGGAAACAAGCTGTAATAATACCAATAAGCAAACCTGATAAGCAGCACAGTTTGCCCTCAAATTACAATCCAATAACTTTATTACCTGATACAGGAAAAGTGTTTGAAAAAATTGAAAAATTAATCCATAAAAATTAAATAGTTTCCTAAAAGAAAACAATATAATTCCAAAAGAACAATTCGGATTTAGTGAACATTAGTCTACCACTCAGCAGTTTATAAGACTAACTGAGAAGTGTAGCAAATTCATTTCACTAGCATAAACACACGTTAGCTATTTGCCTTGCTGTAGAAAAGACCTTCGATAAAATTTGGCATGCAGGACTATTGTATAAAATGAAAAATTTGGGAATGCCCCATTATCCATATGAAATAATTAAATGTTTCCTGGAAAATCGCTCCTTCACGGTGAAAATTAATAATACCTTATCAGATCGAAACATCACATAAGCAGGTTTACCGCACGGGTCACCGCTCTCACCAACCCTCTTCAACATTTACGTTGCAGACTACCCTCAGATTGAACTAACAGAAATAGCATGTTTCGCTGAGGGCACAGTGCTGTTCACGACAAAGTTGTGTATCACGGTAGAGAAATTCTACAAAAATCATCAGATTCGTTTACAAATTGGTGCTCAAAATGGCAAATAAAAATAAACTCTGCTAAATCACAACCCAAGATATTTGTGTTGGGAAGATCTAAATTGCCTAATCCACTAATAATTAAAAATGTAAATTTAAAATGAATCAAGAAAGATCAACCAGTGAGACATTTAGGAGTACTTCTAGACCAAAAAACGAACGTGGAAACATCACATTAAAGAAATAGCCAATAAAACATACATGAAAATAGCAAAACTATACCCACTAATAAACAGCCACTCCAGACTAAACATAGAATGTGGGATAATTTTATTCAAATCCATTATTAGACTACCTCTTACTTACGCTTGCCCTCTCTGGGGTGAACCAGCAAAAAGTAACGTAGAGAAAATTCAAGTAGTTCAAAATAATTTCAAGACGCGTTATTAAAGCATCATGGTACGTGTCAAATATACAAATCAGAAACGAATTGAAAATAGAAAACGTTAATGCTTACATTAGAAGACAATTAGTAAAATATTTTGAGAAACTACCGAAAAAGGAATGTGTTAAAAACTTTAATATAGGACGTTCAGCAGAAGACATTAAAATTATTTCATGGCATCCCAAAGATAAATTACGCCGGCCATTAACTCTTCAGTAAGGATGGAAATTGAATATAACATACAATTAAACATAGACATACCATTAAACAATAGAAATTCACAAATTCGAAATCAATTTAAAAAAATTCAAACATTATATTAAGGAAACGTAACAAAGTGAGAGGGAGCTTCGAATAAATGAACTCCCCGCCTGCCTGTGCCCTAACTCACTTCTAGTAAAGCAAATCCCTGTAAATCAATGGATTGAACAGATAGAAAATAAATCTGTTAAAAAAATTAAAAAAGAACCTAGTTTCATCCAGCACGGGAGGTACTGCTCTACCAAACGATACGATCGCCACCGTAACGTTTCCAAAAGTATTTCTTAATTTAAAAAAATACAATATTTAATTATGATGAAAGTTAATAAAAGATTTTCGTAATTAAAATAGATTTATGATTTTTCAGTTTACTTTCCAGATTTAACAAGGGCGGGAAAATGCGGTGAATGTGTGAGAATGTTTTGGAAGAACATTTGCGGAAACACTTGAGGGAACATTTGAGGGAACATTTGGGAAACCTTTGGGGATAATTTGGGGAAAACCTAGGAAAACATTTTGGGGAACTTTTGGAAGAATATCTCGGAAACTTTTGGAAGAACATCTCGGAAACTTTTGGAAGAACATTTGGGGAACTTTTGGAAGAACATCTGGAAAACTTGTGGAAGAACATCTGGGGAACTTTTGAAAGAACATCCGGGGAACTTTTGGAAGAACATCTGGGGAACTTTTGGAAGAACATCTGGGAAACTTTTGGAAGAACATCTGGGACACTTTTGGAAGAACATCCGGGGAACTTTTGGAAGAACATCCGGGAAACATTTGGATGGACATTGGGGGAACATTTGGAAGAACATCTGGGGAACATTTGGGAGAACATGGGAACCTGTGATGAACATGTCAAAAAAATGTAGTAGAAGATAAGGCGAAGGTGCGGAGGAGAAAACGCGTGATGGTGTGTGATGTGATGCGAGGGATCACGTGGTGAACTGCCGAGGGAACCTGTAATGAACATGCAGCGGGAATGCATCGAAGGAGAACATGCGGGTCGCACATGGAGCGGAGAATTGAGTCAAGATTATCGTTTCTGGTGTCCCCTACTTCTGATGGACATAGCGTGGTGGTCAGAAACGAGCAGAAACTACAAATTTATGTAAAATTAAATTGACGCATTAATAAAACCGGGCATATAATGCTTCAATGTCAGTTCAGGTTTGGTCATCAAGTTGGGGTCCAGCACGAACGTATTTTCACTTTTAAAACAAATGATTTACAAAGGCACAATGTTCGCACGAGTCCTACTATGAATAATAATAATAATAATAATAATATAAATAATAATAGTAATAATTGGCTAAACTCCCAGGTCATTTAAAAGTGAGAAGTGCAAGAGATTGCTTTATTTGGCACAGCCCACATTTTGCGCACTGTATTGTAGAGGTACCGACATTCCTTAGGTAGCTAGTTACAACCTGGAGTAGATTTTATATTCAGCTGACTCGCAAGATCTTTAGTCGTGATATAGAGGAAAATTATAATGATAATAATAATATTAATAATAATATTAATAATAATAATTTCCTTCCAATCGTAATAATAATAAAAATAATACTAATAATAATAATAATATTCAAAACATCTATCTCAATACGAGTAAATTAAATACCTACTCCGTACATTTTTAACATTCAGACTGACGAACAGGGAAGGAAATTATGACATGATTCTAATACCTTTCAGTACCACGGTGTGATTATGCGTACCAATTTAAAGAAACAAAAACAAATACAGCTTGTTGAGCTAGAACATACCAATTCTCGTATTATTGGAACGTTAACTCAAGTGATATTAAATACGCTGCGAACTATGGACTTCTGTGTAATATTACAGCTGTCTTGCTCAAAACCCATCAAACTCCGTACCATGTCTATTTTCTAGTGTCTTCTACAATCCACTTTATAAGTAAAATTCGTCTTTTTATTGCGTACATTGCAAGTAATGTGCTCATACGCGCTGTATTTATTTATTTAAATGACACTCAACATTCGTTGCCGTCGTAACAACTCTCAAAGTTTCTTTAGCATTAAAAACTTTCAACCAATCACTCATTAATAAAACATGATCGAAATTAACTAAAAAGTACACATGCTGTTTCTTCTGCTTAAACAAAAAGATAAGGAAAAATTTGGAGCCCGTTCCAAGAAAAATTTGAAAATGTGAAAATGTCTTGTAAAATACCCCCAATTTTAAAGCTCTGATTCAACATCACAAGATTGCAAATTTGGCCGAATTGCTCGGGGAATAATATATATTTTGGATAGAATCCTGTGTAAATTTAGGCACCGGTTTAGTATACAGACAGGATAGACAGACTCTGTATTAGACACTCTCGTATAGTAATATCATCAAAATATCAAGGTAGATATTTTCAGCATTGTAATATTTTCTCTACACAATCTATCGAGAAAGTTCAAGTAGTCCATTAATTCATTTAAATATCGTAAATTCAGTATTTATCACGTACAAACAGGAGTTCACGAAATGTGTGTGTAAATAGGCGTATAATTACTTGATGTGGTATGATTAAAGAAACAACCGACGATAGGAGCGAGTTTCTTTATTTACCACGAGTGCAATTATATGCCTTTATAGACGTTACATTAAATATTTTTTCGTTTCCATTCGAAAATATTTTCATTTTTGAATAATAGAATTATATCTTTAGCATTTCACATTTACAATCGTTGACATCATTTGCATTCTGAACAAGATCATTTTTAATAGGCCTTGTATTCTGAATTTACGATCACCATAGTGACTTAGTGACTTCAGAAAGAATGGAGGAATTTAACAATATTCTGTACGAAATATTACAAGAAGCGGAAAAGACAATAAATGTAGTGCTCCCTTTGAAAACTAAATATTTGTATGAAAAAGAATACAATTTATACAAATCGTGGAAAATCGCTAAGCGAGTTACATGTAATACTGAAGTTTTATTAGGTAACTTTTCAGAACGGGTGAATAAAATTGTCGTTTATATTTTTCACATTTGTAATATTCTTACAACCAATGTTGTATATTTATTCACTTAACTTACTAATGTTAACTACTATTATGTGGTTCTATTAGTCAACTAGTGTGAAACCAAGTTGCTTATGGCCATATTTATCTATGCTGAAAAAGACATCACGTTCGAAAGAGAATATTTATATTTCGAATTACTCCAATTTCATCGACTTCGTGAAAACAAAAAATAGTGACTCCAAAAATGTCACATGTCTTTGACAGAAATGATCTAAATAAATTCTTGACGAAGGAACCAGACAACAAACATTTTAATGAAGTTGGGTTAATAAATGAAAGAATGTCTTTATATTTTAATACTGACAAATAATAAAATACTGTCAATGTTTATAGGTTGTTGCGATATTTGGGGAATGTGATGCCTGTAGACGAGATGAACTATATAATTTAAGCGTGGACAATGTACAAGAAGGAAATGTATTGGCTGTCCATTTAGAAAGAACCAATACAAATATAACTAAAAAATTCACTATCGTTAATAACGCAGGTCGTGTTATGTCAAAAAATGTCGACAGTATATATCACTTCGCCCTAAACACGTGAAAAATAAGGAATTATTTTTATTTTATAATAATGGACGATGCACCGTAGAGCAAGTAAACAAAATATTTTTGGAAAGATCCCAAAGGAAATTGCTAAATTTTTAAATATTGCAGAAGCAAACTTATTTACAGGGCATTGTTTTAGACGGACGTCTGCAACACTTCTGGCTGATAGTGGAGCAGATATTACAACTGTCAAATGGCATGGTGGGTGGCGGCGTTCTTCTGCTCTAGCAGAAAGTAACATAGAAGATTACATCCAAAATAAAGTACAAATTGGAAAGCGTATAGCTGTGAGATCAGAGTTATCGTTGTTGAGGCCGCGGTGCCCACTGCCTGAACAACTCACAGCGCTCTCCCTGGGCCGAGTCATTTTCAAATTAGTGATGGAAATATTTAAGAGTCTTCAGAGTTGGTTTCAAGTAACGCTGGAGTGGGTTTTTCAAATCTACGTAATTATACATAAATGTTTACTTTTCATGTTACACTAAATCTTCGAACCTCAACTATTTGTTTATTTTTTATGTATCCATTGAGGCTTAAATTAAATGATTTTGAGCCTTTTGCGGATTTTCCATTGGTAGTTGTGTAGTTTTAATTGCATGCGTGCCATTAAAATAGTGATAATTAACGATTTTTCATCTAATTAATGAGAATAATTCATTTAGGAAACGAAACAAGTTTTTAAAATACGTTCACTCACCATTACTAATGAAATAAAGTTGCAATAACATCTTAGAAAAAATGTTAATACGCAAATATCTTTGAACAAGAAAAATTGCATGAGAATGACATTGTAAGAAAAGAAAAGAAAAGCCTACGGTATTTTTCCAATAAATAATAACTCTGGTTGGCCATGGAGGAGTGTACTTACTGACACCTGTTAAAGATCTTCATAGCAGAAATTTAAGTCAAATTAAAATTGGAGGAAACCTTTTCGACCCATTTTCTTGAAATAAAGGCTTACGCCGTAAGCCTTACGGCGTAAGGGTGTTGCATATCTCCTACTCTGTTTAATTTGTATTTAAACCATGCTTTAAAAAACTGGAAGAGAAAATGTTGGGTCTGGGTATAAAAATTGACGGTTCCATCCTCTATTCTCTTAAATTATACAGACATTCAAGTCCTCTGCGCTGAGAAGGGAGATGACGAAAAATAATAATAAAACGGAATCAAACACTCGGGAAGAATGTTAAGAGAAGGTTATATAACACTATCGTAGAGTATATTGCCACTTATGGTCAGTGAGATTGGGAAATATCGAATGGTAATTAGAATAAACTTACAGCAATGTAAATGGACTATTGGCGAAGACGCTGTGGATTGATATTGTTGAACAAAGTACGAAACGATGAAATTAGAATAAAAGCAGAAGTGAGTCCCAACAGTTTCGGTACCACTGAAATTAAAAGGCTCAAATTGTGTGGTCACTTAAAAAGAATGTGCGAATGACGATGACCTCTAAAGCTCTGTAATTAGCAATCGACGTCACACAGGAGATGAGGAAGGCCCAGAAGCACATGGTTGAAGGAGTGGAAAAGGATTAACTGCGGAAGACGGCAGTGACAATCTTAAATGAAAACTGTGATGCGAGAGACGTCTAATGTAAAACACTCGCCGTACTACTATTGACACTACCGACTTATTCGAATCAATTAAGATACATTGTTATCACACGTGTTAGAGTAGCAAATTAAGCCGTTAGTGAATTCATGTCGTCCTTGCTGAACAAAAAGGGTTGTGGGTACGTCGTAATATCGTGCGAAGCACCGAAAACTGCGCGAGGCGCTGACACGGAAAGCCATTTGGCATTGCGGCCTTAACTGGCACTTGGGGAGGCGCGCGGAGCGAATGGGCGCAAGTGAGAGGAGCAAACGCGGCTGCACAAGCGGCAATAAAAATGGGACGAGGTGCACGAAAGTTTGGTGTCGGCGTGAAAGAGACCGGGGAATGTCGGTCGCACCGTAATGTGCATGGGCACGTTACGATGACACGCGTTAAATAACGACTCTTACCCACTTTTCCCACCGTCCGATATACAGGTTGTCCGGAGAGGAAACGTCGAAACTTCGAAAAAGAATCTCGTAAGACAATTCTAAGCATATTTTGTTTAATAAATTACGTGGATATTCCGAATGGTTGAGCCGCTATAAGCACTCAAACGTTGGTTTGAAAAAATGATTTCTAGGCAAAAAATTGCATTATGGAAGCATAGAAACACTGCAGAAACAGGTAAATTGTTTATTATTTTCAAAAGAAATGAATATATTTGTTAAGAAAGAAAAATTAAGCGAGAAATAAAAAGCAACCATTTTACACAAGTCGACTCCTTTTTAATTTCTCGCTTAATTTTTTCTGTCTGAGCAAAAATATTAATTTCTTTTGTAAATAATAAAGAATTTACCTGTTTCTGGAGTGTTTCTATGCTTCCATAATGCAATTTTTTGCCGACAAATCAATTTTTCAAATCAACTTTTGAGTGCTTATTGCGGGTCAACCATTCAGAATATTCACGTAGTTTATTAGACAAAATATGCTTAGAATTGTCTTCAGAGCATATTTTCTAAGTTTCGACGTTTCCTTCCCGGACACTCTCTATATGCAGAACTCACCGGATAAATCGAGTGAGAATGTGCTTCTATACTGTACATGTCTGCTGGCACACAGTTGTTCTTATTTACACGACCCAGAAGCTGCTTTTTCTTCTTGACCAGCGATGCGGCACACCGGCGAATTTCCATATTCATCACTTGCAAAATTATTTTGTACCTATTCATGTGATTGATTGCGTCATTTGTGCAAAGCAAAACCTTAATCGAAATAATGACATCTTTTCGAGGGCACTTTGTATTTACAATTGAGTACTGTAATCATAACGCGAATGGGCATTTCTGTTTTATTCCCCATTGACGTGCTTTGTAATATTACGGAAATTATTTGATGTGAGCAGTGAGTAGATATTACAAGTGATGTTACTATTGTTTATTTTAAATCAACCACAACTTCAATTTTGTTTAAAGATGATGGATTACTTTATCATCCTCTGCCTTCTTTGCCACAGCTTACCTCTGTTAGTAGAAACGAAATTCATGAATACCTCAGAAGAATTTTCGTCATTAGAATTAACTGCAATATATATCTCCCTTCAGGAAAAATACTGTAATATGATTAAAAATTGTATAGTTGACGAGATCAATTTAAACAAAATTATGGAATGAGCAATATTTCCCCGGAATATCTTCTTGGATAAATTCATGCATCTTATTAAAATATTTAGCAACTATCACTGAAACACATAAACTTTTATATTAAAGGAAGAAATATGAAGCATCTGAAATTATAGTGTTTCTTTTGTTTAAAAGAAGTATAGAAAAGATTAGATCTATATTGTTTGGTAATGAAACGTCATGTCAATGTATCGTGTAAATGAATAACTACACTTATTCGAATTTGCAATAATTATTCTAGTTCTTTCTGTAACGGGAGAATTTAAAAATGAACACGGAAATGTTTAGTGCATGGAACTGTCAGTCTCGAATAACCTACTAAAGAACTGGATCCAAGTCTTCAATGCGTAATTTGAACTTCCATTTTTTCCCCTTAACTGACAATAATTACGTCAGATTCGTTTGAATGTCATTTAGGACGTGTAGAAACATTGCTTAAAGGAACAATGCGCGACAGTATTGCTTTGTTTTAAAACTCTCACACGTCAGGTGTTGGAGACGTGACAACAACAGCGTGGCTAGAGCATATGCTTGCAGAGAGCGATCTCTAAGTGTCCACTCATGTCTAAAATGTTAAAGCATAAAAAAGAGAGCTGTCTTTTAACATTTTGGCCGTGTGCAACAAACTGTCATTCACACTTTTATCCCCTTTAACCAGATTTGAAATCTCGGTCATTACGTACGGAAAAAACTCCCCTAAGGCTTGCTTCTCCTCCTACCCTCTATTTTATTGTTTTTTGCGTCATTGTTAACTTCATATCAACTTATTGACCATTCTATGTCACATCATCGGCCTAAATATTCAGCACTTTGAATGAAAATTAATAATATTAAACAACGTTCCATGAATCGGAAGGCACATTCTAGCGACGCTGATTGAGTGTTGCGGTGGAGAAATAATTTTTATCTCCGTGCGGCTGCAACGCTGAACAGAAGATACGACAGCCTGTGTGTTACGAACGATAAGTCGCATTTTCTCTTCCTTCCTGCCTGTGCCCGCCCCACCCCCGCTGCGCCCCGCTGCGAAAAGATGGCGTCGCGGCGCGCGATCTATTCGGAGCGGCGCGGCGGCGGCGGCGCCGGCGCCGCGCCGCCCTGCCCCCACCGCGCCGCCTCGCGGGGCTCCCCGCCGCGTCCCCGCCCCCGCCCCGCCCCGTCCTCGCGGATGACCCCGCGGGCGGCAGTCGCCGGCTCGCGCGCGCGCACGCCTGCACGCCGCTCGCTCGCTCGCTCGCTCGCTCGCTCGCTGCTCGCTCCGACGCGGCGCGCGCCCGCCCCTGCCCGCAGGCCATGCCGGTGCCCGCGCCGCGCTGCCGACGCCGCCTCGACTTCGGGCCGTCGCCAGACGAGGCCCCCGCCGACGCCGGCGACGCCGCCGCCGCCACGCCCGCCGACGCGCCCGCGCCCGCGCCCGCCGACGCCCTCGCGCGCATGCTGGCCGAGGAGCGGCGCCGCGGCCGCCAGCGCTGGAACTTCGACTTCGAGGCGGAGCAGCCCTTGCCGGGGCCCTACGAGTGGGTGCGGGTGGGCGAAGAGCCCGCGCCCGCCCCCGCGCCCGCCCCCGCGCCGCCCCCGCCCCCACCGCCGCCGCCCCCGAAGCAGCCGGCGACGCCCCCGGCCGAGTCACCGCTGGACTGAGGCGGCCGGCGCGGCGCGGCGCGGCGCGCCCTGTAGGTGCCTCCGCGCCAACCGGGCGGAGAGCGAGTTCTCCTACACGGCGTCGGCCGCTGGCTGCCCAACCTGGCTGCGAACGGTGACGGCGGCCGCGCAGGGGCGCGCGCCGCCCGCCTCGTTGTCCCACGCACAGGGGTATTGATCGCGTGCGTCGCCAACAGCTGTGCGGCCCCGCACGCGCCCGCCGACGCCGCTGACTCAGCCGCCGCCCCTCGGGCCCCGCGGAGAGCCCTGGGGGACGCCCACGGCGCGTGCCGCCCCGCCCCTCGCCTCGATAAGGCATCCCTTGGACGGCTCGAGGGCCGCCGCCGGCGCTGCCCGGGCGGCGGTTTAAAGCGCGTGGCCACCTCGGGAG
>JAHLJT010002406.1:28369401-28532441 GCA_031308135.1 Acheta domesticus | reverse complement strand
CTAACTTGACAAGTCACATTTAGTCGCTGTCTGAAGGAGAATTCGAGAATCTTGCGGCCGGCTGCTCTGATCGGTAGTTTTCCGTCGTTTTCTCGATCGATACAAGGTGAATGCCGGGGCAGTACCATAACAAACGGGCCGCGGACCGCGCGCGATGTTTCCTTCCTCTTCCCTGTGCTATCCTCACCCCTTGTAGACACTCTTACACTAACATGCAATACACTACCACACATGCTGGGAGACGGGTCGGGGGCTTAGAGCTTGTCCCGACTGGGGCGATGGTGGGAGATACCTGGTTGAGGGGAAATCCCGCTAGTCTACGGTAGGTCGCCGCCAGATCTCGCCATCCAGCGGGGAAAAGATCATCGCCACCTCCAGAGGAAAAAATACTAACGGGGCTAATGACTCTAGAAGTTGACGCGTCTGAAATCACTAATCAGTCAATCAATCCTGAATATTCTGTTTTTTTTTCTTAAATTGGTATTTATGTAGATATGCACTCTATGGCAAGTGACATTGTAAGATACGGTGCTTTAAGAAATTTTTCAAACTTGTTTTCAGTTCTGATGTTGGTGCAAAGGATGGAAAGTACGCCGATTCCAACTGCCAACATCACTAGTGTGTCTGTTCGTATTTGGGTATGATCCGCGACAGTTTTCAGATTTGGGTCATTTGATGTACGTGAAAGAAATTAGTCATAAATTCCACATGCTGTCAAGTTTGGTCTAACTTTCAGATGAACAATTGGAAATTAATTAGAGCGTAATAGATTAAACTCATCATGTATTGCTTTTACGTACGCGCGAAAGATACGTTTGTCAAGTGCGCATCAGTGAACGTTTCTTATTGATTGACTGATTTAGTGTTTGTGATTGATTAACGTAGTCCATAATTTTATCGTGAGAGGTGGCGGTGATCTTCCCCGCGGGATGGCGAGATCCCGCGCATACCTACATGCCTGCTAGAGAAGTTATCCCAACCAGGTATCTCCCACCAGTGGGGCATCGTCCCAGTCGGGAGAAGCTCTCAGCTCCCGACCGATCTCCCGGCATGTGTGGTAGTGTAAGGGCTGAGGATAGGACAAGGAAGAGGAAGGAAAGATCGCGCGCGGTACGTGGCCCGTTTGTTAGGGTACTGCTCCGGCATTCGCCTGGAGTTGACAGGAGAAACCTCGGGAAACTTCCGATCAGAGCAGCCGGCCGCGAGAATTCTCCTCCAGACTGCGGCTGAACTCGTCCTAGCTATCTGGCTGCTGTCGAAAATCCTGCCATCGTCGGGACTCGAACACTAGGGCAAAGGGAAGTTTGAGTTTGTAGATGTGAGACCAGGATTGTAATCTGAATGACCTTCAGAAATAACAATCGGAGCAAGTGTCTTGTAGAAAAGCATGCGTACTGGTATTACTAAAATCTACGGGTGGGAGGTTCGGTAATTGTATGAATAGAACGTGGGTTAACAAGGAGCACACACAGTTAGGTTTATTAATGTAACAATTAAAGAGAATATTACCATTGGGATAATAAACTATACTGTGCCGGCACAATACAAATGCATTTTCTATTTGCAATTTGTAATCAAGTCTGTAAAAACAGGAGATGGCCGTGTCCGCTGTCAGTCCGCCCATGAGTTCTCCCCTCGCCGCTAAAAGTAGACTCGCCTGGGCCGCTGAACTGGCCTTGGCTGGGCAACAGCGGATGTCAGTGAATTGTTGGTGTCGTTTCTCTCCATGTTACGGGAAACAGCCTTTTTGCGCTGCTGGCTCAGTTCTGATTATTGTTCCTTTTTTGAAGTATGTAAATTCAACATGAGTGTCATATCAAAAGCTTACCAGAAGCAGGGAATTTTAGCACTAAAGTACAAACAATATCGAAAGCCAATGATGTAATTGAACATGCCTCAATGATCGATGGTATCTTATGTATTATGTACTCGCTTTCATTCTTGTCACTCTGTTGAAGTGCAAGCAAGTAATTCAAATCCAAAAAGCAAGTCTTGATAGCAGTTTTTCGAAAGTAATATGACATATTATTTGATTATAATATATAATTATTATAATTTTAAATATTATGATTGAGATAAATAATGGGATTAAAAGGAAAACAATCATAGTCAATGACGCAACCGAAATTTTTCGTGGGGTGGCAATAGAGTAATATCCAGACGATCTGCAGTATCTGGGAGTAGTATCCAGACGACAATTTTTCTTTTAGACTACACTGAAATTAAACTTATTTTCTGATGTATAGTTACTTACTAGGAAAACCCGGCAGACATTGACCCTTTCTCACTGTCTCTCCTTCCTTACCTCACCCTATCCCTGTCTGTCTCTGTCTCTGTCTCTCTCTCTCTCTCTCTGTCCCTCTCATTCACATTTAATTGCAGATTCTTCAATGAGGTAATATCGGGAAGCGCGGGACCAGTAAAAATGTAATAGAATGTTCAAGAAGAGCTCATTCTGTATATTCTGTACGGTGTGAAAAACGTTTCTTTGAGGTATTCGGTCTCAAAATGTTAGTTTTTAATGCCCTAGAACGCTTCATTTAGGAGTCATTTAACGATATAGATTCAATATGCTGTGGAGTATTGCAGGTTGCATTTGACGTGAATATTTAGTTTTGTTCTACAGCGCCATGTAGTGCAGTTACAGCAGAATTAACAACACACAAACCTTCTGGGCGAAAAAAACACACATGGAAGTACCAACTTTGATGGAGATCGGTCGGACGGTGTCGGAGTAGACGAAAATGAAGCCGCCGGAGGGCTCCGGCTCCCTGCAGCCGCTCATTAAAGTCAAGCGAACGTTCCGGTGCGGGGGAGCCCTTCCCTTCCCTTCCCTTCCCTTCCCGCGCGCGCTGAGATTGCCACGTGCGGCGGGCGGAGACACGCGTCGTCGCCGCCTTCGACTTGCAAATGCCCCTCCGCCCCCGGCTCATCCTCCCAACCGCCAACGGACAATCGGCGCTCGAGCGGACGCACGCACGCACGCACACGCCGAACGGGAATCGCGTTTCTTGCGTCCACCGGCCGTTTTCATTTTAATCAGGTTGGCACCTCTCGAGAGGGAAACCCAGATAGAGTGACCAAACTGAACGAAAAGCGCATTTTTTTACGTTTTTAGAGATGATAAATAAGCAGCTGATTCTCGGGAAATAACATACTCCTTATCCCTTGTTTTTTGTTATTTAAGGTCGCATCAACATTAGCGACCACTATTGGATGTAACGTTATGGTGTGAGGTTGAAACGATGTGGTGGTGATAGGGGGTGAAAAGACGAACTCAGACAACCATGCCCGAGGCGGGACTTGATTCCGCGAACCCACGGTCCGAGATCACTACGGCACTACTGTCTTAGCGATCTCAGCCACGGAGCTGACACTCCTTTAGTTTCTCGGATACAACGTTGAGGCTTCACTCACTTTCTTGGTATTTTCTGAATATACCCCATGGTTCTTAAAGCTACTTTAAGGTAGTCTAATGGTTGAATTTTGCTTCTTTTTAGTCTATATCGAATGAAATACCTTTTTTGCTGATAATGTTACCTCAGGAATAAAAAATAAAATCTAAAATATATTATACTGGAAAGGTTACAGACTGAAAAGAAAGATGATGTTTACCTTCAAATTCATCCGGACAATGAGGAGAAATAGGAAATAAGGAATCATTCTCAGAAAAATAATGGGTCATTATACATTAATTACAGATTGGAATATCGAAATTGATAATTAATGGAGAAATTTAAAATAAAACTGAGAATATTCTGTTCAAATTCATCTAAAGAACACTAGCATAGTACGGACATCTAATGAGAATTAAACAGGAAAGAATAACCAAAAAGACACCTACTTCTTACATCACCACCAATGAATTGAATCAAAGACAACAAAACATATAGAAGGGAAATTGGGATAAATGAAAGAAAAGTTTTCAGGAAAAGATAAAGAAGAAAACAGGCACAATGTAGGCAGAAGGTGTTTCCTCTTCATTTTGATTATTCTTTTCTGTTGAATTCTCGTTAGATGTCCGTACTATGTTACTCTTATTCTGATGATTTTGAACAGAATTTTTTGTTTTATCTTAAACTGTTTCGAATGCAACGCAAAAAATGAACGGGTGGATGTGGGAAGAAAAGAAAAGAGAAAGGAAATACGCCGGAAATATATTTCACAATCTCCTTAGCTGCCCAAAATCTAAAAGAATAATATTCGAAATACACTCATCGTCATAAAAAATGCTGCACTCAGGGACGAGGCGGAGTGTGATCATCGTTGGCAGGCAGCTAGAGGTACCACGTATACAAAATGATTACACTTCCACATTTGTAGGACCAACAGTTATTGCGCTACATGGCCACAGACGGTAGATGTTAGTATGACGTGCGGCCACCATATTGGCGAACACACGCGTCTAGACGTCGCGGCGTGGAGCTGTACAGGTCTCGAATGGAGTCCTGTGCTAGTCTATCCCATGCAGCTTGCACATGAGCGTGCAGTTCTTGCAGATTGGTGGATAGGGTTGGGATCCTGATCACACGCTCCATAGCACCCCAAACGTTCTCGATCGGGGCAGGTCTTGCAATGCTGCTGACCATGGCAGTGTATCCACGGCTTAGGAGATGGCTACGGTATGCGGACGCGCGTTGTCCTGTTGAAATAGGGCGTGGGCGTCCAAGAACGGCCGAGCCACCGGTTGCAGGATCTCCTGAATGTACCGTGTGGCTGTCACGGTATTCCAACTAACACTAACGATGAACGGACACCATAGGATATCGCGCCCCACACCATCTCATCAGGCTGGCGGGATGTATGATGGGATACCACAAACCACTCGTCGTGGCGCTCCCCACTGCACCTCCAGACACGGACCCGGTGGTCCTCACGAACAAGGCAAAAGCGGAAATTGTCGCAGAAGATGATCCGCTGCCAGTCTGCGCGGAAGGCAGAGTCTGTTGCGACGTTGCTGGGGCAGGTGTCGTAACGGTCGGCGTGCGGCGAGCCCTGCCTTTCGCAACCGCCTGCCAATGGTACCAGCACTTACAGAATGTAACAGTGCAGGCTGCACAGCCTGCTGAATAGCACTAATCGTTGCCGTTGGATCTGTTCGCGCGTGGCGGACAATCCGTCGGTTTTCCCACCTCATGGTGGGTGGTGGACGTCCAGATCCTGCCTTTCGTGTATGCGTGCCTTCCTCAATCCATTGCCGCCAACAGCGGGCGATGGCGGTGTCAGTAAGACGGGTGTGGTGCGAAATACGGCGACAGGACCAACCCGCCTCCCACACCCCCACAGTGCAGACCCTCTCGAACGCGTCTAACTGAACAACAAGTTGTCGAAAGCGTCGCCGAGAAATAGTGAAAGTGCAGATGACGCTGTGGCGACGCTACCCGATGTCGCAATGGCCGGCGCGGCCGACCGTGAAAACGAAATCATTGGCTTAGCGAATGGTGTGCAAAATACCCTCAGAGTTTGCAGCGGATCAGTAGGATCCTTCAGGGTGCAGCTTTTTTTATGACGATGAGTATGTGCAACATGTACAGAGAGGTTTTCCTTCTTTCTAGACTAAAATCTTCTTGATCATTAGCTCAGAAAGAATGTGGAAGAGTCACCCGTCCCCTCTAAAAATTGGGCAAGAAATAAAAGAAATCAAATAAAATTTAAAAATCTATAAAATATTTTTTTAATAAAAAATTCATACGATTTTCATGGAAAATAGTACATATATAAATTTTTACCTAAAACTGTCTTCTTGTAGTAAATATTGTTGAGACTACTTTTCTCCGCGAGCGGCGAAAATACTGTCCCCCCTCTCGCACTCGCTTCGCTCGCGTTCCCGGGATCGGCGCCTGGGGAATTGGCTCCTGGCGGCGCCGTCTGAACGATAGGCGGACGCTCCTCTATCCACGTTTTCCGCCGGATGCAGCAGGCGCCTAAACAGAAAAATCTTTCCTGTCGCTGACGCAATTCATGTTCCCTTCGTTCTCTCTACACTTTTTGTCGTCAATGGCGTTAATAAATAGACGAAAAGCGACAATACGAGTAAGTCCCTTCAGGGAAGCCCGTCAAAATATAATTGGTAAGTGTCGTTCGAGTTCTAATGGGAAGTCGATTTGTATTTTATATTCAATTCGCTAAACATTTAATGTTGCCGATCTTCAAGGTATTCCGGTGTCCTATACCTGTTATATCAGAGTAAGTGGCATACGTGTAAGAATTTTTGTAATAAATGTGATTATTATATTGCAAAACATCTATACATAACTTTTGTATTTGTAACCTGTACAATACACAATAAAGATGATTGTTCTTGCGAAAAATTTTTTTAGAATTACATTGTATATTTTAGTCTCGAAATGCCTAAATGAGGGGGGGGGGCGAAATTTTTCTCCGGGCGGACACCCATGCTTCGCCCCTAGCTTAACCTTTTACACGTGAACTTATTGTAACAGTACTTGTGCTAAAATCTACCTCCAGAATATCTCAAATCATTTTGCCGAATGCTTTTTTTGTCGGACGGGATCCCCTCCATCCACTCTCAACAGAACCCACTTAAACTAACAAACTATTATCCTATACAAAAACGTCCGCCTAAGTCTTACATGCATCCCCGATTTGGTCCACCTCATCGCCATGAAGTCTCCGTCACTTTCAAACATTCAAAAATAAATTCGTCTGGCTCTAGACATCGTCGAGTAAGCATCGTATCGCTCCGCTTATCGCTGTGCTTCGGTGCTCCACTCAACTAGTGTTTAGTTGCGCGTTCAAACGGGTGCCGCTACCAGCAGCCCATTATTTCTAACAGTGTTGTTTAGTGTGTACCAGTACTGTTTATTGTTCACAACGAAATATTTTTTCTACTAAGTGAAAGTTAAGTTGTGCAGCGAAAGCTGTATGTTCGCATCAAATCCCCCCGGTTTTGGGGGTCAACTTGTGTCAGCAGCACAAGTTCTCAATGGTGACACGCCAGATCAGTTCGCAACTATGAATGGAGGTATGCTCCCATTCCAAACACAGATGGCAGACTTTCAACCCCAGGGGCAATTTAACACATCTCAACCGCCCGCCCAGCAGCTGGATGGAGAAACAGACAGATCATTGACCAACCTTCAGTCAGTAAGCACTAGCGATGCTGATGTTAACAGGTATGGAGTTGCACCGCAACATTCAGTTAGTCAACAGTTTACTAGTGAGTGTAATGAACAAAATAAAGGTCTAAAACGTTTGCATGTAGATCTCCCAGAGGAAAACAATGGTTCTAAAAGATTATTGCACAATGTGCCAATTCAGAATAGGTACGATGGTTTTGAAAATATGACCGAAGAAAATTCGCAAAACGGAAGGGAAGAAAGTGACGAAACATTCATTAAAATACCACCCTTTTATGTTCATAAAGTTATTAACTATACCTTATTTATCAGTGAACTGGATTCTATTGCAAAAGACAAATTTTCAACTAAATTAGAAAAAGATACTGTAAAAATTCTATTTAGCTCAATAGAGGACTATCGAGAATACCGGAAATTTTGTGAAAAAGAGAAAATCGAACACCACACATACAGGGACCCTACTCAAAAATGTTTTTCAGTTGTTATAAAAGATCTTCCAATCACCTATTCAGAATCGGAAATATTTAACAAACTTTCGAAAAACTTTCAAGTTCTAAAAGTTGTTTGGCTGTTCGGAAGAGAACGTAAACCGTTAACTACCGTTGCTGTAGATTTAACTGATAATGAAAATAACAAAGCAATTTTAAGAATTGATAAATTTATATATAACATTATTAGAGTGCAAATTCGCAACAAGCCTAAAGCCCCAATTATGTGCAAAAATTGTCAGACTTTTGGCCATTCACAGGCAAATTACGGAAGGCGACCTAGATGTGTGAGATGTTCAGACAATCATCATTACTCTCAATGTGATAAACCTAAATATAATAATGTACCGAAATGTGTAAACTGCAGTGAGGTGCACACGGCTAATTACAAAGGCTGCAAAGCTTACAAAGAAGCAGTTAAAAATATAACTGGAATCGGGCTAATCTTAAATTTTCAAATCACCAAAATAGGCAGTACTTAAATCACCTTCCGAATCAGAACGCTCAACCTTATCACTATGTCCCTCAAGAGTTTCCTCCTCTGCAATCAAACCCAATGCCCTTGCATTCTTTCGCTTATCGCGCTAGTCAACCGCCTACGCAAGATAACAGGAACCCGCAGCCAGTTCTCCAAAATATGAATGTAATAAACGAAAACCTAATTCAAACAATTATAAACAATATTCTTTCTTCAATCATACCTCAGTTACACCAAATGGTTGAAAGACTTATTTCCATGCATATTAATGGCACAAAATAAAATAGAAAACTTTAAACTTCTCAACTGGAATGCCAATGGCGTAAAGCGCCAAGAGAACGAATTAAGATACTTTCTACAAGTCCATGACATAGATGTAGCGTGTATTTCAGAAACACATTTAAAGCTGGGAGAAAGATTTTCGATCCCCAACTATTTATCCTACCGCAGTGATAGAATTTCGCTAATAGCATCAGGTGGGGTAGCAATTCTCATCAAAAGGAAAATTAAACATACGCTAATACAATCCCCGTCCTCAAACGAAATAGAATCAATTATCATCAATATCGAATTGGTATCATCTAACATAATTGTAATTGCAGCGTATAAACCTCCAAACAAAAATTTCCGTCGAGTTTCATGAAAGCAGTATTTGATGGTAGATCGCAAATATTACTAGCTGGAGATCTAAACTGTAAAAACCAAATTTGGAACTGTAATACTACTTCATATAATGGCAAACTCCTTCAGAAATTTGCACTGCAAAGAAATCTTAATATATTAGCTCCTTCAGAGCCAACATACTACCCCTATAACCCAAATGTTGTTCCTGACATTCTAGACATAGTGATTACACAAAATCTAAATCTACCAATTTACCAAAATATGAAACCAGAATTAGATTCGGACCACAACCCAGTAATAATTTCATTCAAAGCTGAACCTCAGCTATATCAAAACGAAAAAATAATTGATGGAAAAGTAAATTGGGGCATGTATAGACACTTTCTAACAAATGAATGTCAGTATCCGGAAAATCTTAAAACATCATCAGAAATAGACAATTGTATTAGCTCCCTCGAAAATGTAATTAAAAATGCTATTAAAAGATCTATTAAAGTCAGAAATTTCACCAAAAATTATACTCCTCTTCCAAAGCCACTACTAAATTTAATCAAAGAAAAACATAACCTTCGCAGAGTGTGGCAATATTCACGTAACAAAACTTTGAAACAAAAATTAAATAGTATCTCTGTAAAAATTAAACAAGAGCTTCATAAAGTTAGATGTACACATTTTCAAAACTATTTAGCCAGCATCCCCCCAAACTCTAGGGCAATGTGGAATACAGTTAAAATGATAACAAAGGAAAAATCTTTTATTCCCTAGTTATCAACTAACACTGGACTAGCAACGACGGATTTCGAAAAAGCAGAAAAACTAGCGGAAAATTTTGAAAAAATATTTGAAACCGACCCTGTAACCGACATTGATTTCCAACTAGAGGTGGAAGAAAACTTATCAGCTCCGCGATATACCGTTCCGACAAAAACTAAATTTATAGCCCCATCCGAGACGCAGCAAATCATTAAGACATTAAAACCGAGAAAATCAGCAGGTCATGACTTAATCAATAATAAAATGATGAAAGAATTACCTCGCAATGCGGTTGCAGCATTAACAGCACTCTTCAATGCATGTTTAAGATTAGGATATTACCCGAAGACCTGGAAAACGGCTATTATAACTCCAATATGTAAGCCGAACAAAAATCCACAAGATCCTTGTAGCTATAGACCAATAAGCTTGCTACCGACCTTTGCCAAAATATTTGAGAAACTTACAAAATCTCGTCTATTCAAATTTTTCACCGAAACCAAGGCCTTACCCAATACGCAGTTCGGATTTCGTCCAAACCATTTCACAAGCCATCAGTTGTTAAGAGTAACAGAATACATCGCGGAAGGATTCCACGACCACATGTACACAGCTGCAATTTTTCTCGACATTGCACATGCCTTTGATAAAGTATGGCATCTGGGACTTCTTTACAAACTACAAACATTGGGAACTCCAGATTATCTCCAAAATATCATTAAAAGTTTCTTAGCAGAGAGAGATTTCAAAGTTAATATTAACAATAATAAATCAAGAGCACACATCATTAAAGCCAGCGTGCCTCAAGGCTCTCCACTATCACCCTTATTGTTTAATATATGCATAGTATACATTGTTTAATGTATACTACCCAGAAATGACATACTCAGAAATAGCACTTTATGCGGATGATACAGTATTATTTAATGCAAATTTTGATATTACCAACGCTTGCAAAGATCTCCAGTCGGACTTAAACGAATTTGTCAAATGGACAATGAAATGGAGAATTGCCATAAATCCTACCAAATCACAGCCTAAAATATTCACATTAAGAAAACTTAATCAACCACGACAAATTGAAATTAATAATATTGTAATTCCATGGCTGCCTAATGAAACACCTGTTAAATATCTAGGTATATTACTAGATCAAAAATTAACATGGAAAAACCACATTCAAGAGATCTCAAACAAAACATATGCAAAATTTAACAAACTTTATCCCGTAATAAATAACAAGTCTTCGCTTAGTCTGGAATGCACATTATCCGTATTTAAAAGGGTCGTCCGTATTTAAAAGGGTTTTATACGTCCTTCATTAACTTATGCCCAAATTTGGAACAATATAGCAAACACACATCTAAAGAAACTTCAAATTATCCAAAACAAGTACTTACGAAAAGCCGTACAAGCCCCATGGTTTATTCCAAATAAGCAAATACACAGAGAGCTAAATATTTCTCCCATCAATGAGTAGATTCAACAGGTGAGCAACAGATTTTTCACCCTTCTTCCGTCTTGTACAAGTGCACAAATATTTAATCTAGGCAAAAATGCTTCTATTCCAAACAGCATTATCTCCCGATACCCCAAAGATTCTCTTAAACTACCGTAAATTAGAATGAATCCACTCCCCCCCCCTTAACCACTTCTGCTGCCAAAACGTCAAATAACTTAAGAGGTTAACTTAAAATCTAATAAAACTTAAAACAATCTCATCTGAATTACTGCTCTTCAGACTTTGTTTTTCGAGGTAGCCGTGTGGCCTTCCTCAAATACTATTAGCCAAAAGGCCAAAAAATTATGCTGTATTATAAGATTGTACATTAAAACCTCTGAAAGGCATATTATGCCGAACAGGAAGAAAATAAATTTTAAAAAAAATAATAAATTCTTGAAGAGAATAACCGGAGCTTTTGTGAGCAGATCACAAATCCACAGATGCCTTGCGTCCTGTGCAATAGACTCATCATTCACCAGCCACTTTTCATCTTCTTCCACAGATTTCCATCTGCCTCAAAAGCACCATCTATTTCCCTACGAAGAACCTCTTCATATTTTCCATGAATCCACAAAATGTTTCCCTGAGACTACGCGATATTTCTTCCTTAAAATTATTTTCCCCAGCACCTGCAATAACTCATTCTTCTGGTAGTTTTGATTAAGCTCCTGGAAATTAAAATCATTTTACCCTCACAAGTTTTGCGGAACATTACTTGGAATATCCTGCAATTTTATATTATATAGCTTACGGCAAGAAATCAACGGAAACATTGTACGGATTTACATACGGATATATCGTATGTAAATGAAAAGGCAGACTAGTGATATAAACAAATTTAAAATAAACTAAAAATTAACTACACCCGCACGTTTTCCGACAAAATCCCAGCTGTAAGCAAAAAATCCTACAAAATACGTATTGAGGTTTTTCATAAAATACGTACAGCCCTTCTCAAACATCATATGAGTCCATTGATTATTTTGGGCATTTTGAAAAATTGTCATCGTCAAAAATATAGTAGACATTATGTATGTTGTAACTGAATGGAAAGAGAATCTATATTACAATTTCCTATTCGCGCAGAAATTGAAATAAAAATATGCTGCAGGCCACTAGTCAAATGTATATTTCATGAACGTTAGTAAAAACTAAGCCACTTACGAAATTGGAAAGAGTCGCAGACATGTCTCAAACCGAGCTTCTTTCGGTCGAAAGATTCAGACCAGGGTTTGTGAATGGGTGCATTAAAGAAAAACCCATGGTGCAAAATTTCAGACCGCTAAGGGTGACACAAGCGTTATGAACGAAATTAGCGTACCGTACAGTGTCGCAAAACGGTCATTCGGCTGCACGAAATATTCGATGCACCCTGCATCAGCACAGGCTTTGCACCTCTAAAGAACACAAAACTGCGACATTTTAAATGTAATTTTACAATCAAACCATTAAGAAGGTAATGCATCCAATATTTATTTTTTTCTCAATATTTCATGTAGCTTGCACAGTTTGTTGGGTACAAGTTTCGGGGTACAGAGAGTGTGAACTCTCTAAATTCTAATTTGGTTTTCTCGGCTCTCTTGATCCGCAGTTAGAATCTGCAGCAAGATGCTCTGGGCACATTTGTATTGGGGTTACGAAACCAAATCCTGCCTTTTATGTAATATGCGTAGGTAGGATACCGGCTGCCGCCATCCGCCTCCGCTGTGGGAGTGGCCCAAGCCAGTGGCCGCATCGCCGGTGGTTCTCACCGTCCCCGCCAGGCGGCCGGGCGCGCGCCGAGCGCCGAGACGCCTGAGAATCGGGCGCTTCCGCTCGCCTGCCTCCGCGCACCGCCGCTCCGCGCTCCGCTCCGCGCTCCGGTGGTGCCCGTGCGCCGGAACGGGCGGTGCGGCGGCGTGGAAGAGGCGGCGGCGGGGACGGGGGCGGCGGGGACGGGGGCGGCGGGTTCGGGGGCGGCGGGGGCGGCGGGGGCGGCGGGGGCGGTGGGGGTGGCAGGGCGGCGAGGGGCGGCGGGGGCGGCGGGGGCGGCGGGGCGCGGCGTGGGCGGCGGGGGCGGCGGGGCGCGGCGGGGGCGGCGGGGCGGGGGCGGCGGGGGCGATGGGGGTGGCAGGGCGGCGGGGGCGGCTGGGCGCGGCGGGGTGCGGCGTGGGCGGCGGGGCGTGGGCGGCGGGGCGGGGGCGGCAGGCGGCGCACGGAGCGCGACGTGGAAACTGCCGCGGGAGGAAGACGCTCCGTCAAGCGGTCGATGGCAGCTGACGGAGGGCAACTGCATTTTGCGCCGCATTTCCAGTGATTGTGGTCGAAAAGTTTTCGTGTGTTCCACTTCCTACGCCCCGTGCTCAAAACACACTTCAATTAACAATCGGTCCTTCTTTAAAAAAAAGAAAACATTATCTGCGCAATTTTTACATGCTTTCCCCATTGGGTCCATATCATCATTATCGAATTTCCGTCATCTGGAAACATTCGAAAACAATTGTGCAAAGGAACTTGGTTTATTCGGCACCCAAACTGGTCACTGCGTTAAGCGTGCTCGCTTCTACAACAAAATTTTGGGAAGTAAGATTTGAATTCCTATTCACTTGCTGAACATTGAGCCTATCCATTTAGTGGAGAGGAGTAGAACATTTAATTTATTTCGTTTCGCTTAAATTAAAAGTAAAAGCTACACGCATCTTATTACCCACTCAAGTCGCATTCATGTGACCACCGCCTATGTTGGACATAAATTTGCAATAACCCTTCACAGACGGCAGGTGGCAGCACTAACAGCGGAGGTTATATAAAGCGTGTTGGGTGCAAGCGGAAAACAGCGCAGAAGTTGTCGCAAAGCGATTTATCGACAGAGAGAATTTTGGGAAAGTCCGAAAGGGCATGCGCATTGGCTTTCGGGCCAGGGGCGGAAGCATTGCCGAAACGGCTAAGTTCGTTAAGCGTTCGCTTGCCGCCGTGGTTAAAGTACACCACGCATCGCAAACTGATCATATCCAAAATCGGAACCGGGATACCTGTGGCACACCACGGGCTTTGGATAGCACGGGAGAACCACGGCTGCGGAGATGTGTATAGGCGGATTGGCATGCAAGTGTTTTCTCGACTGGCCGCCCAGATGAAGCCACGGGCTACCAACAGGGTCCCCTCATGACTCGTTCGGCAAACGTCGCTGCGCATCCGTGGCAGCAGCAGCTGCCTGGTTCACGCTCCTGTCCGCCTGCAGTTCCTCGGCGACGAAGGCTGGAATTCGCTCGCCAACTGGGCACCCACCGAGTGGCGGCAGGTGGTCTTTCCAGATGAATCACGTTTTCTGCTCCATCGGACAGACCGTGTGCTCGGAAGCGTCTGAGCGCAAACAATCTGCAACAATCGCCCGACGGCCCAGGGAGAGGGATGGTGTGGGGAATGTTTTCGTGGTATGTCCTGGGTGACCTCGTTTTTATCAAAGGCGCAACGCAATCGTGGATCAACAGAAGTATACAGCCATCCGTGGGGACCATGTCCACCGCATGCAGATCGTTTTCCCTCAGCAAGACCGTATCTACCAACAGGACAACGCAACGCGTCATACAGCTCGCGATGTACATGCGTGGATGTGTGGCTCGAAGAGCTTCAGAGAAGGGAGAGTTTACAGTACTCCCCTGGCTGCCACTCATCCGCTTCACACCCAATAGAGAATCATCTCGATCGGGCTGTTCGCGCAGTGGATCCTAGCGCAGCTTGGCTCTAGACCATGGCTCCACATCCCTGTTGGTGCCATCCAGAGCCTAATTGACTCTTCCTGCACGTCTCGCAGCGGTCAGCGCTGCAAAAGGGAATTGTTAATGATTTCAAGATTATTCAGGATTTTCGCGGTGGTCACATTAACTGACTGCACTATGTGGTATCGGCATCGCAATGATTGTGGCATGAACAGGAACGTTTTGGTTTCAAACGCGTCTGAAACGCTTTCAGGGGGGTGGGGGTGGAATATGGATTAGCGCTTACTCAGCCGTAATCTGACGGCTATCAGAATTTTGTCATTTTGAAGTGGCCACTACTGAAACAATTTCAAATGTGCAGAACGTGGAGACGTAGAATGCCTTATAGTGGTTAGGATTAAATGAAAATAATCTCTTTGTTTTCGCTTATTTTATATTTCAAGAATAACCGAAAACATGTTGTTAGTATTGGCATTGTAATAACTAACATGAGAGATACATTTTTTGATTTTTTTATCTGAGGCTTTTTGATAGGTGGTAGAAAGTATAACGATTGGCCATTACTGAATCAAGTATCTGACCACTATCACTATTTTGTTATTTTCAGGTGGCCACTACTGCAACAACATAAGGATTTAATTAAAATAGAACAAATTAAAAAGTGGCCTTCTTTAGAACAAATATATTTAGAAAAAGGTATGCAAATTGTCAATTGAGTTTCACGTAACGGATTCACTTAGTTCAGTGTGTTCACTTAGTTCACTTAGTTCAATTTTGAGAAAAATAAAATGTCCGTAACTGGTCACAAATGATGCCTTTTCCCTACAATGGGTAAAAATACGTTTTCATTCATGTTTATAACTTAAGCTATTATAATATATTACTAGTAATAATTTTGTTAAACACTATTTGCGTTATTGGTATTACGCATGCCATGACTCATAAACGTATGTCTTCCAAAGACTGCTATTTACGGCTTCAACACTTCTTTACATTCACATTTCTAGGAATTTGTATTTTGTATTATCTGACCTCAATACAATGATTTTATCGATCAGTGATTCCGGGCGAGACACCTAAGATCACTTGTCCCGCAAGTGTAGCGCGTGTCTTATCGCGGGGGGTGGCGGTGTTCTTCCTCGGTTGAATGGCGCGGTCCGGCGCCGACCTACGCCCGCTTGCAGGGATTTCCCCCACCAGGTATCTCACGCCAGCGGGGCACCGCCCCAGCCGGGACACGCTCTAAGCTTTAGGGTGATCTCTCGGCATGTGTGGTCAAGCAGTGCATTTGAATGTAAGTGGAGGGAGTTGAACAAGGAAGAACAAGGGAAGCAAGCGCGCGGTCCGTGGCTCGTTTGTTTCGGAAGTGCTCCAGCATTCGCCTGGTGCTCATCGGAGAAACCACGGAGAACCACCAATCAGAGCAGCCGGTTACTCACCTCCCGGCAGCGGCTGAATTCGTCCTAGCTGAGAAGCTAGTGTAGAAAATCTTGTCACCAACGAGATTCGAACCCCAGGACCTCCCGGTCAGAGGCCCTGCAGTGACATCAGTTGATGACGTAAGCCGCGTTTGTCAGTACCTCACGACAAGGTGCGCTGTTGAACTCTCTCTCGGAGTATGGTATTCTGCCTTTTTCTGAAGAGGAATTTAAAATATTGTGGTTATGCACCGCACCCTCGGAGTTGGCGGACGACACTGAAGGATGCGACGCTCGTTGCAAAAGAGACTCTGTGGCCACGATGAGCCCGCACCGATGAAATAGCGAGACGTTTATCTTCCTTGCAACGGAGGGTTTTGTTCGAGGTTATTCGCTCCAATTGACTGAAAAACAGCAATTGAATTGAACACGATAAATCAATCAATAGTGGAAACAATAACAATTAAAGCGTGATTTCAACATTGCAAAATATCAACAAAATGCTGTCTTTGCAGCACTAAAAGTGCAGTGGTTTATAAGACCAGTACGAGGCGGAGATGTATCCTAAAATACGGTCCACTGATCGCATGGGAGTTCTCCTTTTTTCATTCTCATCCCTCCTTCTTCCCTTACATAGTCATGAATACCTGCACCACACTATCACCCATGTGTGGAGAGCAGCCTGGAGTTGAGAACGTCCTGCGGCTGCGGGGGGCGGGGCGCTGGGGAAGGACACCCGGAGGAGGAACATCTGAAGTGTGAGTGGGGGCGGCATTACAGTTGGCCAGGGTCACAGCCGTTACGAGACCAATGGTCTAATTTGCTAGGGCGCTACCAATTCTCTTTCACTCAATCACTCGGCCACGTAAGACGGAAAGTTTAAAAGGGGCCTGAGGTGATATTCGTCTATACTGCAATTCAAGTTCAAATTTAAGCATCACTTTGTAAATGAATTTCGTTGAGTAATCATTTTTAAACAGACTATTCTATTTCACTATTAAACTGTACACTCATGGGATTGTGCAAAATTTGTTGCTGGGTGGGGGCCACGCGAAAATTTGTTCAAGGCGTCTTGTCTTGATATCGTGAACGAGTGCTATATTTAATGTTAGTATTAATTATCAGTATTATATTATAAGCATTAGTATTATTATTATTTGTAGTAATAGTACTAGTAGTAGTAGAAGTATAATAATATTAATTATTTAATAAATATCGAAGTATTAATATTATATTAAACATTTCTAGACGCGAGTACTATTTACTGTGTGAGTGTCGTAAGTGTAGTGAAAGTTTTAACTGGAAGGGGGCGGAGTTCTCCCCGACTGGAACGCGAGAATGCCCTATAAATCGAATTGTCCGGTTTCTCCCTGCAGATACCTCCACGAGCGGGCCAGTGCTGCAGCGAGGAGAAGCTGTAGCTCTCGACGGACCTCTGGCCCCACGTGGCTGCGTGGGGCGCGCGCGTGCGAGGGAGGAGAGAGGAGGTTCACGAATGAAGAAGGAAGCGGCGCACGCGTCCCCGTCTCGTGGATGAAAGGACCTTTCACCTCGTATTCATCGGTTTCTGATGGATCGATTAGTGATCCCGGGCGCGTCAACTACAGAGGTCATTCAACCCGTATGTGTAGTGCATGGTTTTCCGCCTAAGGTGGCGCTGATCTTCCCCCACTGGATGGTGAGATCCGGAGCCCTCCTGCCCGCCTTGGCTAGTGGAGTTTTTCCTAACTAGGAACCTCCCACCGGCGGGCCACCGTCCCAGCCGGGACAAGCCCTAAGGCCTTGCCTGGACTCCCGGAACGTGTGGTAGTGTAGTGCATGTTAGTGTAAGTGTATGTAAGTAAAGGGTGAGGATAGGACAGGATAGATCATGCGTGTTGTTCGGGACATTCGCCTGGTGTTGATGGGAGAAACCACGGCAAGCTACCGATGAGAGCGGCCTGCGGCTGCACTCGACCTACCACCAAGACCGAGAGCGGAGCCGTGCGTGCGTGCGTGGCCGCCGTGAGAGCGCCGAGAGGGCGGGAGGCCGCCGAGGGAAACTCGAGCCTGGGAAGGGCGGCGGCGCGAGACGGCGCCGCGGTCGCGGTCGCGCTGGCCGGCCACGGCGCTCGCCGCCGCCTCCCATGAGAACGCCCGCCAGCCCCTCCCGCCCCCCGCCGCGGCGGCTGGACCTTCCGCGTCCCGTCTGCACCTGCCCTGCCTCCCACAGGACACTCCCATAAGCTACCAACAGAATTTTTCGATCCCCATACGCTACAACTGACGAGTCTTTTCTCATGATAAATCAGATAAGCACGATATTGTATTATATCTAAAACTAGAATATTTCCCTCGTCACATCGGGATTCACTGAAACTCTTCGATTTATACAACAGACAAGAAGGCCATGTTGCTCTTGTGACAGGTCATGTATCTTATTTTCGGCTGTGCAGGGAAACTTCAGGTCAGTTACTTCAAAAAATGACTCAGATAAAAATAATCCAACAATGTATCCCTCATGTTAGTTATTACAATGCCAATACTAACAACATGTTTTCGGTTATTCTTGAAATATAAAATAAGCGAAAATAAATAGATTATTTTCGTTTAATCCTACCTCTATAAGGTATTCTACGTCTCCATGTTCTGCACAATTGAAATTGTTCCAGATTCAGGACTGAGTTACGGCCAATCGATATTCTACCCCCTAAAAGCGTTTCAGACGCGTTAGCAACCAAAACGTTCCTGTTCATGCCACATCATTGCGACGCCGATACCACATAGTGCAGTCAATTAATGTAACCACCACGAAAATCCTGAAATATCTTGAAATCATGAACAATTCCCTTTTGCAGCGCTGATGTAATACATATGTTCACATTTTCGTGTATAAATTACGAAAGAGGGTAAGAGAATAATGTGTTCTACAAAATTCCTACGGATTTCTAATGGGAGAGAGGGTATGGGTCAACGAACAATCTTATATAAATATTATTAAATTGTATTATGTAAATGTATTTTTCATACATTCATCATTCTAATTTAAAATAGCTGAATTTGGCTTTTTTCAGTTTCGCGGCAATTTGGTTGTGAGGTATGCGACACTCCAGTTGAAACAATACTTAGTATTTTCTCATTTCTATGTTGGCAGTGTAACATTTTAACAATTGTAACCGTAACAATTGTACCGATTACAATTCAGGAGTTGCATTAAATTATACACCGCAATTGTGATTCAACTATTTTTGACATTTAACTGTGATTTAAATTCATTGCGATTACAATAATGAACATATTATAAAGTATAAGATAATTTTATTGAAAAGATCGTAAGAAATATTGGAAGAAGGAAAGGGTCTACGCCAAAATTGACCGTCGGACCCCTCTCGACAGCTTCCGCTCTCCTCGTGCTGCTTCATCCCCCCTCGCCTCATGTCGCTTCCAATCAAGACCAGGCGAATGCCGGAGCAGTACCCGAACAAACGGGCCACGGACCGCGCGCGATCTTTCCTTCCTCTGCCTTGTCCTAACCTCACCCCTTGCACACACACACACACACACACACACACATACACACACACACACACACATGCACTACGCTACCACACAAGCCGGGAGGCAATCGGGAGCTTAGAGCTTGTTCCGGCTGGGGTGGTGCCCCGGTGGGAGATACCTGGTTGGGGAAATGCCCGCTAGTCGACTGTAAGTCGGCGCCGGATCTCGCCATCAAGCTCGGAAAAGATCACCGCCACCTCCCGATGAAAAGCCATGCACTACATTGACGGGACTGATGATCTCAATAGTCGAAACACTAGCAATCAATCAATCAATCAGTGAATCATGTCGCTCCACCCACCCCGGCCACCTCTTCCTCTCCACCCCGATCAGTAGTCCCCCGCTCCGTCCCGCGCCACTCGCCTCCTCGGCCCCTGCTCCCGCCCCCCTCCACTCGAAGCTTCCGCTGTCCTCGCACTGATTGCGTCGGTGGCATGACTGTTAACGTGACGGGCTGTTGTACTCAAGTTTGCAGCTCCAAAGCCGATCGACGCTGTGGATTTTTAAGGGCGAAAAAATCCTTCGTACGCTTTCCATCGGAGGGGAAGTAAAGCCGATTGTCCCATATGGTAGGTTAATTTACTGCATGTGAAAAATGCTCAAGCCTAAACGAAGCTTCTGAACTAAATTAAAAATCGCCAATTTCGTCCCGCGAGTAAAACCTCATTTCTCCACTAGATGGTGAAAGGAGCGTAGCGAAATATGCGTGGTCAATAACTGATTCTGCACCCCGCTCGCCTTGCCCCATGCCGCTCCTCCCACTCCGCAGTGGCGTGTGCTGCTTTCATGCCCCGAGCTACCGCTGACTTTACGAATAATCTGACTATATAGCTATTGTAACAAATCTCTACTTCTTTATTACTGAATGTCAAATCTACTATTTGCTTACCAATTTACAATCTGGGCAACCCGATCCGCCCGCCATACGGGAGACAAGAAACCTCCAAAAGTTTTTTGGCTATTGATTGCTGCGGATTTGCTCGTTGCTTGCAGACATTTTCTCACTTCTGGATCAGAATTCAACTTCTGACTGATCTTAGCGGGCGCTGCACCTAATGACTTAAATCACTTTCAGGTTGCACTACACTCAGCAATTTTATTTTTTACTTCAATGAACGAATACAACTTCTCAGAACTTTTGGTTACAACTATCACTCGTCCAAACAAAACTAAACTTTCTACCTCACAAAATACTCGACTTCCATCTTATACCAAAGCCTCCTAGCAACCACCTGCCATTGTCTACTCTTTTCCTGAATAATTGGTATATCACACTATACATAATCTTCGATTATGTAGTTCTTCTAGTTTGTACTATTTTTATTACACAATATTATTTATTATTTATATTATACAATATAATGCGTTATTCTATAATTATAATAATTATGTTTATAAAAACCTTATTATTTATTAACATATTATATTATGTATGTTTTCCTGTGACATTTTTTAAAGTATCTTACTAAATTGATAATAGTTAACTTTGACACTATCATATACTTAATGTTTGCAATTTTAACACTTAAAACACTCTTAATATAATGTGTTATGTATATGTACACCTACCACGAAACGTGTATCGTCTTGCACAAAAGCGCACATCTATTTACTCTGTCCGTTTACTGCCCACTGCCTCCGAACTGCTCCGAACGTGTCAAGAAACCTCTCGGGAAATCGGCACACTGAGCCCTTGGCTGGCCCATATCATAAACTGGTAGGAAGGGAGGGAGTGAATCATGGAACGAACGCACGCTGTGTGAGTGCGTCTGGGTTGCCAGTGGTTTCTTCTGCGTTGTCAACGATCGAACGATTTAATACAGATCTCAACGGAACAGATTATACAGAATCTCGAAAAATGTATGTCATTGAAAAAGACTGTGGCCTATAATTGTTTTTAGTATCATTTATCTTGACATATTTTTGTTGTCGTAATTTTCTCGGGCTGCCGCCGGTAGCCTCGGTTGCCTACAGCATACGCCACTGCCGCTCCGACCGTCTTGCTCTCCCCACTTCCGCTGCTCCTCGCGCCGCGCCGCGCCGCGCCGATCTTTTTCGGAGCGGAAAAAGGGGAGGGGCCTCTTGAGACAAAGAAGCGACGCCGCAGGTGCGAGCCCTCCGCCGATGCGTTCAGCCGTGTCTCTTCACAGGTGGCCGATCCTCCGGCGCGGTGCGCTGGAATTCTGGGATTGCTATCCACGGCGCTTGAGTCGCGCTTGTTTTTGCTGGGGGATAAGTAATCAGGATGAATGGTCGCTCGTTCTGTTGGTGCCCATGAATGGACTGTGCCCTTGTGTTGACTTCGCTGCCTCTTATATAGACTTGGACTTAAGGGAAAAAAGATCTGGCTGGCTTTCACTCTTTTATGTGCTGGCTTTAAACATTGCTGTTTAAAGATGTGTGCAAAAATGGGAAAATGGTTTTAATAGCACTTATATTGCTAAATTCTTAGAGTATTAGTGTTTTTCTTTTACTATTATAACAAGATGAAAATACTGATATCATTTTAAGTAAGTTTTTGAGAACTTGAAAACCGTAAGATATTTGAAATTTAAAGAATTTTAAGAACTTATGAAAGTCTTACAATCTCCACCTCAATGAAGTGCGAGCTGTCATTCAGTAATAATGCCAATACTACAGACATATTTTCACACAAATAGTACTAATTTCATTGTAATGATATTAAGACGTTGAATGAGTTGATCTATATCATAATAGTGAATATTGAAAATGTTGAAAACGTTCATTTTACAGCTGTGAGTATGCTGCCGCGCCTGATCAGATACGGGTGGGAGTTCCTCCCTGGGGCTCCGATGTTTGCTTGTATGGCATGGTGGGACTCGCACATTAAAGGGACCATCCACCTGTCACACCTCGCCCTCCTCGGGCTTGACGCCTTCGTGCGTAACATCGGGGCTGTGGGCTCGAACCACCGGCAAGCCATGAATGTTGTTGTAGCGTGGCGTGCATTCCTAACGCTTTGTGAATCGCCCTTGAAGTTAAAATCCTGTCCTTATTTCCTTCCCTTCCCGGGCTCGAGAGCAGGGGATAAGACTTGGTCACCGGGACTCAGTGCATCAACTGATGTAACTGGAGTCCCTCTGACCGGGAGGTCCTACGCTCACACCCGATGGCGGCAGAATATTCGACACTGGCTTGTCAGCTACGTCGAATTCAGTCGCTGCCTGGAGGAGAATTCTAGCGGCCGGCTGCTCTGATCGGTAGTTTTCCGTGGTTTCTCCCATCAACACCAGGTGGATTCCGGAGCAGTTCCCTAACAAACGGACCGCGCGCGATCTTTCCTTCCTTATCCTTGTCCTATTCTCTCCTCTTACACTAACACTAACATGCACTACACTACCACCCATGACGGAAGACCGGTCGGGAGCTTAGAGCTTGTCCCGGCTGGGGCGCTGCCCCGCTGGCAGGAGATACCTGGTTGAGGGGAAAATCCCCGCTAGTCGACAGTAGGTCGGCGCCGGATCTCGCCATCCAGCGGGGAAAAGATCTTCGCCATCTCCCGAGAAAAATCACGCACTACACTTACGGGACTAATGACCTAAGTAGTTGACACGCCCGGAAAAATTAATCAATAAGATCTGGTGCCCACGTAAGGGTCTACGGGCCGCAGCCATCTGTGTGTGTAGCCCTCTCACGAGGAACTAAGGGCGCTACACTCAAGAACGTTGCTTATTCAAAAGTACATGCACAATGTCCGATTCAAAAGTCACACTGGATACACAGACGGGAAAACTGGTAAGTACCACGGTGGCGACGCCTGGTGTGGTAAGTCTCAGACGAGACCGAAAAGTGCTAAATGTAGTAAAAACCGGAATATTGTTCAATACTTATAAACATATTGTAAACATGTGGCATAATGGCTCCCAACTCTTTGTTTTCGGTCAACTGTCTTGCTTCCACACAGTAAATACTGATAGCTTGTCACGTTTCAGGTAAATTTACCTTTCACTTACTCCTATTCAGTTATTTACTCTACCTTCAGTTAGACTGTTAGTATTTTGGAGAGAAATTTTCTTTTAAACTGAAAAAATTTTATGTTTTGTAATGTAATACATTACACTTTTGAACTTGGATTTACTGTAAACAAATTTTCTTCCAAAATGCAATTAAATTTTCCAGAAGTACGTAAATTTTCTAATAATAAAGTGAATATGTAATTTGAAAGCTCACAAAGCACATTACAATAATGAGTGTAATTGGGTGTGAAGCGAACTTTTCTGTGCGTTAGCGCTGCGCCCGTTGCTCGTGTGGAAAGGCCTTCGTGGAGCGGGCGGTTCTAAGCCGCGTCCCGGATGGACTGCAAAGCTGTTTCTATACAATTAGAGACAATACTGATCGTCAAAAAGAAAAATAATGTTCATTTTAATGAAACAATGGTATATAATGAATTAGTTTACGTTTGTATTGTACACATTTAAAAAAATACTTAATACGCCTGTAACAAGTAATGTACTTCAGCTTCCGGGTCAATGACCCCCATTTCGATCAGTTTTTTGTCCAGTTTCCCTGATCCGTTGAGCAAATGTTGAGATGGCCCTTTGTTTTGCTTCTGGACGTAAATGTAGCTTCACTGTGCGCACGTTTTGTTGAGCACTCCTTTTGCTCGTAGTTCATTTACCGTTGAAATTGATTTTCTATAACTCGGGAACAAACATTTTTCAAATTTTATTTTCTAAAATAATAATTATTTTCTAAATTTCTTGTTTCTAGTTTTTCAATTTTTTTTTTTAATTTTGGGTCTCAAGTAAATGTGCGCAAATAATCTCTTTCCCCACATGTCATATACAGTTTTTACTGTTTTTGACCAAAATAAATAAATAATAAAAACCCAGAGAATTTTCAAGTGATCTAACTGGTTGATTGTGTGTTTGCTTCCCCATTTCAGGTGGATATCGGAACAAACCAAGTGATGTAACAATGTGGATAAACCCATTAGAGCCCTTTGGTGGGGTCCTCCTCAGAGAAATCACAAATAGAGGCCTTTCTATTGAATTTATAGCGTCTATGTATTTTTAATAGGAATGAATGATATAGAATTAGATCCAATAATGACGAAAAATAGAAATACATCTGATATAGATAAAATTAATTTAGAATTAATGTGTGAAGGACTAGTACAAAAATCCAGAACCCTCGGTTTAATACCGCGCAGCGTGTAAAATGTTCCTGGATGTAAAATCCTAGTGATCGGCTCGCATCCCTGGTTCCGTCTCAACAATGCGAAGCTAATACCCTCACTGTCCCTTCAGAATGGGCTGCGACCCTTCCCGATAGTGTTTCCACGCGCATCTTAAGTTTAATTGATAGTTCGTGATTCCGGGAGCGTCAACAACTGAGGTCATTAGTCCCGTAAGTGTAGTACGTGTTTTTCCCTCGGGAGGTGGCGGTGATCTTTCTGCGCTGGAAGGTGGGATTCTGCGTCGACCTACCGTCGACTAGCGGGGTTTTCCCCAACCAGGTATCTCCCACCAGTGAGGCGCGCGCGCGCGCGCCCCCCCCCAGCCGGGACAAGCTCGAAGTCCCCGACCAGTCTCCCGCATGTGTGGTAGTGTAGTGCATGTTAGTGTAAGTGTGTGTGTGGTGTGTGTGTAAAGGGTGAGGATAGGACAAGTAAGAGGAAGGAAAGATTGCGCGCGGTCCGTGGCCCGTTTGTTAGGGTACTGCTCCGGCATTCGGTTTATGTTGATCGGAAAAACCACGGAAAACTACCGATAAGAGCAGCCGGCCGCTAGAATTGTCCTCCAGACAGCGACTGAATTCGACGTAGCTGACAAGCTAGTGTCGAAACTCCTGCCGCTGTCGGGACTGGAACCTAGGGCCTCCCGGTCAGAGGCACAGCAATGACATCAGTTGATGCACTGGACCATCTCTCCAGGTCCATCTGAAGGTTACGGTTACCATGAGCCCTCTTTCTGAAGTAAGAAAACTGCCCGGGTGGATTTTACAAGAAAGAAGGAAATGTCCTCTTTTGAATTGGAAAAGGGGCATTACTTTCAAATGCAACCTAAGCGTGTGATGTACGAAGGACACTGCATTTTCTTTCAACTTCTTCGGGTCTCTGGCATCATAAATTTCATTGTTGTCTAAATAAATGACTTAACTTCAACTTTCTCCTCTAAAAACGGACAAAATCATAGATGAACTATATCTACTCATTTACTCCGTGAAATGCTATAGTGTTGCCATCACCTGGTACTACAATACTGTACAACATATTGTGTGCTGGTGCATTTCATATATTCTGTGCTCTGTATTAAACACGAGTTCTGCTGTCCTGTGGAGTTATTACTCCTCTGGTGTGTTTATATTTTGAGTAGGATGGCAAAACCAGCCTTAGTAAATGATAAACTTAAAAAAGTTCAAAGCGTTTCTTGCAAGGTTCAAAGCAAACAAAAACAAAGTTATAATATTGTTAGGGAGATTTCATCATCCATCAAATACGTCTGGTATAAAAATTGAAAAGACAGTAATGATAATGACGTATGCCTATCGTGTGATTTGCGAAACTGATGACAAATGACTGAAGAATTTATTTTGTCCGAAGTAAGTATTTTGGCTTGAAAAAATATATTACATAAAAACATTTTATATGAAGTGTCCTCTTTTTTATAAGACATGTCCTCTTTCTCCCTAATGGAAATTTAGTAACCCTACGTAAGGCTCTCCCTCTGGGTATCGATATGATCTCGAAAGATTTTGGTAATATCGCGCGCAAACAGATGTCAAGTGCATGTTGGAATTGGACAGGCCGGGTAGAAAGTGAGTATCCCTCATTATTATGACTGAAGTTCCTTTAACTTCACACATCTAAAATAGATCCTTCTGATCCAACATACTTCTCCATGTTCACTTTCTGGCGAAGGCACGTTTCCTTTCAACGTAATGCCTGGACGCGAAAAAGCACTTCCCTTGTAACAGAAGCCTTGCTTTGCCTTCGAGAGGAAGTAATTAATGCTCGCTTCGCTTGGCCGTTGGCCTTGAACTTGGCAGCACGTCTTCGCCCTTGGAGGGGCCCTGCGCGCTCCTTCCGTTTCACATCCGCCGCAGCCGCCGATTCGCTTTGGATCAAAATAGGCGCCTAAGGCAAAAATAATAACTCGTAAACATCTGTTCATTTAATTATGTATATAAATCCGCCAAGGTTTGACGGTTTATATAGCTGCACTCACTGAACTTCCAAGTGAAAAACATTCATTGCCTTTAAAGATACACTCGCTTGCTCGCAAGGGTCGACCAAACGGCGACTGCCTTCGGTGTATAGATTGTAACTCTCTTACGAAAATGAAATTGTGAACAAATGATAGCAAACAAGCGTTCTATTAATTATATTATATTAATAATATTAGTGTATGTACTATAAAACTTGTTACTGCAGGCAAATTAGAACGCACTTACCTTTTATTAAAAAAAAAATTTACGAAATTTGGTTGAGTAGAATGCTCAAATGACTTTTTAAACGAAAACATGTGCAAAATATGTGGATGAAAATAATAGTAATAATAATAATAATAATAATAATAATAATAATAATAATAATAATAATAATAAGACATTATGATAAAGCGGTTCTCAAAATTTCCCAAGATAAATGCCGCATTTGCCAGGAGCAAGTAGAAACCATTGATCATATTGTCTCAGCTTGTCCAATTCTAGCAAAGACCGTATACCTGAAAAGACATGACAGGGTGTGTAGCTACCTCCACTGGCAAATCTGTACCGCCCTCGAACTTCCAAACACATACCCCATGTGGTACGAACACTCACCAAAACCGATGACATCGGTTGGATTGTGTACGATATTGTACGACCAACAAATTCAAACTGATCGCACGATAGCGACAAACAAACCGGATATAGTTATCCGAGATTTGGCGAAAAAATCGTGTTTACTTATCGATGTTGCTGTACCTTGCGATCAAAACGTCGTTACCAAGGAGGCAGAGAAAGTCTTAAATACAAGAGTTTGGAAATCGAGATCAGTCGAATGTGGGGCGTAAAAGCACAGGTCGTCCCGATAGTGATCGGAGCTCTCGGATTTGTTCCGCACAATTTGTGTAAGAACTTGTCTAAACTCCCTGGTAATTCAAACGACTGGGAAGTGCAATAAATTGCTTCATTTGGAGCAGCCCACATTTTGCGTAAAATATTGTAGCGGCACTGATAGTCACCGGATCTACTCCTTAGGTAGCTGGTTGCAACCTGGAGTAGATTTTATATTCAGCCGACTCATAACATCTTTAGTCGTGATGTAATGGAAAAATAATAATAATAATAATAATAATAATAATAATAATAATAATAATAAACAGAGACACGATATGGTAGCACGAATCATCCACGCCAAACTTGCAAGGAAATGTGGAATTGCTGGTGAATTTGATACACCCTACTACAAGTACCATCCAAAAAATGTCATCGAGAACAACAGATATAAGCTATACTGGGACCGAAGCGTACTAAGCCGGCAGAACAGTCCATCATAACAGGCCGGATGTCATTCTTTGGGATACATCTAAAAGAAAAGTATGGCTGATAGACATAGCAGTTGTAGATACCAGCAACCTCGAAACAACACACAAAAATAAAATTCAGAAATACAGAGAACTAGCACAAATTGTAAAGGAGCAGTGGCATGTATTGGACGTGGAAATTGTACCAATCGTCCTCTCAGCAACAGGTGTGATACCTACCGTCCTGAAGCACTCTCTGAATAAACTGGGGATCGAGACGAACATTACCATCAATCTACAGAAAGCTGTAATCCTGAGCACGTGTTCTTTAGACAGAAGATTTATGAGTTTCTAAAAAATTTGTGTTAAAGAACTATTTACTTTTAATTTGTAAATTAATTTAAGTGTCAAAATTTATATTTGTAGAATTGTTTACTCCCTGATTAGTTTAATTAAATTATTGTACTACGGAAGTCATGCTTTGATAGAAATATCTGTATGACTCCTACAACTTGTACCAGGAAGCTGTGAAAAATAAACGAATAATAATAATAATAATAATAATAATAATAATAATAATAATAAAAAGGCTGTCCGGACAGCCGTGATCGCTGAAGCAGTAGTGCCATGGTGATCTCGGAGGAAAGAATCGCGGGTGCGAGTCCCGCCTCGGACACGGGTGTGTTTGTGTATGTATGTCGCCCATTCATCCGTCTTTATCATCATTCCCTCTTGTCCTCATTCCCTCTCAGGACTAACAAACCTGGGGGACAAAAATCGGATTCATCTTAATGCTGATCCTTGAATGAATCACATGCACTTGCCACGAGATAATGATACTGAGCTCCGGTAAGTGTAAGTGCATGTCCGCGTGGTACGAGATGGCCAATTCACCACAAATAATATCAACAATAATAATTATATTAACAGCAATAACAACCGTCAAAATATCGGTCAAGTTCACGATAAAGCAACTTCAGTATTTAGACAATATATTTTACGCCTTTCGCTGGAGCCTTTCTTGTGCACTTGCCTAATATCAACAGTTATCTGCGGATGTTTTTGTTTAGAAGTCCACATTTGGTTTCCTCTTAAAGCTCATGACGACCATGGAAGATTCAGTTTCCTTAGACCTCTGAAACAAACTTTATAACAAGTTTGTCTTCTGAAGTCGTTCGGAAAAGTTTTTTTTCTCATTCTGGGCTTCAAGAAAACGTGTGCAATTTCCTCCCCCGTACGACATATACAGTTTTACTGTTTTTTGACCAAAGAAATAAAAATAAATATAAAAATAAGAAATAACTTGCGTAATCCTGTGCGATAATAATAACTATTACTAATTACTAATGCATGTGTAATTTGTTCTTGAGATTTTTCACTTTGCCCTACCGTTCATTCTATAATTCATTTCTACGCCACTGTTCATTTGCGCATGGTGATCATCGTCGTACTTGCCAATAATCCTCGATACTCGCCCATTTGCTCACTTGGTTAAATGTTGGAATTTAAAGGAAACTTTGGAAAATATCAACCTGAACCGCGGTATCAAAGTTCTAGCCGACTTTGTGCGAATTCTATCGGAGAATTTTACCTTTTGAATGATGGTATGAAACGCAAAATGCAATATCATTTAGTTCAGAGAATATTTTCTTCAAGTCTCAGTTAAAAATTGTTATATATGTTAAGCGAGTAGATCTGACAAAACGTGTCAAAATATTTCCCTCAAAAAATTTCAGAAAAAAAATAGTATTTTGAGGGCGCGATGTATCTTGTCATCTGTCATTTTTACGTGTACGTTTTATTGCTAAATTTAAACTACATACAGTCGACTCTGGTTATTGTGAAGACTGTTGTAGTGAACTCTCGGATATAGTCCTAACTCACCGTTAGTCCTAAGGTATTGTCCTATAAACAGACGTCACTGGTCACATTTCACTTATATTACAAATAAGCGTACGAATATTCAACTATAGTGAACGTAGGAAATACATCCTGAGAAAAAATTGGCCTTAGTGCCACAAATTCAAACACTAGGCAGCTTCGAAAAATGTCGTCGGTCAAAGGTCACAATCCAAAAAGTTTCCCCTGTGTGGAGGTAGGGAACTCGGAATGTTTCATTCAGCGATCACTTTCATTAGCCGCTTGCGCCATGCCGCTTCCGAAATGTTATTTGGTCAGTAAAAGGGTCTTCGAAGAATGGGACGGTCTTCCAACAGTACAAGAGTCATTGAAGGGTGTCAAGACTGCATTACGGTACTTAGAGGCAGTAGACAACTCAGAATCAAGTTTGGAGATACTACGAACTCTGGAGAAGGATTTAGAGAAATTACTAATGAAAAATAAACGAAGCAAACAATTGAAAATAATTGATTTTTAAATTGAAATTAATAAAAAAAATAATAATTGTAAAGAAATTCTAATTCTGACATCATCAGACATAGGCACCCTTTGATATAGTGAACCAAAAATTGTAGTTACCAGAAGTTCCCTATAATCGGAGTCAACTGTACTTTTCGACTGGCAGAACTATTTCATATTTGATACAGGCCCCAGTCTTTGATATTGTAAATCACGACGAAACACGACGCAAGGGGACTGTCGCAATTGCGTTCGACCGCCCGTGCCGCTCGAGCCTCGACCACGCCCATCCGCCCGCCGCCAGCTGGGTGCCTGCGAGCTATTCCTGGACAGCAGAGCGGAGAAGGCAGTGAACAAAGAGATGCCTTAGGAGGAAGACAAGAGGCGGCGGTTCTTGTAGCAACGACGATGTAGCAAAGGGAAGAGTCTGGAAGAAAGAAAAAAATATGGAAAAATCCTGCCTCCTTAGGTCAGGCGCGAACAAACACATGTCGCGGATCAGCTGGAGGTCATGGTGGAAAAAGAGGACAAACAGTAGAAATTGCGATCGTGAAACAGAGAAGAAAGATACACAGACGGATCTGAAGCGAAGGCAATAAGGCAACGCTCAGCGACAGAACTCGCGGCATTACAGGCAGATGAGGGAAGAGCAGTCTCCGAGGAAATCCCACAAGACAGCAACGTCAGACGAAGTAAAAGCTCCGAAGCGGATTTCGGCTGGCTGAGGCCGCCAGTGCTTCAGAGCAGTGCACGCGATGCGCTTTTGCGGTACAGAAAATAGGTAAAATAAAATTAATTGAAAACCAATTTTAGGGTTGTAATACGCCGCGCGATATTCTACTATGTTAAATACAAAGCGTTCTTCAGACATACACTGAATTTTACAGGATCATCATGCCCATCTTATTTCACATACAGCTCTTCAAATTGGACTTTCAAAGAGTTATCTGCCATTACACATTAGTATGCCTGACGTTGTAGTACAACAGCGAAGCTTTTGTGGCCCCTTCTGCCTTCGCAGTTCGCCTGATTTGTGCGACGGCGCGTACAGAAACTGTTCAAATGCTATCATCGATCTCTAATGACTATTTACGACAGCAGCAACGTTATAAATCCCGGCAAGAAAAACACACTTTTCCGTTGGCTTTGACCGTGGCACCGATTATCGATTTTTTGTTGTTGTTTTTGAAAGTCGCATCAACTACTAGGTCATAAGTGACCTCTACTGGATGTAACGTTATGGTATGAGGATGAAACGATTTGGTGACGATAGGGGGTGAGAGGACGGGCACATACAACCACGCCCGAGGCGGGACTCGAACCCGCGACCCCTCGTTCGGAGATCACTACGGCACTACCGCATTAGCGACCTCGGCCACGGGGCCGACATCAGATTCGGGTCGCGGTGCTTGCGCTGCGGGAGGCGTCTCAGAAGCCGAGTGTCGTCCGTCACCAGCCTCTCGAGCCTAGTTGAACAGCTAGATTGAATTCAACCGCTGCCTGGAGGAGAAGCCTTGCGGCCGGCCGTGGTTTCTCCCATCAACACCAGGCGACTGCCGGAGCAGTACCCTACCAAACGGGCCACAAGCCGTGCGCGATCTGCCCTTCTACTTCCTTGTCCTATCATCACCCCCTTACATTTACATGCCCGTGTGCCGGGAGACCAGTCGGGAACTTCAAAGCTTGTTCCGTTTGGGGCGGTGCCCCGCTGGAAGTAGTGGGCTGGAGCAAACCCTTGTAGCCGATCGGCGCAGGATCTCGCCATCCAGCGGGGGATGATCACCGCCACTTCCCGTGCACTACATTCACGGGACTGATGACCGTAGTAGGTCACGCGCTGACCAGTAAACCTTCAAATTCGGATTTTGTTTCGTGTTGAAAAAAAAAGACTGGAGGGGCAACGCTCCTTCGCCCTTGGCGCCCTCCTTCGTCCGGAGAATCGCCCGCCCAGACGCCCACCGCCCGCGGCTGCGGGGCGTGGATGGGGGCGGGGGCGGGGGCGGGGGCGGCGAAGGCCGCGGGCGCGGGCGCACGCGCGCGTCTGTCGCCCGACAGGGCTCATTACCCGCGCAATCTGCCCGCGCGGCGGCGGCGGCGGCGGCGGCGGCGGCGCGCCAGGTGCGGGCGCTCGCGGCGCGCTCCTCATTTGTTTGTCTTTTTTCTTTTGCCCCGCGGCCCGGCGCGGCCCGGCCGCCCTTGCAGAGCCATTTAAATGGCATTCCGTCATGAAGTGAGTCGTAATGAGGCGTCGTCGGCGCTCGCGGATTTGTCACACGCCGCAGCGCCCTCGTCGCGCCTCGCCTCACGCCGGCTGGCCGGCAGGCCACGTGGCCGGCGCGGGACGGGACGGGGCGGGGCGGGGCGCGGGGTGGAGCGGGGTGGAGCGGGGCGCGGCGGGACGCCGGGCGGGGCGGGGTGCGGGGCGGGGCATGAAAGCACGCGCCGCCACGGGGGGCGCGCGCGGCCCCGTAATGAGCGCAATTACACCACCAAGACCTGTTGCTTCTAAGGGAATGCGAGACGGTTTGGGGGAGATAAGGGTGGAAGCACACACATGGAGCTCCTTTCAAAGGAAGGGCTATGAATGAATTCGTGAAAGTATTATCACATTTGTTAGTGAATTAAATAGGGACTTTCATTATTTCCATGTATGTGCCTAAGCCTTACGACTATAACTGTGGTGGACAAATGATTTGATGGATAACTGATTATGAATATACGATATAAATGATGGTGGAGAAATTCTATGGTCACGAGGTAAAAGTTCTGAAGTCAGTTTCTGACAAAATTGGATGAAGTACAGAAACTATATGTTAAGTATTATCTATATTTTATTTCAATAAAACGACCGAATTCAAATATTGCCGCCTTAACGGAAAAAAAAGTATTGGGAAAAAAAGTATTGGGAAATAGCCTTGAGCGTAGGAAAAAGCGTTGGCTCAATAATCTAACCCTTGTTTTCTCTAAACTAATATTTTTGACTTAAGAACTTGTGGACCGTGACCACGGAATTGTAGAATGAGAGGCAAGGGAAAACATGCCCACGATCCTACTTCGTCTATTACATATTCCTCAACGATCGAGCGGGATTTCAACACCGGTCCCAGCTCTGGCATACGCTGAGTCCGCTAGCACACAGGGGCGGGGGGGCACTTGAAAGTGGAATAATGTAGATGCAGATATTTCTTTGGTAGATTCATACTACAAATTGTTCAGCGAGAAATTCGTTCATCTCGACAAACAAATGCGCATTCGAATTGAAGAGCTGCTTTAAGAAAACAGGCAACATATTAACATTAATTATTGTTAACAGAGATGAAGGGCAGAATCTCCCTTTCTCTCCGTCTCTCCCTCCCTCCCACCCTCTTTCTCTCTCTTTCTCTCTCTCTCCGTCAATCTTTCTCTCTCCGTCTCTCTATGTCCCTATCTCAGACTGATTGTCTCTGTCTCTCTCTGTCCCTCTCATTGACATTTAATTGCAAATTCTGCACGTCTCTGACCAGGTGAGGTAATCTCGAGAAGCGCCGGACCAGCAAAAATGTAATAAAATGTTCATTGATGTTTCATCCTGTCTCAGCCTTCCGCCTTCCAAGTTTAGTTTTTAATGCTCTAGAACGCGTCGTTTAGGAGTTATTTAACGATATAGATTCAAAATGCGGCCCCGAGTATTGCAGGTTGCATTTGACGTGAATATTTAGTTTTGTTCTATAGCGCCATGTATTGGAGTTACAACAGAATTAACAGCACGTTATGAGTGAAAATACACGTAGAAGTGCCAACTTTCATGGAGATCGGTCGCACGGTGTCGGAGTTTACCTCTTATATATACCCACATCCATTATACATATCACAAGCGGCGAAAAATGTGAAGCATGGCTTTGTTTCGGCCCACTGTGTGCGGCGCGGCGGGGCGCGGCGTGGTCCGGGTGGGGCCGGGTGGCGGCGGCGGCGGCGAGGGCCCTGTGAAGTGGACGCGCCCAGCCGCCCCGCGCCGCCCTCGGAGCAGTGTCACTCGCCTGGCCCTCGGGCGCCCCACACTTACCGCATCCGACACGCGCCGCGCCGCGCCGCGCCGCGCCGCGCACGGCCTCCCCACCACCACCACCCACCACCTTCTCCAGCGGCCGGGAAGATGGCGGACACAGCCAAGGCAGACAACTGCCCTCTATCGTTTTCGATCTTGCGCTATCTAATGATTTCTTCTCCGAAATAAATCCCCAAAACCCAAGCACCCCATTACGACTCAGCCACCACCTACCAGCTCCCAGCTAGAATTAAAAAATAGATACCTATTAGACTCATTCCTCAGCACATTTTAACATCCTGAATTAAAGCCACAGATGCTCTGTCAGTTTCTTGTTCATGTGTAGTTAGATATAATTGTAAGATTAGCATTTAAGTTAAATATTAAGTCGGAAAAATACATATGATGCAGTATATATAGTACCGAACTATGTATATTCAATCATTAATAAATAGATAATTTTAAAAAAAGAAAAAAGTGAAGATAGGCGAACAATCCACAGCTTGTCAGGTTAGGCCAATGAAGTATTCCATTCCCAGGTTCTTGTAGATTCTTTGGACATCGCTGTTTAGCCAGCCTTGGAGTGAATCCAGCTGAAACGAAAACTTGTAATAGAAAATACGCCTATTAAAGACATACTTGTATATTAATATTATGTACTCAGTCGTGTGAGCGTTTTTTTACACTCTGTGCCAAACCAAATTCGGGGCGGGGACAGTAAATAACAGAAATATTCGCATTCACTTCACAAACATTGGTTAATAGTGTTTGTACTGTTTTACTATCTCTTATTTTTGTCACTCCCCACATCGGAGAATGGTCGCAAGAAGGCAAAGGAACACTTTAGTACCTCCTTTTTAAGAAGTCTTATTTACATACACAATTTTCCATTTTACGTGCATAAAGTTAGTCTACTGCGAGTTTAATTTACTATCTGCTCGTTCACATCCGATCAATGACTTCATTCACACGCATACATATTCTCATCTGCTTTTGATGTGATTTGTATCACTCCTTACAATGGTGGAATTCAGTCGTTGTCTGGAGAGGGAATTCTAGTCGGCTGCTCTCATCGATTGTATTGCTATAGTTTTCTCCGATCAACACCAGGCGAATGCCGGAGCAGTATTCTAACAAACGGGCCACGGACCGCGCGCTATCTTTCCTTCCTCTTCTTTGTCCTATCCTCATCCCTTACACACACTTGCACTAACAGTGCACTACACATGCCGGGAGACCGGTCGGGGGCTGAGAGCTTATCCCGGCTGGGGCGGTGCCCACCTGGTGGGAGGTACCTGGTTGAGGGAAACCCTGTGAGCCGACGATCGGTCGGCGCTGCATCTCAGAATCGAGGAGGGGAAGATCATTGCCACCTCTCGAGGGAAACAGAAACTACATTTTCGGGAATAATAACCTTAGCAGTTGAGGTGCCCATAATCGCTAATCAATCAATCGAAGTGACATGCTGCAGTGTTATCCGGCTTTAAGGAGGTGGGCACCCTTTACCTCGTGCGTCATGTCTACGAGGGCAGCTGCTTCACGGCCGACGGGCCCTTGGGCGACGCAGGCGGCTGAAAGATTCGTTCGCAGGAGGCAGGCTGTTCTCCCTATGTGGTTATCGCGCTTTCAAATTTGAGGCAGTGCGGGAAAACCTAAACGCCGAGGCCAGCCACCGGCCGCCGTGGAAGCGCGCAGAGACAGCTGCGGTTGCTTTGGGAATCGCTATGCGAGATCGTAAGTGGAAGTTCACTTAACGCAAAGTGCCTTCCACTAGAAGCACAGGGAAAACTTCTCTCTTAATTTCAATTTTGTATGAGAAACACTTTTGTTTTTCTGCCTATTATCATTCTGCGCCTACCGTCTCAATTCGTATACTCGTTGCGTCACAGCTTACAACACAACTGAGGCTGTAAGGGATAAAGGGCCGACCACCATTAAACCTAACTAATATCATTCACCATTATCAGTAATACTAATTCTTTGACCCCTGTGAATAAGCTGATAAGTCATGAAAGCTTAATTTTTACAGCGGAGCCAAAAAAAAAACAACAACAACAAACTTTCAGATGATGCTGCAAATCAAGAAATAATGACTTCAAACGAAACCTATATCCAAATACTTTAGTTTGAATATCACCTACGTTTGAATATCATTAATCCCTGATTTACTTCAGATGAAAGTTGTTTTTGGCTCTCCTGTAAAATTACGTTTTCAGGAATTATCGGCTTATTCACCGGGATCAAAGAATTTGAAATATAGGCATAAATTGACAGCTTTTGAACCCATGAGGTGTGTCAGTGGTTTCGTTGGATACACAGGAAGCATGTGAAATCAAGGAAACTTATTTTGGCCATTCATGAGACGAACAGTTTCTCGAAAGAACTATTGCAGTTAATAATGCATTTATTAACATTTCTACAAAGCGTCGTTTCGAGGCTGAATTTGACCCATCGTCAGGCTAGAAATAACACATTTTTTAAATACTATACATTCTGTTTAAAACACCTAAGAAGATTGTAAAAAACAAAAACGATGAAGCAGTTGGATTTTCACTGAAAATGAAAAATATTCGATTGTATTCATTCGCAATCAATTAAAACAGATATTACTCTTTCTCAGTGCGTCTCTGCTCACGATACAAAATGTACGGGAAAATTTGAAGAAAAAAATTGGTGCCATTTTTTAAGAATATAATTCTTTATACATTTGTAAAATTGTCATTATCACACAAAATTACGCGAAAACTACCCATATTTTCGATAAAATGACCATCTTTCAATGTGTCTTTAAGAAACATATTTCATTAAGAAAAAATCTCTATCTTCAATTTAATAGTTGTAGGAAGACGCCGAAAGAAAATAAAACTTTTGCAATGGACGTAAAAATAGGGATTTCAATTTCTCGAAAACGAGACCTGTAGCATTGTCTTGAGCCTTTATTACGCTATCCGAAGACGAACAATTAATCAAAAAAAAAGAAGCCATTTTTGAGAAATTTTCGAAATTATTGTGGAGACTTCATACAAAGTACCCCTCAAAATCAGAAAATCCCTTTGAAACGTACATGACCACGAGTTCATTTAAATCGTTTTGGGAATTTGAATTTTCCGTCAATCGATTTTTCGGTATCTAGGACTCACAAAACAGATTTTGACTGCACGAAGTGTTAGAGGAAGTAAATAACATATGTATACATACTATACATTCCATATAGGAGCAAGATTTATCCATGTTTTCGTTCCCTGGGTCCGGCAATAAGAGAAATTTTCTGTCGAAAATTCGCTATTTTCTGGCGCACGATTACAATACCTTCTCTTCCTACGAAGTAAGGGCGCACAAGTATACTTCTTATTATAATACTTATTATAATAATTGGGAGTTGTTTTGAGAAAAAATGTTTAAAAATTATCTACATTTTGCGCAAAATTAAGCGAAAAATACTCACAAAGTCGAAAAAGGGTACTTGACCTTATTTCGAGATCTGTCTTTGAAGAACAGATTTCGATAGGGAATATATCTTCAAAATTGTGGTTGTAGAATGAAGCCGCAAAAAATTGAACTTTTGCAATTTTGGAAAAATCAGCGATTTCAATAAAAATGAGATCTGCGCAATTGTTTTAAGCGGCGTTCTCAAAGCTATACGAGGACAAAGTTTATTTAAAATATTTGGAGCCATATTTGAGAAAATGTTTAAAATGTTCTTAAGTCTTCATGCAAAGTACCCCCAAATTTAAAATCTTTAAGTTTCTATAAATCGATCGAGAAATATAAATTTCTGAGAAAATCGTCTGGTTTTGGCACTGCCGTTGACCGCAGTTAGACGGACAGGCATATATTTCCCGTCCACAGATCTTTTCGCATCAAAGACCTACAAAACATGGATTCTCTGTATACAAATTATGTGAGAATTTTATTTCCTACGTAGATTAACAATATTTATCCATTTTTTTTTGTGACCTGAGTTCGGCAACAAGAGTTTTTCAGTCGAAAAATTGCCTATTTTCGGCACACGATTACAATACTTACTTTTCTTGCGAAGTAAGGCGAGGAAGTAAAAAGGAAATCTGAAAGAAAAGCGTAATTATTCCGAATTTTCATGCTCTGAATTTCCTGCGTAACGTATTCAATCCGATAACTGGCTGAGGAAACCCTATGATGATTTCTTCATTGCTATCCATTATTAGGAACACGAAGTATCAACGAAAAGTACAGCTGTAGATCCAGGCATATCACTACACAATCACATGCATAAAAACTTTATTATGGTGGAACAAAAAGTCAATAATTTCGTGCGATTTTGCCATGTGGAATCAACTAAGGCAGTACTTGGAAACTGATATTCGAAAGAAGAGTCTATTAGCTGCCAAGTTCAAAAAACCTGAAATATTTGCGCGGAATTCTATTTAATTATCCCTAAAAAATTGTGGCCCTGGTCAGGAGAGAAACTTCAAAAGGATATTTAAATTATCTAATCAAATTTCAAGGGGAAAGCACTGAGGAATGATGTATTGTAAGCTAGGCGGATTGTCGGATATCAGGCAAATGGCCGGAATATTAGGCAGGAATTTTAAAACATGATGAAAAGAATTAAACATTTTTTCAGATATTGGCCAAGTATAATGAAATTATAAATTTTACATGATGTAGAAAATACGATACTTTCATTCTATATTCCGGTTAACTTTGTTCGCCATACTCTGTACTTTGTAAAGTTCTGCTTGAAAAAGTGGGAAAATCTTGTCCATAAACATGAGTTATGGTTGGTTAAACAAAACAGAATTATTACTGTCGTGAATTTTTTATTGTGTGCTTCAATTACACCGAGAACAAAGAAGTTGGAATGTTGTTATCGATTCTGTTCATGCATGACGCGAGTAATCTCATCCTATTGGGCGATTGCACAAAGATAATATCGAAGCACATGAGTGCACTGAATGCATACATAACCGTCTGTAATTTATGCAGAGAATGCATAGTTGAGCAACGAACAAATAGAACAGTCCTTTACAGTTCATCCGGAGAGTGCTTGAATGTCGACAGCTAATGCGTATTGTCATTATGTATTAAACCTAGCGTGACTTGATAATTTGGTCCTCGGGAGGAACAACGTTCTTGGGAACTATTGTTCCGAGCAATATTCACGGAGGAGCTTAATACATTTTAATTCATTTCAACAGGATTGTGGCCGATACTGTTCGTAGTTATTGAACGTTTCTTACCAATTAAATTAAATGAACACGTCTATTTGTACTCTATAAGTTTAAAAGGACAAATCCTGTGAGAAAATTAATAATAATAATAATAATAATAATAATAATAATGAAGGAGGTACTGATATTGATTTACATGTTAACATTTTATCGTAACTTCAATGTTTTGCACGATTCATCTTCAACACCACTGAAAAATGTCCTAAATGTTTTGGGCGCATACTCCAATTTATGTTTCCGTTAGATATTTTACCTCAACAAGAAAATAAAAGTACTGTCTGTCTGGACGTACTTGGCGCGATAGCCCGTGCCAGGGCATATCAGCAGCGTCCCGGCCTCACGTCCATGTGTGAAGGGCACGTGCGGTTAGCATATAAACATCCCAACGCAGTATTCCGGTCTTCTCAATCTGAGAAGCGAATTTTCTCATCGTCACACAGCAGCAAATACGGGGACATTGTAAAGAAAACACACATTATAATCTTGCCCGACAGGGAATCGAACTCGGGAGGGAGACGCCATGGAAAGCGAGCGTGCAGACCAATGAGCTACCCACGAAGTCAAAATAAAAGTACACAAAGTACAAAAAGGGTATTTGGAAAAGATAAGAAATTATATCTGAATAGACGCTTACTACCGAAAACATAATGAAATATCTAATAGGTAGTCGTTCTTGGAATTTGTTCTCTTGTAAATTCAGAGCCAGAACTATTTTACGAGTTACTCGCGTGATAGGGAGTGTAGCCTGGCTGGAGCCACCGGTGCACAAAGTGAAGACACCTGCAGACTGAGTTGAATAAAAGTACATTATGAAACCATGTTGGTTACTAATACACAAGTGTGATATTACGATCTGAGCGAGTATATTACCAGTGTATTAATTATAGAGTTTCATACGATACTTTTTTCTACGACTAATGGTAACTCTTGTACGTTAAACTTTTTCATTGAATCGTTTCGTAGCAATTAGCATACAGGTTTCAGCTAAGGCCCCCTAGTGGACAGATCCCTACCTCTACCCTGCCGCAAGTGGCTTTGGTTTACTACTGTGCTAATCAAATAGGATCAAAGTGAAATTACGATCCAATTTATTTTAAATAATATTTCACGTAAAAAATACTACTAATAAAATAAATTAAAACTGAATAGAATATTATAATATTAAATGCAATTTTATTGTATAAAATCGAACGAAACATTTACTAGAACGATTCTCAATTATTAAATAAGTGTCAATACATGGTTTGTAAATTTCTCTGTGATTGATGAAGAACCTGTAACGTAATGATATCTGTATCATAATGAGCATCATTATGCAACGGTTCCAGCCATCAATTGACAGCATTACACAATGGGGTATAAAAATAATGAAACAAATCGCAGCTGTGTTTATTTTCTCCATTGCGTCAACTATAAACTAATTTAATCATAAGACCTACTCCTGCAAAAGTCAACCGGGAAATGGGGCACATCTTCAAAATGGTTCAAAAAATAGTTCTTAGCATTGTTCAGTGGGAACGTTTGAAACCTCCTTTGGAGACAATCTTCAGAGTTACTTTGAAAATAGTTCTACCTGCTGGGCAGAAAATTTGCTTATACTTATTTCATTACGCCTACTAGTGATGAAGTTAAAACAATATTCAGCAATTTTTGTTGTTCAATTAAATTAAATACTGTAACCAATCTGCTTTTTCTTTATACTACTGCTACTGAATATCAAATCTACCATTTGCTTACCAATTTACAATCTGGGCAACTCGACCCGCCCGCCATACGGGGGACGAGAAACCTCCGTGAAAGTTTTTCTGGCTATTGATTGCTGCGGATTTTTCGTTGCTTGTGGCTAGTTTCTCACTTCTGGATCACCAAATTTCTGACTGATCGTAGCGGGCGTTGCACCTAAATAACTTAGATCACTTCCAGGCTGCACTCCACTCAGCAATTTTATATTTTTTTTTACTTTAGTGAACGACTACAACTTCACAGCACATATGCTTACAACTATCACCTCCTTCAAAACCAACAGAACTTTTTACCTCACAAAAAGTCGACTTTCATCTTTTTCCAACAAAGCCCCCTAGCAACCACCTGCCATTTGTCTACTCTTTTCCTGAATACTTGGTATATCACAGCTTCCCTCCTCCTAAGCGTCATTTCATTCGCTTTAGCTTAATAAATGACAAGATCTAAAAAAAAATCACTTATTACTTCGTACCTTCTTGCACTGGTACTTCACATGTTTTCACTAGCACTAGGTCCTCTTTCTTCCAGTCTTAAATCTAATACAATATTCTTTATTTTGCCAACATATTTCTATCATTTCATGTGGTTTGTATTTGTTCATATTCAGCTTTCATTTACACCATTTTCACAAATATTATACTTTTATTTAATACTATCTAATCTATGAACTATATCCTACTATTTACATATACTTTTTCTTTCACACTTACTCGTGTGTATCGTCCCGCACGTATGGTTTAATGCTCCGAAAATTGTACATCCCTATTTGGTTTCCCTCTTCATTTTTCAGCATAACGGCGTTTTTGTCCAACACCTTTTCTACTGTATACGGGCCTTTGTAGAGGATGAAAAACTTTTGGAAAAGTTTCTTATCCACGGACGACGTTTGAGGCACCCTGATCAAAACTTCGTCCCCCGGTCTGTATGTTCCCACAAAGCATTGCTTCTGATTCTTGCCCCTCTTCGCGGCCGCTGTCTTCAAATGATCATAAATAATTCGTGTTTCGTTATTCACGTCCGGTACCCCGCTGATTTCCGAGGGTATCTTTATCCCTGCAAACGGGTCTTTCCCATTAAACCTATTCAGATGCACCTCTGCCGGTGTCCTTCGCGTGCTTCCATGGGGAACGTTATTCAGGACGTAATTTAGAATTGAAACAGCTTCCATCCATCTATTATGGTGTTCCGACACATATACTCTAAACAGCCGCGAGATCTCTTTCATTACCCGTTCGCTTGGGTTAGCCTGCGGATTACGCACTGTGGTAAAACAAACATTGACTCCGAGATTATTCATTTCTGTTTTCCAGTTTTCGCTAGCAAATTGCGTTCCCAAATCGCTAAGAATTTTCTTAGGCACGCCTGCTTTTTCAAAGAACTTTCGACACTGCATGATGCAACTGCGTGTGTTTGCTTTTCTAATGGGGTATATTTGGACCAGTTTAGAAAACACGTCGATTATCACAAACAAATACTTATTGCCGAATGTAGATTTCGGTAGTGGCCCGTATAAATCGACAGCATATATTTCCCGGGGAGCTGTAGGGATTATTGGTTCTCTCCGTCCCTCATACTTTCTATTGGGCTGCTTCGTCTTCTGACACACGTCGCATCCACTTATTTGTTTCCGAATCTGTCGCCCCATTCCTCGCCAGTAACATTTTGACTTTAAAATACACTCAATCTTATTGCATCCGAAATGCCCAAAATGTTCATGGGTAGATTGTATTAGGTCCCGCCTACTCGCTTGCGGAATCCAAGGTCTAAACTGCCTTCCTTTCGGTCCGGTACAACAACATTCCCTTATACAACTTCCACCGTGCAAATTCCGTGTCGCAGACTCTGCTGTTTGCCTCCTCCGTTGCGGCCAATGTCTGAAGCCGTTCCATTATTAATTTTCCCTTGGGATCCTCTCTCTGGATTTTAGCTATCTCAGCCGTGGTCCACCTAGGGCATATCTTTACTATCTCAATAGCATGCAATCCGGGTTCTAACTGTTGGTCATCCTCATATATTCTGACCCTGGATAAGAGGTCAGGCAAAACGTTGTCGCGGCCCTCACAGTAGCGTACGTCCGTTCTTCTTAACCCGTTCGTACAACTCTTGCGATACCGCACAAACGTTTGCCCCAGTATCAATTAAAATTTCTACTGCCACATCTTTAAATGTTCCCTTTAAAATTAAGCACGTGCTCGTCCTTGCCCGTTTGTCTTCGTCGTCCCTCAATAAATCCTCCTCCGATACGTAGATGGATTCTACTGCTGTAATCTGTACTGTCTCGCCCTCCTCTTCGTCCGAAATATCCCGCCCATGTATTTCGAACGGCTTCAGTTTTCCTGAACAATTGCATTAATTTCGAGATGGTCCCGTTTCTTCTCCTCCTTCCCTTTCCACGTCGCATTCCCTCCTCCTTTCCTATTCTCACTCTTCACGTCCCTTCCTTCCGCGCCATAATTTCTTTGATTCCCGTTATTCTCTTTCATTGCTAACCCATTTAGGTTAACTTTATTATTACTCATCCCATTACTATCATTTCTGCCATTTTCCCCACTCAAGGTCTGATCGAACCGATTTAATCGTTCAATTAAATCTTCAGTACTTTCCGGCATTGAGTTCCACAATAAATTTTGAATACTATTAGGTAATTGGCGTATGATAATTCTCATAATTTCGCCCATGTCCGCTCTCTCCTCACATGCCTTAAACGCGGCAATTTTGCGTGTGGCAAAATCGCACATAGATTCCGAGCCGCCCTTTCTAAATCTTCACCCATTAACTTATATTTCAATTCAAACTTATGACTTTCGTTCCAATACCTTCTTAAATACTTTTCTTTCCATTCTGCGTAACACGATGGTTCAGGAACTAACGAGGTCCACCAGTGATGTGCCCTCGCGGACATTGCCTGCTCCACTACATGTAATTTCAGCCTTTCGGGGATGTTATTTATAGTAAAATAACTCTCCAGCTTTGCTAAAAACGACCATGGTTGTTGTTTAACATCCCCGTGGAATTTAAGATGGCTTGGCAAAACTAAAGATGCCGCGGATGTCATAGAATTGCCACTGCCGTTCGATGTCGCGATCTCTTTTTCCAATTCCGAAATTCTGTTCTTTAATTCCGCCGTTTCTGTCCTGATCCTATATTCTTCTAATTCTTTTACCGATTTAATACCTTGTTTAATTTTATTTTCAATATATCATCCGAATTCTCAATTTTCGCTTCTACATTTCCAATTCTGACATTTTGTTGCTGAGAAATATGTGACATCTGTTCTATACGCGCTTCTACGATTGTCATCTTTTCGCATTGTTGACCTGCGACATGATACAGTTTCGCGACATTTTGTTTAATGTCAACGAAATCTTCCTGGATTTTATTAAAACAATCCCTTTGTTCCCGTTGAATTTCAGCAGTTTTAGCATCGAAATTATCCATTCTTATATTTATTTGACTAATTTCGAGAGCCGTGTCTGCTCGCAATTGTACTATTTCTTCCCGAATTTCGCCCCTCAGATTCTGAAATTCCCGAGTTAAATTCTCGTAGTTTGTACTGAATTGCGAGTTCATTTCTGCCTTCAAATTATCTAAATTGGAATTCATTTCCGCATTCATAGTTTCTAATTTCACATTTAAGTTAGAATTAATTTCTGCTTTTAAATTTCCTAACTTAGAATCCATCTCTGCGTTCATATTCGCTAATTTGGCGTTCATTTCTGCTAACATTTGTAAGATTAATGTATTGTGATCAAAACTAGCTATTGGTGGATCTGCGGCTTCCTCATCCCTCGATATTTCTTCTTCTACCACATGTACAGGTACCACGTCTAAACCAACGTTAATTTCCGCACCCGCGTTTTCATCGTCAATAACATTTTGTCCCTCCCTCTCATCCAATTCAAGCTCCTCTTCCGATTCACCAACCTTAACCGGCACGAATTTTTCTGCTTCTAGTTTCCATCCTGATACAACTGATTTTACTTTATTTCAAACAAATATCAAATCTATTTATAGCCAGATGAAACAGTTTTGGCTCTTATTCTGTTATCTTTAAAGCGATAAATGTAGCAGCAATCTTAAACTTTCAGGTTTCCTGAATCGAGCTAATATCGCGTATCATAACTTCCTACAATAGCGATATTATCTTGCCCCACGTTGGGCCAGCCATTTGTAACAAAATCTCCTTTTTCTTTATACTACTGCTACTGAATATCAAATCTACCATTTGCTTACCAATTTACAATCTGGGCAACTCGACCCGCCCGCCATACGGGGGACGAGAAACCTCCGTGAAAGTTTTTCTGGCTATTGATTGCTGCGGATTTTTCGTTGCTTGTGGCTAGTTTCTCACTTCTGGATCACCAAATTTCTGACTGATCGTAGCGGGCGTTGCACCTAAATAACTTAGATCACTTCCAGGCTGCACTCCACTCAGCAATTTTATATTTTTTTTTACTTTAGTGAACGACTACAACTTCACAGCACATATGCTTACAACTATCACCTCCTTCAAAACCAACAGAACTTTTTACCTCACAAAAAGTCGACTTTCATCTTTTTCCAACAAAGCCCCCTAGCAACCACCTGCCATTTTGTCTACTCTTTTCCTGAATACTTGGTATATCACAATACATACACGAGAAAGCATGTCTTTTTTTAATTTGAAAAGTCTATAGTAATTTTTGTTTGGAAAATCATCAGGCCTTAATCACTCCGTTCTCGCCCATTTGAAAAATTATTGTATCACTAGTGAGTGACTAATGTTTTAGAAAGGAAAAAGAAACTACTATTCTATTATAGAATTGTTCTTCGAATTTGTAAAACCGTGTATTTTGGGTACGTGTATATTTATTTAAGGCTTGTAACAATGATACAAACCTAATATTTGGCAATTTTGCTTTTATTATTGGCATAAAATATACCACAACACAAATTGAAGGTTTTTCTACAAGAACCAGAGAAGTCCAAATTCAAAATTTTTCAGGAGGCGTCAAAACCTTTAAAGCGTAGAAGCGCATAATATTAAATTTATGTTTTCCTCCGCCTTATATCATTCAATGTGTTTTGCACATAGCAAAAGGAAATGTCCCAGTAGACAGAGCTAGTTCGAGGGAATAACTTGGTGAAATCTCAAAATATGGAATTCTGGACTCGTAAGAAACCCCTTAATTGATGTCATTTCATCGTTTCAGTATTTGAAACAGCCTTGTATGGTGTTTTTAAATTTCAAATGTAAACAAAACAACTAAAATTCTTTGTAAAATCATAAAAGTTGTATTCAGAACAGAGCTGGCGGTGCTGTAGGGGGTAGCGCGCCGGGCGCGGGGCCCAGTTGGCAGGCGCAGGGACTGTACCGGGCGGTGCGCGGGGTGGCCGCCTCGCGTGCCGACCCGCCCCCGCCCCCGCCCCCGCCCGGCCACACGTGCACCCACACGTGGCGCGCGTCTGTCGTGATCTTCCGGCCGCCGCCGCCGGCTGGCTCCTGTCTGCGGCCGCCCCGCCCCCCGCCCCTGCGCCCGCCGGCGCAACAGGAGGGGCGCGCCGGATATAGCACCGGAGGGCGCGGACTGGGGGGTGGGGGTGGGAGGGGCGGAGCGCGGGAAGTTGAGGGCGGCGAGACCTGGTGGAGACGCTCCTTCATTTATATTCTGGGTGAAATTACCAAGTTCACTTCATGTTCAACTTTACAGTTGCATTTGCTGGCTTACAATCTTACTTCGTCTAATTTACTACCAACAGGAACGAACATTGACGAGGGGATTCACTCAGCACCTCAATTGACTCATTCTGTATTGCTGAATATGTCCAGGAATGCATGTAAAGGATACATGTTTTTTATTCGAGTTTGACGTTCTATATATTTACTTCGTTTGAGATTTGTACTTTGGTTGATCAAGTGCAAGTTATTGGCGAGATAATATGGCGAATGACTGGTTTGATGTGCAACGGGAGATGCTAGGCGACGCAACGCCGGAGCGAGCGGAGTGCAGATAGTGCGAAGGCGCGGCGGTAGTGTTAGTATGTGTGTAAGGGGTGAGGATAGGACAAGGAAGAGGCAGGAAAGATCGCGCGCCGTCCGTGGCCCTTTTGTTATGGTACTGCTCCGGCATTCGCCTGGTGTTGATCGGAGAAACCACGCATTCCTTACACACTTACATTAACATGCACTACACTCCTACACATGCCGGGTGATCGGTCGGAAGCTTGGGGCTTGCCCCGGCTGGGGCGGAGTCTCACTGGTGGGAGATTCCGGGCTGAGGGAAACCCCACGTGCTGACGGGAAGACTGGCGCCGGCTCTCGACATTCAATGGGGAAATATCACTATGTTTATGGGACGACATTCAGTGAGGGGAAACTTGCACTGTGCTTACGGGACACACACCGATTCACGCAGCCGGCCGCTAGAGTTCTCCTCTAGACAGCGAGTGAATTCGATCTAGCTACGCTCGCTACAGTCGAAAATCTTGGGGCCATCGGGACTGGAACCTAGGACCTCCGGGTCAGAGGCAGTGCAGTGATATCCGCCTTTCCCGATGCCTCTTGTGTGAAGGGAGCTGTCTGCGGAAGGCGCAGATGAGCGGCTGAGCGGTTCCCGCCACCCAAATCGCGAGACCCGCGGAGAACGAGGCGCTGCGAATATTTGGCAAGCGAACGTCCACAATGAGCGCATGCAGGAGGTGAGCAACGGCGCATCAAGACCGACAGCAGCTCGAAAGAGGAGAGGCGCGGTTGGAGACGTCGGTACGGGCTTCGACGTTCGCGCACATGTTCCTTGCGTGCTCGAGCCAGCGAGGCCACGGCCAAGAGCGACGCCGAGCCCATTGGTCCTGGCGTCGCGTCGTCACCTAACGCCGCTGCTAATTAGGTAGCGACGCTGCGCCGGCCTCAGCTTCCCGCGTGACCACAGCGCCGTCGTCATTACATCATGACCCAAATTTAATAGAAGGGAATAAAACATAATGTACGTTATAATGCATATTGAAATTTATGAGCATCCAGAAGAGGGGGCACGTCCCAGACCTCGGCTTAACTGGAGCTCAGATTTGTTTTTACTTAACGGAAATGAAAAATATATTTATCTCTAATCCAAATTTATCGCTTTGAGTTATTTCTGATGGATGAGGAAATGAATTCTGTTAATGAATGGCCCCAAAAGGGGGAATTTTCGGTTTCAAATAAGAGGCCCCCTTGGATCAATTGCCCCAGACCCCTAGTTTTCTCTGGGTCGCCCTCCGCATACATTTTTGGTAATTACATTCATATTATAATACAATTACACTTACAAATAAATCTTAAGACCCGTTTGTTAGGGTACTGCTCCGGCATTCGTCTGGAATTGATCGAAGAAACCACGGAAACCTACCAATCAGAGCAGTCGGCGGCTAGAACTCTCCTCCACTACAGTTGCACTCCATCCAAATATGCAGCTATTATCGAAATGTTACTACCTTCGGTACACGAATACGAGGACCGTCCGGTCAGATCCACGGCAGAGGCAAGTAATGGAAACAGGGGGGGGTAGGTAGTGATGGCAAATTTTAGAAAAACACCGATGCATCAATACATCAGCAAAAGGTTTTCGATATCGATGAAAACAGCGACAAAAACATCTATGTTTAAAATATGATGAACCATATCGAAGTAAAATGCCCCGGTATTAATATGATACATAACACGTAAATGTTAGTTTAATGTATATTGTGCCTTAAATTTGAGTGTCATCATCATTTTCTAATCAATGTTCTGTGTGGTCGAGGTTCAAAAATACAGTTTAATGATTTTACCACCTAGTCGAAAGAGGCAAAACCATGGGAGAAAGGTTGCGAATAGCAAAACGGTTGTTATCGTCTGGGGATCAACAACGGGAACAATTGTTGATTGCGAGCAATCAAATAAAATTAGATACTAGACAGTTTATATATATCGTGGTAATTTGTTTTTGAAAGCATCGATGTTTTTAAACAAATATATAGATGTGAAGAAAACTTCGAAAGCAAAACATCGGTGTTATAATATCGATGTTTCTGCTCGAAAATATCAATGTTTTAAAAACATCGATTTATTTATCTTCTTCTTCTTGCCGGTTTCTTAACCGCTACTTCGGTCTTCCGGCGCCTAATCTTCTTCTCCAGTCTTCTCTGTTCTTCCAGGCATCAGGAGGTAATTTCCACTTCTCGATTGTCTTTCTGATTTGGTCGTTCCACCCTGGTCTTGGTCTTCCTCGTTTTCTCCTTTCACTTGGTTGCCATTCTAATGATATTTGGGGGAGTCTTTTCTCTTATTTATTTATTACTTATTTATTTATTACTTATTTATTTATTACTTATTTATTATTTATTATTACTTATTTATTCATACTTACGTATTATAACTTATTTATTACGTATTCACTCACTGAGGGGTGCCATCTGTATGTAGGGGCAGGAGCGAGGCGGGCGGGGCTGTCGCCGCCCTTCGCCTTCCTCGCGAGGGTTCGTCTCCAGCGCAGACAAGAGGAGCGCCTTACGCCGTGGCTCTGCTGCCGCTTCTATCTTTAGGCGGCCTGCTCCGGTGGGGCGGCCGCACCAGAATAGCCTTTCCCGGAGATGCGCTCGCACGGCTGCGGCCGCAGCCTTGGAGTGGGGCAGATACACTGTACAAATGAACGGTGCTCAGTGGTATTTCTAGAAAACCTCCCGATAGCATGTAAATATTCTACATTTTTTCTACTTCAATGTATTTTTTGTATAGTTAAGTGCCCGAATGTGGAATACTTTTTAAATTGTCGTCTACAGCTTCACAAATAAGCGCTAATTTGAAGACTAGTTTAGATAATTACGTAAATTAGTCATTTACAAACATGTTTGGTTAGTATGATTTACTCAAATCTATTAAAAATTCATGATTTTTCGTAATTACAAATGGTCTACGTATATTCCACATTAGGCTTACCCTGTTCCTAAAGTGGAATAGTGATTCTTTTTTCTTGTTAGAAAATAATAAATGCATTAACGTCAAGAACAACATTTATTTAAGCAAAAATAATTAGTCAAAAAATAGTATATTTGGTCTAATAATACAGATACTTCCTGCAGACGAAATCCTTTTTTGGATTACCTGCATATAAGCCTGGTTCTTACACTTCTGACAGTGTGTTCTGATACCGAGAGTGAGTTGAGCTCTTCGACCATACACCTCCACATAACGGTATAGAATGTCAACATTATTATGTTATAAAATGCCGCTTAATGTATACAGCCAAAAAGCATGTACATTTTACATACAGTAGCAATGCGGAATATTTCACATTAGGACAATGCTCGTTTTTCACGTTAGGGCCGTAGCGACCATATTGCTTTCAAGTTGTTTCGCAGTCAAGATCTGCATCAATGCTCTTCATCTATTCTGTGATTTCCTTACATATGCAACTAACAGATACTATATAGATAATTACTCTAATATTTACGGCACACGAGTAACAACATTTTTTTTTTCAGAAGAAAACTCGCTCTGATACTTCACTCAGAGCTTCAACTCAAAAAACCTTATCTACACTTCAGAGGTCTCAGACCAATACAGGTCCAATACTTCGGTATTTCATATTAGGAACATTTTCTACATTAGGGAACTTACCATACTAGTAGGCTATTTCCTAAGATACTCGATATGCTGTTATTGAACACTATTTATATGTTATCATATTTTTCTTGTTAGCTTTGGTTTTCTCTCTAAAAGTATCTAATGCATGGCTATGTATAAGATTAAGAAAATTTCACTGACACTCAGTACACTTTCACCCACAGCCAACGTTGCTCTGTCAGTGTAATGAATCCATATTAAAATAATTATTTGTATAATAAGTGCATGAAATGATTGTTTTTTTCACTCTCAATATTGATGACTTTTTGCTGCGATCGATATGTCGAGGGAAAAGATAATCCAAATCGTTCGAGAAACAATGATGATTACTCACAAATGCAATGTTTTCTACGATCGAATAAAAATGCATAACATCATGTGCATTATCTGTATTCATGATTAAAGAAAGAAGGCATCTTCTTAATTCGCCATTTTAGTGCGGAAAAGTCTTTTGCACATAGACCTGACGTCACGTTTCTTTGATGTCTTAAGTCTAAATTCACACATGCGTAACGGGTCCTTGGAAAAATCCTTTGTACATGCCCTTCGTACTGGCTCAAAGTAAATAGTGTTTTGCTTTCCTGTTGGTTTATTTTTTATTGCTCCGTTGAAACTTTCTCATCTAAAACCCTCTGCTTTGTAAAGTAGAAACTTTCTCAAAAAACAAGCGGCTGATCCATGTCCTTTCAGAAAGATCAATCTTTATTCAGTACCTAGGAAAACCGTCGATGCAGTTGGAGATGAGCTGATTTTTTCACAGCAGTATTCTCCAATTGTAGCCAAATTGTAGGTGCATCAGACGATAGTAGCCAAGTAAATATTGTTATTGTTATTGTTTTGTTTTAGCAGCCATTTGCCACAAAGCTCAAAGTTCAGGAGCACAAGCTTTTAGATATGTGTAAGCATAAAAAAAATGGAAACTTGTAACACCCCCAGCGTGATTTCGGTTGCATGAGGAGAGGGCAGCAGGTCTTTCTCACGCGGCGTTTTCACGAATCTCCGTTTCTTGCGGATCGTGACGGCGTTGTCGAGGTGCAGCTGCAATAAGGCTACAAGGCAATAAGGAGCTTCCGCTCTTTGTTCCCGCGCCGCTCCAGCGTCCCCTCCAAGGAGAAGGCACTCTGCCGCCCCAGCGCCGCCCCAGCGCCCGCTGCACGCAGCGATCTCCACTTCTTCGCTGCTTGCGCTTTCGATAGGCACTTCCATTACTGTATCGGGTTCATTGTTAAATTTATATTTTTTAATTTCGATTTCCTTCGTGGGACATGCCTCTTTTGTTCGTTTATTTGTACTAAAGACATATTTTTTATTATCTAAATTTCGTAATCTGTACATTTAATAGTAAATGAGTTTCATATTTATCGCATATCCCATATATTTAAAAACATTTTATATTTCTTTAACACATTTCGAAATTCTTCCCTCGTTTCAACGACCAGTTTATGAGAAATTATTCTTTTATCTACCATAATTTGAATTATATCTGTAGCTGGAATCCAAATTCCGAAGAGTCTCTCGAATATTAAAAGCAATCGGCGTGCTTGGGAAGAAAACGTACTGTACTATCTTTTACCAAATATTTACTATCCATATTTTCAGAACGTGAAAACTGACAACGCCATCTATCAGTTTGTTACGTCCCATTTAGAGTTAAATATTTTTACCCAATACTGAATCAACATGCTGTATTTCATATTAAAGCGAAACAAGTCTTTTATTATTGTCTATTGGCTGTCAGAGCCGTTCTTCTGTGAAGAAGGCCAGAAGATGAAAGATGTTGGCCGGAACGTTAGACAGCTGGATACAGACGCGGCTCGTCCCGACTCTCAACCGTTGGCCGCGAAAACGTTCGCAATCATGACTTTTTATTGTGAAATTAGTTCAAAATCTTCTGAGAAAACAAATTAACTCTATGGACAATACAAAATTCGTTCTTTGCAAATAATTGATCAGCAAAGACCATGGTATCGAAGTTTATAAATCTTGAAGGTATAAAGGTAGAGGACGTTTTGGGCTTTCAATGAAGGACGTTTTTCACTTTCAGTGCACAACAGAAAGCGAGATTGGCGAAGTCATTGAAGTTCCTGGTTTATCTTCAGAGATCATAAATAAAACATCCTTTATCTTAGAGGGTAACTTCAATACTTTTCTCACAGTCCTCTACAGATGATCCATGTTATCGGGCTTATATTAATCCTTCGGCTACTATTTCAGAAGGCGCAATTTATTGGTACCAGGAAATCAATTAAAACGTACGAAGATAGTGTTTGTGAATCGTCGATGATGCATTTTATTTCGTATAATGTCTTTTCAAGAAAGAAAAAAATATTTCTTTTAGAACATCAATGATGTAAATTTCATTTGGTTCGTACAATTCGTCGCTTATTTAATTATGTGGCAAGTACTATTGTTATTGATTAATTAGAAAAATATTTGAATTTGTTATTAAGAACTATTTTAGTAATTTTGATAAAATATAGGACTATTCTTTACAAGATAAAGCTTTAAACTCTTTTACTCTAAGTGAAATACGATGGGATTGTTTTATTGAGAAATTCGAAATGTCACATGACACAGACATGATTAACATTTTTATTGAAATCATCTGGAAATTTTAAGAGTGATTGCAACGGGAATAGACAGCTTCAGACTTCAGTAGTTGGGTGAAAAATGATTTCGAGAAGGTCGTTTATGAACACGCAATCCCGTTGCTCACTTATTTGGGAGATTCCGCGCTTGGCTTTCGAGCAGTGCAGATCTGCGCGTCTCGCTTCGCTGGAGCAGCCGAGCGTTGTGCCCCTAGCTCTAGCGGAGGTGGCGCACGGCCGTTCAGTAGCCTCATCATTTCTTGACAGTGGAAGGCACATAAACCAGCGGGACACTGCGCGTGCTACATCACAAAAAAAGTGCGTGTTTAAAAACGATAGCCCCCCCCCCCACGAGGCCAACTCTTCGAAGTGCTCCTTGTCTCTGACCGGGAGGTCCAGAGGTTCGAGTCCCGACGGTGGCAGGATTTTCGACATCAGCCACATAGCTAGGTCTAGTTCTGTCGCTGACTGGAGGAGAATTCTAGCGGCCGGCTGCTCTGATCGAAAGTTTTCCTTGATTTCTCCGATCACTATCAGGCGAATGCCGGAGCAGTACCGTACCAAACGCGCGTGATCTTTCCTTCCCATTTAATTGTCCTAACTTACTCCTTACTTACACATACACTTACATGCAAACATACTAAATATACATTAAATAAAAACATTTCAAGAGAAATGCACATACCTTCAACTAACTTTTCAACACATTCACATGACATTCCTCCACTTTCAACACGCTCAGCATTTGCCACGTGAAACAACTATGAATAGTACAAACGCATCTGGACTTCCAAGTGGAATAACATACAACCGCTGCTTCTGAATTCATATCACCAGCTGAAGAAAACTTTCTGATACCAAAACTCACAATTAAGAAATCGTCAGGGCACGGAATAATCTCCACCATCATACAAAATATAACTCTGATGTTATTTTCTACCTAACCTCAATTAACAAATCCGTCTGCGCACTCGGCACTTCCCCTCGACCTGCAGAAAGCATGCAACCACATTTCCTATCCTTAAACCCAAGAAGCCTCCCTCTTCTCCCGAAAGCTATCTCCCAATGTTCCTTCAGCTAATCCTATCTAAGCTGCTAGACAAACTGATTCCCTCCCGACTGCTGAAGATCCTTTCACGATCAATATGACTCCTGCAATCATTTTGGATTCACCCGAAAACTCTCTATCCACCATCTCTTGCTTCGACTCGCAGAACGCATCACAAAACCTCCTTTCACAAACGTCAGCATACTGTAGCAGTATTCCTTGAAGGAACTCGAACGTTAGACTATATTTGGCCGTACTTCTATAAAAATGACACCAGTTAGATATTCAACAATATTTATCCACGTTATGGAGGTTTTTAAAGCAACAGTACAGAAAAACAACTCGACCTCCCCACCTTCACCCATCAAAGTAGGAGTGCCACAAGGTAGTGAATTAAAGCCATTTCTGTTCAGAAAATATCTATGTGACATACCTTTACCACTCTGTTCGGAAATATCCTTATTCTCTGACGAATATCCTATCCTTATTTTCACATTCGTCAATGATGCGCATTACACACTGACGATTTGATCTCTCAGTCCTGGACGCTGGGTACACAAAATGCCGAATATATTCAACGATTAGGCTCTTCGCAGATGACTGCTTACTATAGCGACGAATACAAGACGCTCTAGATCAGCAGATTTTGCAGAAGGATCTCGATAAAATTATGAAATGAGCGGAAGAAATGGAAATTAAAATTAATCCCAAGAAATGCAAAGCTGTAACTTTCAGTAGGAAACGCGATAAAATTTCACTAAAATACACACTTGCAGATCAACCTGTGCCTGAGGTTAGTAGCTTCAAGTATTTGGGGGTTGTTATTCGAAGCGATCTAAACTGGTCCGACCACATCAATGACGTTGCGCGGAAAGCTTGGGAATCACTCCATTTTGTAATGCGGATAATGCGGATAATGTTGAGGAAAGGAACGCGAACACAAAGCGCTTAGCGTATACTTCTCTTGTACGTCCGATAATGGAATATACCTCTGCGTGTTAAGACCCATATAGGGCTGGGCAGATAAACTTGTTAGACCGTATCCAAAAGAGAGCGATAAAACTTGTAGGTAACAACAATGATCAGACTGAGATGTGGGAACACCTAGGGAAACATCGAAAGATAGCTAGGCTAGTAAATCTTTTCAAAGCGTACACTGGATGTAAAGCGTTAAACGACATTCGAACTAGGAGAGGGCACTCTCAGTATTTCGGAAGGGGAGACCATTCATACAAAATTAAATATAGGAATCAAAAAACCGATGTAGGTAAATACTCTTTTGTAAACTGGACAATAACTGACTGGAACAGTCTACCTGCTGCAGCACTAGCGACTTTTCCCCCTAGTGTGCGTTGCTTCCGGAATCGTCTAGGGAACTGCGTGTGATGCAAAATATTTGTGTGGTTTAGTTCTCACTTACTTAGTTGTAGTTTTCTTTTAATATGTATTTTTAAGTTATATTTGTATCTTTATATGATCTGTATAAACCCTGCCACCGAGCGAAAGCTCAGTAGTAGGACATAATAATAATAATAATAATAATAATAATAATAATAATATCTAAATAAATTTCCGCAACAGTATTCACGTTACAAAGACCTCTCTTTTCGCACGCTTTCTAATTCTCCTATTCCCAGGCAGCTGTCCATGCAACCAGTGAAGTATTTTGAAGTGTACCTCGAGTCCCAGCTACCTTTCATTTCAATTCTGTGGCTTATGGAATCCTACTATATTCGTTACTCACGAGATCAAATCTTACAGTCACAAACTCCATTATATTATACGAAACTATCGTTGGCACCACTTTAACGTAGGCCTCCCCAATTCGGTGTACAGCACTCCTTACTAACCGCAATTGACTTCAAACGTCTCAAATATCTCCGCAATTATCATTAATTAAATGCCTCCAGGATTGTCCGAAATAACCAACTACATCACGATCTCGGCATTCAATCTCTGAAATTCATAAAACTATTAAACTGCAACTTCTCCCCACGTCTCACTTCAGCTCCAAATGCAACCACTATTCCGCTAACAAAAACATCCTCGACGCTTTCCAAGAATTACGAAACCAAACTAGACTTCGAATAATAATTCCTTTCCCCTGCCACCCACTCTACCATTGCCAACCAAAATATATATAAAATTATCAAGGAAACATACAGAATTGCAATTGGGTTAACTTCAAAAATAAAAAGTGGAATAAGCGTTGTATTTATATTGTATTCTTTTCTGAAACCATTCTATGCCAAGCCTTATTGCTTAACAGTGAGTAAAAGTACATTTCAAAAAAGTTGTTTGGGAAGAATTTAACTGAAAAACACCTCCACTGTGATAAAAATGTTATCCAAGGTGGTCACTCGTGGCTCAGGGTGAAAATCTCTTGTCCTTCGCCAAGGGCGTTCGGGTTCGATTCCCGGACAATCCCATGTGAAATTTGTTCCAACAAAACAAGATCGCCTGTTGCTCAGGGGCTGTTCCAATCCTATGTGAGTCTTCAACCACGCCCCTGTCCTAACTCCTTGCACTTCTGTCGCTGGGTTGCGACGCAGGACCGCGTGGTATACTGCGATTTTCGTAACTTTGTTCCTGACAGGAATCAGGCTGCTTCACTGCCATACAATCAGGAGCTTATATTTCGCGACTGTGACGTCACTATGGTAACGTTCAAGCTCCCGACTGGATGAGACCGTGGAACAGCTGATTTCTGTCAGGGACAAAGTAACGAAAATCGCAGTATAGGAAGCGCGTTCGCGGAGATGCTACCTGGCGGTCCTCTTGGCAATAGGCCACCCTTACAGCTACCCGTAATGTTAAAAATCAATCATGTGGTCGCTAATGATGTAGTTGTTAACCCGACCTTAAATAAACCAAATAAAAAATATTATCTAAGCGAATCTTTAGAAACTAATTATTTATGATAGGGAAAATCGTCACGACAAAAGAAATCATCACAGGAAAGCTGTCAAAAAGTATGAACAAACTCCATTTTATTGTCAACCCAAACCTGAATTTCCAAATGAACTTTCCGAGATGCGAGTATGAATGCTGCCAGTGATGAATAAAATAATTTGACGACAAAGATGTGGACAACACTGCAATCCAGAACCATTATGAAGCCCCAGGTTTCCGGAGACCCTCATGTCAATGCCGTCAGTTATCCGGATCGACTCCCGTGTCGTGGTCTTCTCAAGGTGAAGAGCACCAGAGTGGCATTACCCAAAACCCGACAACTTTCGAACTGATACAACTATGCAGAAGTAAAAAAAGCGCACCCCTGGGAAACTTGCAACGATTACACATGTGTGGGTGTGTGGGGTGGAGGCGATGACGAAGGGGAGGGCACGTGGGGGACGGAGACGGAGGTGAAATCGGGAGCGAATGCGGAGGCGAGGGCGAGAGCAGAGCTGGTCCGAAGCGATGACGAAAGCCGTTGACGGGGCAGAAGGGCTGAGGCAGGGATGGGGGCGGTGGCGGGGCGGGGGCGGGGATGGGCGGCGAAGGTGTTGGCTGCGGCGCAGATGCAGTGAATCAGCTGCAGCCCCGTAATGCGACCGATATAAATCACCGCTCTCCAGCTGCGCCGCCCCCGCCCCCGCCCCCGCCCCGCCCCGCCGCCTGCGGCTCATCTCCCGCCCGCGCGGAATCGCCCCCAAATTGGCTGCGGCACAAGAGGCTCCTTTTTTAGTTCAGGGCAGGGCTGTCCAAGTGGCGGCCCCGCGAAAGGTTACTAAACAAACGTGAAAGCGCCTTGCGTCCACGTCGGGCGAGAACATGGCGCCTAGCGCACGCGCTCGGTCCAAGTCCACACCCCTTTTTAGATTTAACGATTGTTTTTGTAGAAAAATCATCCCAAAGGTTTTCACTGCGTTATGCATGGTAGAGCCTGATATCATGAATGCTTCAATCCCCCCCTCTGTTTCAGAGCAACGGAGCAAACTGCCGAAAACAACAATACGGAGTCAGGTGTGCATTTCCCGAGTATTGAAAAATGGCCCGGAACCCTATTAAGGTTTGAGTTTGGCCCTTGAGGCCTTGCAAGTTGGGCACCCCTGCTTCAGAGCCTGCCGCCTCCCCCCCCCCAACTGTCCTCGAGGGGAGGGGGGGCGAGTCGCTCGCTGAACCTTTGGCTGAGGGCGAGAGCGCGTCGTGGATCATCTTGCGCCGTTGAAGAGTAAATCAATCACTTGGAAATGATAACGAATCTATTTTTATGTTTGTTGTTTCCTTTCTGGATAAATGCAATTTCTGGATCATGATGCCGATTACATCGATTACGTCCGTAAGCAGATGATCTATCTTTCTATCTTGTGATAAGACAGAGATATCGTTAAAGATTTTCTGGATGTTGACTCGTCGCTTGTATTATGTGGTTTGGATTGCATAATGTCCTATTTTTCAGTGGAGATGTGTGTTATACTAACCAGATTTCTGAAAAAAGGTTTGCTTACATTCCTAAGAACATAAAAATGTACTGTTTTCATTTTTTACAGAACGAATAAATAAACAAAATGCCTAAATAATTTCGACTCTTGATCAAGGAGCGGCAATGGTTTGTACATAAATTCTCAAAGTGAAAATAATGTTTTGCCTGACGAGCTTTTTGGCAGATTTTATGTAATTTTCATTCACTTATTCTTAGTAAACAAATCTTTTTAATGGCAGAAACTTCCGAAATTAATTTGTTTGTTATTTAATGTTAATTAACTTTACATACTTCACCCACATACGATTGTTCAGTATTTACAGAGAGAACGAGAATTTTCTGCGAGGATTCTATATTGTTGTACAAGTAAAAGAAGCGATAAAGAAGTTCTTATATTTTTGAAGTACAATTCTCTTATTGGATGGTTGCAGCTCGTTGAATAACGGTGTTCATTGTGACTGCATCTTCAATATAATTCGGATGTTGGACCAATCACTGCGAAGTTTACAATGGGTAAATAATCAATCATTGATCTTAATTCTATTAAATGTTTCGTTATGTTGTGTCTCTTACTGTATCGGGGTGGTGACGGTTCATCGCACATTGTTCCCTTGAAAGCCTTTCTCCTTAATCCCTCCAGTAATTCTTTTAATCTTGGTGAAGATAAAGACCTATTTGGCACAGGGAAGAGTATAATTAATGCCACACTTTAATCACATTATAAAAGATTTATTGACGTAATAGAAATTTCATATTTTAGCTATTCGATCATAAGTTAATAATAATCTCAACTCACATTTTTCATCGAGGAAATAATTGTTCCACATTCTGTTCAATAATTGCTTTGAGAGCCCTTACGAGCAAGATGTCCTGCAGATAAAGCACAGTAACTGAATATCGCGTTTGTATTCCAACTCAGCGATATCGATTCCTTGTGGCTGATGTTTTGGTGCATCCTCTTTGCCATTGAGTAACTGTACCAATATACAAAGAAAAAAATTTTAAGGGACATGAATGAATTGCAGTAAGATATATAGATATATTTAATTTTCCCGTATACATACGTAAATACTGAGTAATATACAGTAGTATAGGGAAAGTTATGTAATGCTGCGCGAAAAAAAACCGGCAGATTTGCGGCAGAGAAAAATTCATTGCTGGGTCCTGATAACGAAAAAGTGGATAAATCCAGTTGCTAAATTAAGAAAACAAATCCTCTAACACGTAGTGTAGCCAAAATCCCTCTTTTGTGGGTCCTTGATATCGCAAAAACAATTGAAAACAAAACGTCCGTCTGTCTGTCCGTCCGTCTGTGAACACTACTAGCGCCTAAACCATACGGACGATTTTTTTCAAATTGAAGAAACCCCTGTCGATCTGGCTCGAGACGAAGCTTTGAGATTTCGAAAAAGATTCCGTAAAATTTGGGGGTTCTTTACATGAAGCCCCCCGTACATTTTCAAAGTTTTCTCAAAAACGGCTCAAATTTTTTCTTTAAATTTCTTGAAAGAATAGTGTAAAATACACTTATAAAGTTGGCATATGTCCGATTTTCACGGTTAACTCTGAATTTTTGATAATTGTGAAAGAATTTAAAACGACGGCCTCTTACAACTACAAAATTGAAGTTAGAGATTCTTTCTTCAAATAAAGTTTATTCTCCGCAATTAGTTCTTTCATTAACGTCCTGTACATTTTTTTGAAAATTTTTGTAGTTTTCACGCAATATTGCGAGCAATATGTGCAATTTTAAAAAATAACAAAAACAAGATATTTTCAAAAAGGGCTACAATTGTTTTCTTTAAACTTTTAGTAGGGACAACGCTAATTGTAATCTATGAGATGGCATAAACATAAGTTTGCTTTTTTTGTTCTTGTTTTCAAATATTACAAAAATATATTTTTTATTTGTCGCTCACGTCGTTAATATTTACATTAGCAGCGATTTGTTCACATTATTCCATTTATGAGTACATATGATTTAAATAGAATCTTATAAATTTTCTCGAAAATTCAACAATTTTCTGTGAAAATGAGCTCAAAATTCCGCATTTTCAGAAACGTTCAACCGCTGTTTTCTCCTAAACTACTTCAATTTTGTTTTTCAAACTTTTCGAACGGATAGTGCTAATTGCACTCTCTAATTTGACGTAAATTTAATTATGGGGTATTATTTTGTTTTTGTTTTATAAATTACACAAATGTAATGTTTCTGAAAGATCTCTTACAATGTTAATAAGCACATTTCCAGCAATTTTTAAATACTATTGCATTTGTGAGTGAATGTGCTTCAAATGGCTTCTAATAAAGTGTTTGAAATGAGTGAAAATGAGTTTCACATTTCAAATTTACAGAAGCGCTTAAACATCATTTTCTTGAAAATGGTTCCACATTTTTCAAAGAAAATTGCCATTCAGGAACGAGTTTTTATTGCTCTTTAATACTCTTAAAATAATATTTCCGTTTTACGATTGGGATACCGAAAAATTAAGAAAATGTCAAAAAAATTACTTTGGGTGGCGATAGATGGCAGCTGAGAAGTCCGAATAGCTAGCGGGGACCAAAAGAAATAGAAAACTACATAATATGGGATGGTCCATGTTATTCTGTAGCACCACTAGTTTAATTTGAAGTCACGTAAAGAAGTTTCAATTAGTCATGAATCGCTAGTAATCTTATTTGACCCACCATTTGAGAACACTCCGAGACAGACACGTCAAGTTCGCGGGCAAGGTAACTAACTCCGTAGAGTTCGCGAGGAGCATGTCCAGAGCGACTGGCACGACATTTACAAGTGAGAGTTGTACAAATGCTCCGGAATGGCAGGACGTCTCTGCAGGTCTGGCTCATGACAGTCTATAGAGAAGTCTGTTGACACTTATTGCCCCAAAATTCTGCAGCATTTATTCGCATTTGCTCTACTAAATCCATTATAATGTACAGTCACGTTTGAAATGCTCAGTTTCGAATAAAATTAAACAATTTGAACCTAAGGGTCTTCGTACTGTAATCGTATTACTTAATAATCTAATAATTGCATAACGTCCTAACTTCACGGTGATTTAGGTGATTTAAATTTAAATTATTTTCTGTGCAACGTTTTCTCCACCCATAAGCGAAAATTGTTAATGATTAGTTGTTAATTTATTTCACATTATTGCTGTATACAACTAATAAATAAAGGATCTAAATAAACATATCATAGAACGAAAACAATAAAATAATTCTCCATTCAGACATATTCCTAAAATTGGGCAAAAATGTTTACACAAGGCAATATTTGAAAAGAAAATTAACATGATATAATAATAAATAGTAAAGAATTTAACCATAATTCCAATCTCGGTTATTTGTTAGAACAAATCTGTCAAACGTGTTTCCGAACGAAGCCGCCTCGCGCAGTTTCAGCTCGCACGTGCACGCTCCTTGGACGGGGGGGAGGGGAGGGGAGGGGAAATGCGTCCAGTCAGGGGAAGTGGCTCGTGCTCGAAGGAGCGCGGGACGCCACACGCGAGCGCGGTGCACGCGCCTGCTGCAAGATCTGAAACCACTCGTCAACCACTGCCCACAGCTTCAAACATCAAGCAACTCGAGGCGGGCTCAGTATTTGTAGGCAATGGGATATTCGCATTTCCTAGCTGCACGAAAAAATGAAATTCGGTCAGAGCAAATACGAGTAGTTTGGCTCTTCGAATATAAACATTATTTTTTTTGTCAAAAGTAATTAGGTATTTCAAATAACTCATTAAGACCGTGCTGAAAAAAAAATGTATTCGCCCAACAAGGATCATAAAATTAATCGTACTTGTGTTATCAGTATTTCCTGCGCTCAAAGCGATCACAGCTGAACAGTTGTAGAGCAGTTGAGCATATTCTTCCCTGCAACATCTCGAAGAACAGACTGACTCTGACGGTCGGTATGGGGTAGAAAAGAATTTAAACGAAAGGAGGTTAATTTTCTTGCATTAGAATGCTATTAAACAATTGGTACAAATTTATTAATGATGATAAGAGTAAGTATATTTCTTAATTGTGCGCATCGGTATAATTCACATTGGAGGAGAAAACTAATGGAGAACGCGTGTTTTCTAATGATTATCCATCAGGGCAGCTTCCAACCCTCCGCCCCATTGGCGGAAAGGCCTTTTGAAAGCGCGCGGGGGGGGGAGGGGAGGGGGAGGGGTTTCCGGCGACGCAGCTGCCCTGGCGCGCCGGTCGTTTGCCGCACTAATGTCGGGCGCGTGTTGTGGTTTCTGCTGCTGGGGAAACCTCGCAGATCGACGCGGCCCGTCGTGGGGTGGGGGAGATACAATTGGGCAGTCTACATGGAAATAAATATGCATAAAATAAATTAAGTTATGAAATGATTAAGTATAAAAAGGTAGGTATTCCCTGTGCATTGCACATAGGCCGATGTGGCCCTAAGTGGAGGTGAAGGTAGGGGAAACCACCGAAAAGGCAGGGACCTTTTCGTCGCCGACGGCACAAGGAGGAGGTTGTAGGCAGAGCACAACGCTCCGGCCGCCTTTACCCCCAGGAAAGATCCTGGCACTCACTTTGAAAAGAGGCTGAGTCGACCCCAGAGCCGCCCTGAAAGGAAAGCACCAGATAACCTACGCCGGGATTTGAACCTGGGTCCTTCAGGTCAGGAAGGCCAGTGCCCTGCCACTGAGCCACCGCTGCTCCAATGATTAAGTATGTGATATCTATTAAAAATAAAAATTAATACAAGTTAATAAATACCTTAATGAAAAGAAATAAAAGATAGTGAATTAAAATATCGATTGTGCCTGGACAGCGGATAAACCACTTCACAAATACAAAGGATTACAACTAATTAATGTAAACAATTCAATCTACAAAACAAAACCCAAACTTATTTAGCAATACGTCGCTTGAGAAATACCGATATGTTTGCAAATGCAAACTCGATTAAATGCATGATGAAGGTGAGAGGGACTCCCCACTGGGAACCGAACACGAATGGAGAAATCCAGCGTGTTAAGTTCGTGGCTCAATCCTTTTGTCCCAAATTTTGTGAGATAAGAGTGAGATATTGGGATTACGTCGATATGCTGTTGACTGAATGAAAATGCAATGCTATTGTTTGCAGCAGCTGGTGCAGCCGATATAATGATCTTAAGATAACGATGAATCCGTAAACACAAATTGCATTTCCTTATGCATCCGTATGCAAGGGAGTATTTCTCAAGCGACGTGTGTGTGCGAGTGTAAGATGAGAGGAAGGAAATATCTTTTGAGAATTGTTTCAGATGTAGATAAGTAATAGAATATGTAAATCACTCATATTTTAAATAATATGTCATTATACTCATAATATATAATTTATATACGAGTATTATAGATTTAATATATAATTATTTATTTATTTATTTAATAAACGGACATGCAATCCTAGTCTACAAAAAAGGAGAGGTACATGTTGACTTGTGAATAGATTTCTACAGTAAATATTATACAACTTTTCTGAACATTCGCTACAGAAAAAATGTTGTAAAAAGAAATAGAAATAAACATTTCCTAGACTAAGATAATAAAAATAACATATTAAAATAAATCCAAAAAATATATTGGAATTTCAAAAGCAAACCCTTTAATCAGTTACTATTTGAGAAAAGGCTTGGTTAAATAAGTCCATCTTATACTTATTATATAAACTGCTAATTTTTGACAAAGGATTGTTCCCGCTAAATTTGACAAATTATAATAAGTAGATTCAAACGTAATCAGTCTCCTAATGTTGACAGGTGGGATTCTCAAGTTACCCTTCTTCAAAAGTAAAGGACAATCCACATTATTTGTAATCAATTTCACCAGGAACATTGAATCTACAAAGTTTCTCAGAGATCTAAAGGACGGTACATCCAATTGTCTCGCAATAAAGCAATATTCATGATCAACGAATGGATCACGTAAATGCATTCTCATTGCATTCATGCTAAAAAATATCCTGGATTGTCTCAATTTTTGTGTTTTCGATATTAACATAAGGAGTCCATACATCTGAAGTAAACGTCAACATTGGTCTCTCTATCGACAAATAAAGGGATTTCAAAACACTTGTTGAATCAAAGGTCAAACAAGTTCTTCTCGCAAATCCTAATACATGATTGGCTTTATGAACAATGAAATTTATATGCTCCTTAAATGTCAGCGTAGAATCAAATGAAACACCTAAGTCGCTGATCGATGATAGCAACTTATTCAGTTTTGCATTCGTATTCCGTAGGTGATGAAGAGCATGAAGTTATGTATTTGCACTTGAAGAAATGAATTACCAAATGATTCAGCGCACATTTTCGAAAAATCATTCAGTGCAGTTTGAAGAAATTGATAATCACCTGGAGTTTCAATAAACTTGAAAATTTTACAATCATCTGAAAATAATAAATATTCGATATCTTTCAGAACAAATTTAATGTCATTTATACAGATGATAAAAAGTAAGGGCCCTAAGAGGGAACCTTGAGGAGCATCGGAACACACTGTCATTTCTTCAGACTCCGCTTTCCTATATTTCACATATTGTATCCTACCTGTCAAGGAACGTATAAACCATTGCTAAAAGGAGCCTGTAATACCGAAACATTTATATTTTTGAATGAGTATATCGTGACTGACAGAGTCAAATGCCTTACTGAAGTCAACATAGCAGTGGCGTAGCGTGACTCACACGTTTGGGGATGCTCAACAATAACACACAAAATGTCACTATCAACTACTTCGTCTAACAGGCGAACGCAACACAAGGCAGATACACTGGGACTACTTCCACGATCTCGATTGCTTACGACGGTGTAGGCACTTCCCACAAAATCCTCACAGCAGTCAGGGCTGCCGATGTCTTGAAAGCAAATTATACAATGGCTCAGCTTTAATTCTTATACGCGAATGGCAATAAGACCATTTGTTAATTTATACATTGCAGACTTAAATAATATGTAATCTATTTAAGAGATAATACAATTTCTTGGATATTAATTAAGAAATAGTAGTCAGGCACTATTTCTACAGTTTGTACCCATGACCACGCGGGGACTCCCGAGTGAGAGAGAGAAAGATAATTTACTGAACGCCTGAAGTGTGCTGCGCTCTCGTGCACAAACGAGCTTCTTTCCGCAGCAGACGCTAGCGTAAAGCAGTCGGGTTTCTCTGGGCCAGGGGTGAAGAGGGGAGAGGGGGACCTCGCCATCTGCGCATGCGTCATTGCTCGTCGCAATCTGGCGGCCGACGCTGAAGTATTTTAGCTTCCCACCAATCAGAGGCCAGCTTCAACAGCCCGCCGAATTCAATCATAGGAAATCAATTTTAAATTAATACAAAAAGTGTTTCGCTCAACAGACCACTTGTAAGATTATCAATACAGTATTAAGGTTCTTATATACGGGGATGCTCAGCATCTCAGCGTCCCCTGACGCTACGCCACTGCAACATAGACTGTCAACTTGGCATTTTTTTACTAAAAGAATTCAATATTAAATGAAAGACGGAAATTTTTATAAAAAAATCATTTAATAACCCACTCTTACAGATACGAGCTTTGCTCCACTTTGTACAACGTTTCGAGGAAGGTTTCTTTTCAAGTACAGGAAAGAAAATTATTACAATTATTACAAAAGATTGATCATAACGTGTGTGGTATCCTGGTGTAAACCACATAAAGCGCGCACCCGACCAACGCTGGAGTATGGTTCGGAAGAGTATTGCCAGACGAGAAACGGCTAGGTTCCTTGGGAACAGGCGAGACGCACTGGGCAGTTGCGCGAGTTCGTTTGAGTGAGGGGCAGACGGTCGGGAGGCGACGAGCAAGTTAGTTGTCGAGAGAGAGAGAGAGAGAGAGAGAGCAACCGGGAAGTGTAGAGTATAACAAGTGCAAAAATGTGTGATAAAAAAGTATGACAAATGAATCGAGTGGATTGGAGCCCGTATGCGACTTCGCCTCGGAGGCCGCTGGTGGACGCTGTGGAGGCGACTGGGAGGAGAACAGCGGAGAAGTTAATCCAGCGACGCTACAATCCGATAAGTGGAAGCTGGGGGCAGCAATTGTGATACAAAGGCCTGCCAGTTCATTTCTACCCAGACGTCTGGGGCGGGCGTTCACCGTAAATGGGGAGTCTCCCCCGGGGCGGGGCGCGTAGGGTTCCTTCCCAGCTCGCGAGGCACGTGCCTCCCCCTCGAGACATGTCGCCTGGGCGTGTGTCAGCATTCGGTTGGAGGGCGGAGGCCCTCGCTGAGGACCCACCCGCCTGTGGTGGAGCTTGAGGCTCAGCAACACTTCGTGTGGACAGCAGCGCTCGAGAAATATAAACTCCTGCGTGGTCTTACACGGAAGCACCTCATGACTGGCTCTTATTTGAGGAGTTCTACGGGCAGAGTGTAAATGGTCGACTTCCAGCCGCGTGTGTCGTAAACAGCTCCGGCCTGCGTTCTGCGTTGCTTAATTCCAAGTCCTCCATACAACGAATTATATTGGGTTTTATTAGCTGAAATGAAATTATCATTATTATAATAAGCATTCTTACACGATTACAATGTATGTTGTTATAGGATTCCATTACACACATTTACAATAGTATACTTTGTTACAGATTCCATTACAAATTGAGGAGCTAGAAATCAATACATACTCAGTCGAAGGCAATTCTGAATCCACGTGGACATTATCGTAGGTAATACCACGAGTGCTTGGGAAATCGTTGATAAATCGCCGATAGCCAAGCCAGGTGGGGATGTATTTGAGAATTTCCAAAGCACGAGTGCTACTTAATAGGACTATTCCACGAATGAAATTAGTGTTTCAACAGTTTCAAAATGCGCCAAATATTGAAAAAAAACTGAAAGCCATGTTAAAATCAAAGAGTTTATGTTACAGTGCATACAGTGCATACGCGGTATATTGGACATCGACATAGCGATCGATGTTTACCGTTTCCTAAGATAGAAGAGTGACTGTTATTGATTGGCCATTAGGGAGAAGGGGTAAGAAAAATCGGTAGAAAAACTGGTAAATTTTTGAGATACCCACCCTGATTGGTACATTTTACACATGTAGTGGAACACTGCTGGTTTTTAGTGTCCCGAGTGGCAGAGTCCGACTTTGATGCATCATTCAGGTGAAGTGCGTGAGGGGTCGTGCGCGCCCCCTGCGGGATGAGTTGCAACTTGCAGGAACCGGACGCGTCTGCGGCCAGCGCCCCGCCGCCCAGCGCCGCCCAGCGCCGGCCCAGCCCGGCTCGGACCGACCCCGACGCCGCCGCCCCGCTCGCGATGAGTCACGGCCCGGTGGCGCTCGCCCACCCCGGGCCCCGCCCCGGGCCCCGCCCGGTCCCGCCCCGCCCCGCCCCGCCTCGCCCCGCCCATGGCCCCGCCCATGGCCCCGCCCCGCCCATCGCCCCGCCCCGCTCATCGCTCCGCCCCCGCCCATTGCCCCGCCCCGCCCATCGCCCCGCCCCGCCCATCGCCCCGCCCCGACACGGCACCTCGCGGGAATGCAGGCTGTTCTCTCTTTCTTTTTTCATTCCAAGGTGGCCCTCGTCATCATCACCTCCGTTATTATCTACACGAATAATTTACAAATCCAACAGGAATCTAAAAAATAATTAAGGTGCTCCAGAATGCACAGACATTCCCGTATTAGCTTTCTACTTCCTCTGGCCTCGGCTAGCTATTCGGACTTACATACTACTTTCGCCTTCTATCACCTATTGCTGTCCAAACTACATTTTTTTCACATTTTCTTAATTTTGCTGTTTCCTAATAGTAGAAAGAAAATCTTATTTTAAGAATATTTAAGAACAGTAAAACCTTCTCCTAAATGGGAATTTTCTTTGAAAAATTTACAGCCGCTTTTAAGAGAATGGCGTTTAAGCACTGTTGTAAATTCGAAATTTGAATCTCTTTTTCCCAGAAAATATTTGAATTTTACAAAAACTTCATTAGAAATCATTTGAAGTACATCAACTCACAAATACAATAGTGTTTACAAATTGCTCGAAATGCGCATATTAACAGTGTGAAAGATCTTTAAGAAAAATTAAATTTTGTAATTAAAAAAACAACAAGAGAATAAAGCAAAATTAATTCTACGCCATCTTAAACAGTGTAATAAGTACTATCCGTACGAAAAGTTTGAAGACAAGATTTGCAGCCATTTATGAGAAAATGAGCGTATTTTGAGCGTTTCTGAACATGTGGAATTTTCAGCTACAAGTCGTGTGCTTCCTACTTCCTCTCTCGCTATATTTTTTTAAATATTACTTTTTATGAAAATTGTAATGTGTGTAATTTTAAGTTAATTTAAGTTAGTATAAGATAGATTAAGATCAAGCATTTGCACAGTTCAAATGGAAACTGAACAATGTAATGTCAACCAAAAATAAAATTAAAATTAAATAAATAAATAAGTCGGCCCCGTGTCCGAGATCGCGAAGACAGTAGCACCGTAGTGATCTCGGATCGAGGGGTCGCGGTTTGGAGTTCAACCTCGGGCGTAGTTGTGTGTGTTCGTCCTTTCACCCCCTATCATCATTATATCGTTTCATCCTCATACCGTAACTTTAAATCCAATAGTGGTCGCTAATGACCCAGTAGTTGATGCGACCTTAAATAAATCAAAGGGCTCCCTGCCGCTGGCCGCAGATGCAGACACAGACGCAGGGCGGCGCTGGCGGTGGCGCGTCCAGGTGCGGCCGCGCGGCAGAATGGCGCAATTAGGGCCACTGCCCTTCGCCTGCGCGGCCGCAACGGGTTTTAATTAGGCTGCCTGAGGGGCGGCCTGCAGGGGGCGATTCGCTGCGCCCGGCCGCCGCCAGTGCGATTGACAGCGCCCCGCGCCGACCTTTGTGTGCGGAGGGCTATTGTGCGTCATGGACCATGCATTTAGGGTTACAATTGAAAATCCCTCATCGCGTTTGCTCTTGTAATGTGAGGTGGGCAGATTCAAAGCTCTTTCGATGCACGTGTTGATCTAGATTTCTTGAATTCTAATCTTATATTTGATATTAGACAATGGACTCCTCTAAAAACCTAGTTTCCCCTTCTCTGAAAAATGATCTTATGTAACAAATAAATGATACGCTAGAAAACAGGCCGAGAACTTCTCAAATTCTGGTACGATCTCCCTTGCCTGAAAGTTGCAAAACAAAATACAGGAATATTAATTTTTATTCATCTCTTTACCTTCATTTGGCACTGATTACAGAAACATCAGAAAATTTCGCTCGATATTACAATTGAAGAATGATAAATTTGAGAGAAAATACATCAATCATGAAATACTACCAACACAGGGACTTTCTTTTCAAATAAATCTCACAAATTACTTTGATGAAGTTTGTCATGAATTGCGATTCTTGTAGGAAATTTTATCTTCCGTGGAAAATTTCAGTCAATTTATTAAGCAATTGAGGATATTCGGTTTGTTGATGACATTGCAATAAGGCAGGCTTCATGGTTCGCTTTGTAAGTATTACTCATAAAATTTAGGAATTCCACAGTTACACTTTTATGAGACGGAGTTCGCTACGATGCTCTTTGAAGCTCTTTCAAAAAACATTTCTTAAAAGACGCTCCAAAGTTTTTCTTTTTTTCACAGATAGAACAAGGTATGCTTAAAAGAATGGCACGGGTCTTCTTTTTGTTGTTCAACTCCCTGAATTTTCGAAAATTGCAAATTTACAATCAATATGAGAAAATATGTGCCGTTGTAGCACCACTATTTCATGTTCTTTTCAACCATAGGTCGCCTATTTTGAGTGTATTAGCTCGCATATTTCATTATTCGCCTTCGCTTTCCACCACTGGTGCGCGTATCACTGTTGGAGAACCCGTGCCGTAGGTCAATACTGCCTAAATTACGAATTCACATTTACTAACAAGACGAACAATCTCGCGGACATCTTCAAGTCATTCATATACTCAGAGAAAATATATTTAGAAATATGACAAATGAATAAGTGTACTCTCTTATGTTCTGTAATAATTAACGAACATTATAATTGATGTTATTTCTACATTTAATAAAATAACGAACAAACAAACTAGATTTTAATAGAGCACTAAAAATGCTGAAAAAATGTCAGGAAGTGTAAGTTACTGTAACTGATGAATTCAATAGCTCATAAGAAGCAGAACAGCAAAACCTGCATTAGAAAACATTAACAACTAAAGGTTTAAAAACGAAGTCTTTCTTAAAAAGATTGTACGTTTCTTAAAAAGCTTGAAATATTCTTTTAAAATATGCATTTGTGACCTAAAAACTCTTTACGCACTTTAATATGCAATTAGAATCAACAATATTTAATTTCCCGTTTAAACCTTTATTGATTCAATTTCTGGAGAAGCATTAATTGAATGAAAATATATATTTTTGTATAAACGTAATATAATTTACCTTACTTTTCGGGAGAAATAATTGAACTGAATAGTTTGCTTGGTTTAAAATAATTTTTTCTCCTTGATTTAAAACATATCAAGAAATATCCTAGAAATGCATAAATATTTTATCATCTACAGAAAAGTAAAAATACGCGAACTGTGGCTAGCTCTTCCTAATCAATGAACCTCAAAAATAAATATATTGTATGAAATGATGAATCGTATTAGAGATAATTATCTCTTTTAACAAAATATGCAAAACATGCGCCTATAATTACAAGAATATGCATCAACAGGAAAAGTCTGCAAAATTTGCCCAAATATGCACTAACATATTAATCAATATAGCATCCAATTCTAACCAATGTCAAGAAATTTCAGTTAGCTACTTCCTGAAGCAACAGACAAAAGTATGGAAATCATAGAAATCCGCCCCACAGTGATGATTGGCGTGCTCAAGAGGACATGGAGTAGATGAGAGAGTAGATGGGAGAGTAGACGAGAGAGTAGACGGGAGAATAGACGGGAGAGTAGATGGGACAGTAGATAGGAGAGTTGCTTACGCTTTTTTTGTTCTCTCCTTCCCTGGACGTGTCCAAGCAACGACTTTGACTTGAGGTGGTAGAGATCAGGAGTGAATGATTCTGAAAGGCGAATTATAAGTGGAATTATGGTTCAAGCGGGATAAGTTTTCATGAGTGAATAAGCAGGGAAAAGTTACCTTCTTGTGGCAATTTTATATTTTTCGTTTCTATGCTGCCAATAAAGATTTAATGAAAACAAAATATTTACCAAAACAATTTACAATCCGTGTACTTTTATTAAGAAATAGATTTTAATTAATTGTTTCTGCCAATGAAGAATGAAATAAAATTGGAAGTGTGCTATCAGTCCAGTTTGGGTCAATCCTAGCCTAATTTGGAATGAACCTCCCAAGTCGACCTCAGAAGAAATGCTTGAAAGATAATAATGAAATAGGAGAAACGAGTCAGTTTATTGAAAATAACGTTAGAACAATGTGTCTAGACAATAATGAATCATATCGTTACCTTCGTTAAGAAGTTAAGTTTTCTAGAGAAAATAAAATTGAAAGTCCTCTCTATTGTTTAATGATTTTCATCCTCATTCAAATAATGACGATGGAAACATAATGATAAAGTGAACTTTGATCCCAGGTTAAACATTTGCACCTTTGCAAGTTTCGAAAATGCTGAGAGTTCAACAAAAATTACACTCATGCTACTCTTAAGCGTCTCTTGTTTTATCCATGGAAAAAATGTAAAGAAAAAAATTGGAACGGCTTTTGAGAAAATAATTGTTTGAATAGTGCCTTTACTTCACGCAAAATGACGCATAACACGCAAAAGTATTCATAGTATTTTCGAAGAATTGTACATAATGATATTTCAAGATATGTCTTTGAATAGATTTAATTCAGATTTGAATCTTTATTTTCACTATTGAAATTTGAAGAAAAACATTTCGAATTTTTATAATTTTTGAAAAATAGATTTCAAGAAAAATGAGACTTGCGTCATTCTCTAATAGCTGGGTGGGCAACAAACACGGCCTGGAGGAGAATTCCGATCTGCAGTTTTCTCAGGCGTCCCCGGTGAACACCAGGCGAAGATAGCGGCAGTGCCCTAACAAACGGCCCCACGTTATCACTTTCATCTTTATTCTTTTCCCCTCCTCCTCCCTTTCACCCAAACTCTCACATGCACTACCCTCCACCCACACATTTTCCCAAAGATCGGACAAGAGCGAAAAGTTTGGCCCAACTAGGATGGTGCCTCGTTGGAAGGAAATCCTGTAGAGGGGAAAGCCCGCAAGTCGACGCGCAGGTCCGCGCCTCTCTTGTTTCAGCTGCGAGGAACACCGCCCTTCCCTTAATATAGCATTCACTACACTTACGAGACTAAGAACCGTAGTAAACACTACTATGGTTATGGTTAGCCATGGTAATGCAAGTGAGTGTGGGTGATTGGGGAGACAAAGGGATAAGAATGAAGGTGAAGGTAAAATATTATTTTTGGTTTTTTTCTTTTAATACCTACTGTAATTGGGGCTTTGCCCTATTGTGGGTAAATAAATAAATAAATACATACATAAATAAATAAATACCACGCGCAGCGTGGCTATTTATTAGTGCACTACTCCTCATTCTCCTCCAGGAGGTTTTGCATCCGCGCACGTTAAAGCAATCGACAGCACTATCCATCTTCTGCGCCTGCGCAGTTTAACTTTCGCATCGTTTTCGTGCATCTGCGGGTGCGCAGAAGATCGAGACTAAAGTCCTCTAAGCCGTGAAATAACTCTCTAGAGTCGATTGCCCGCCACCGTCGACACTCACATCCCAGAACCGTCAGGTCAAAGATGCTGCAAAGACAATGGTGTTGCCATTCAGCCGTCGCAGGCGGTGTGTCTATGAGGAACCAACCACACACAGCCACTTGGTAGAAACACCAATTCAGGCTCCAGCACAGTCTTGCTCTCACACCCAGAAGCTTCGGCCCGTGCATTAACCCGCCCTCCGCGCCCCGAGGCACTTCAAACACAGACTACCAAGGGCCCCTAAATCAACATTGATAGATTGTTAGTGATTCCGAGCGCGTCAACGGCGAAGGTAATTATTCCCGTAAGTGTAGTGCATGTTTTTCTTGGGCGATGGTGATCTTCCCCCGCTGGATGGCGAGATCCGGCGCCGACCCACCGTCGGCTAGCGGTGTTTTCGCCAACCAGGTATCTCCCACCAGCGGGGCACCGCCCCAGCCGGGACAAGCTCTAAGCTCCCGACTTGTCTCCTGGTATGGGTGGTAGTGTATTGCATGTTAGTGTGTGTATGTACGGGGTGAGGGTAGGACAAGGAAGAGAAAACAAATATCGCGCGTGTTCCGTGGCCCATTTGTAAGGGAACTGCTCCGGCATTCGCCCGGTGTTGATCGGAGAAACCACGCCATCAGTTCAGCCGGCCGCAATAAGTCTCCTCCAAACTGCGTCTGTACTCGACCTAGCTACCTAGCCAGTGTGGAAACTCCTGTCAGGGAGCTCCCAGTCAGAGGGTCTGCAGCGCCACCGGTTGATGCTGCGCCCCAATTAACGGAACCAACGCAATGGGCGTGCGTCGCGTCGCGGGGAACCGGAGAGGGCGGTGTCGCTGTCGATTCCGGGTGGCGCGCCCGCGCGCGCGCGCGCGCGGCGCTGCAGCTGCGGGGGATCGGGTTGCGCGGGGCGTGTCGGGTTGCGCGCCCCTTGTCTCCCGACGACAATGATGCGCTCGCCAATGCGCACGCGCCCAGCGCTCGCCGCAGCCCGCCGAGAAGCATCCATGGTGTTCAACAGCGATATCACCACGCAGAAACATAGGCAATTAATATTTTCCGTTTCTGTCTATATTTTAATATATATCAATCAGTTGGCCCATCATTTACAAGACAGAAATGTTTCAAATAACAGCTTTGTATATTTATATAATATATAAAGCTGTTATTTAAAACATCTCTAGTAAATGATGGACCAACTCATTGATACATATATATTAGAAACATAGGCATATTAACACCAATGATTTGCTTTCGATGTTTTCTTCGGATCGATGAATTTCTGCAGAAACATCGACGTTTTCAAACAAATTGTCATGATTTAAACAAAATTGTCAGTATCTATTTTATTTGTGGATTGGTCGGCGGATGCCGGATTTTGGACACTCGCTTAGCACAGCTTTCGGGGAAATTCAGCCGCTGACAGGAGGAGAATTCACCGCCCTGCTCCTTATAGCTAGTTTTTCCGTTTTTTTTTTTTCGATCATTACCAGACGAATACCTTCCTAGTGTCTTCCTCCACCTTGGGATACGTAGGAAAAGTATGAGGAGATGATATTTGTGATAGGTACTGGGAGCTTCCAGGCTACTCGATCCGCCTGTTAGCTCTCAAAGATGTGGAAGTATAAATAGGTATGAAAAGAAAGGAATTAGTTTTAAGGGTAAGAAATTAGTCGCGTCTTACGAGAGGGGAGGGGGTCCCACAATGCTATTCTATTAAAATCCCCGGAAGCATTCGGGGAGTATGTTCCCCAATTTTCAATTTCTACATGAAATGGATTATTGAGCACTAATGTAATTCTACTCGTATCACCTTAATTTTCAAGACTCGCAATGATTTTGGGGCTGCAACGATTAATACGCAGGGTCGTGGAGTGTCAGGGCATACTTGCAATCAATCAGTGCTTCAGACCCCCTCCCAACCTGTTTAGCTTTACGTAGTTCATGGACGCCCCTAAGAAGGAACGCATTTACAGCTACTGCTTCGCCACTGCTGCCAACGTAACTGCAGGTTATGCTCATTTACTAATTCTGTCAATGCGTTCGTTTACAGTTCGCTCCTTTGTAAATGGCCTCATCACTCTCTTGCAATGTCATCGCCCTACATGATTGATGGATTGTTAATAATTCCGGCTGCGTCAACTTCTAAGGTCATTCGTCCCGTAAGCGTAGAACATGTTTTGTGAGCTGGGACAAGCGTTAAGCCTCCTCGCCCGAGAGTGCGAAACAAGATTACAAATGCACTACTAAGGGGTAAAAGAAATTTAATTAATCAAAATTAATTTCAAAAATTCGAGAAGTGTTTGGGACTGTTATTATTATCGTTCTTATTAATTAAGCTTATTTCTTCTTCATGTAACTTGTAAAAGATTTGTTTTGAAGAATGAAATTTAAATTATCCAAATTATTATTTTGCATATGTATAACTAATTATAGCTGTAAATGAGTTCAGTAAACTACTCGAACTATTGTGTTTCATGCATAAAGAATCTGTTTAAAACATATTTCCAATTTTCAACACTAGGAAGTTGTGAGATAATCGTAGTGAGAACACAAGGCTAAAACGCCAGGCTAAAATTGATGAAAGCGGAATGTATGAATTTTGTTTGTTCGTTGCATTAATTAATAAAACAATGTTTCTTTTTATATTAGTAGTAAACAATGGCGCATTTTGTAAAAGTTTATTAGATTATTTTATTTGTATAATTTGGGCAAGTTTTAAAAAGTTCCTTCAGTAAATATAATTGACATTTTTCAATGGAATGCTAAAGACAACCTTTCCCACCGCAAGTTTTAATATAAAATTATAATATTAATCATCTCCAAAATAATGCCATAACTGGAATATTTTCTGGAATACTGTTACAAGAATGTTTATACAAGATAAAGAAATATTTCAAAATTCAAATAAATACATAAAGAGTTATTACAATTTTATCTCTTGGCAATTATCATGATACAGAAATTTGATATTTGTTTGCGAATTTTACAGTTAGGTTTATTAAATATTTTAAAAACCTTCTTAATTATTGAACCTCCTCCAGGAGACACCGCCTTAAAGTAACACTGACCGTGTGGGCGAGGAGGTTTGCGTGCTCCAATGAAGTCGAGGGCAGTGCAGGGGAAGCATTGCTATTGAGTTGGCGAACTGACTAGCTGTGCTGCCGGTAGGGTCACCCATGCTGTATAGGTCTCGATGGAGGAGCCAGACGAAGGGATGTCTCACAACGACCCATTGTTCTTTTCCACAACCATATTCCAAATCCTTTCAAATTAATTTCCTATATCCTCCCCATCCTCCCACCTGCGGTACTACTGATAGGTGGTTCCCTTACTAGTGTGTCACGGCTCTACTTACTTTGTGACCCACTTCTTTCATATTTCTAGCAGGTCTGTCTTGACCCCTTGTGTTTTTCGACCCCGACGCTATTAGGTTTCGAGGGCTAGGGAGTCATTCTTTTTTCCTTCTTCTCTTTCCTCTTGCATTCTATTCCTCTTATTTTCTTACTACTCTAATCTTCAATGTTGTATTCCTTTTCTTTTCTTCTTCACTCATCCCCAAGCCAAGCGACCCGTGCTGAGGGCTAGAAGTGGCGCAGGGGGTTTCTGCGTCTCGAACGGAGCCTGTGGGATACCTGGCGACCTCCCACAGTAATAAGCCCTTCCTATTCATGCGGGGCTCTGAATAGGTTGATAATTAATCCCTAGCTACTCGTGGGACAGAGATGGATAATGGAAACAATACAAAAACTGAAAATAAAACAGGAAACAATGCACAAAAAATACACACAAAAATGAACAGAAAAATTAACAAAAAAGCACACAAGTAGATTCTTTAACTGAGAACACACGAGCGAATACTTGAAACTAGTAGAAACTCGCTTAAATACAGTTGCACAAACAACAGATGCAGAAAATAATCGCGAAGATGCGATAGAACCAGGAACAAATCAAGATGAGAAACGCTTACAAATTCTCCACGAAGAACTAAAAAAAGCGGAAGAGGTGATCAACTATTTACGCAATCAAATAGAAAGTCTTCAAGCCAAGACAAAGTATTCATATATCCCAACCAGCTGGGAGGAAGAAGAGGAAATTGTTAACAGAGAAACAGCTTGGTTAATACCCAAGAATCATACCAAAAGAGAGTCTAAGAAAAGAAAGGCCACATCGTCACCAGAGCAGAGCCCAATTAAACACGGTATAGAACAAAAATCAAAAATCATGAAAGACAAAAAGACACCTCCAGTAGTAATCAGCAATCTCACCAACTAGCAGGAGATTAAAAACCAGCTGGAAAGTAAAAACGTACAGTATAATGCTACATTTATGAATAACAACCAAATTAAAATAAATGTCAGTAGTGGAACAGAATACCGCGAACTGACAAAAATAATTAATGAAGCCAAACAACAATGGCATACTTATGAAAATAAACATGAGAGGCCTATACGAATTATGATAAGAAATCTGCACCCATCTTGTGACACAGAAGAAATTAAAGCGGAACTAGAACAAAAAGGGTTCAAAATTTTATCGGTAGAAAACAAATTAAAAAGAATTAAAGAGAATAACCAATATAAATACATTAAACTCCCATTATTTATGTTAACTTTTGACAAGGATGAAGACATTAAGAAAATCCACGAAATACAATTTCTTGCAAACATGAAAATCAGAACGGAAATGTACAAAACTGGGAAGTTAATCCCCCAATGTAAAAGATGCCAATGTTACAGCCACATACAAAAATTTTGTCAGAGAAATCCAGTATGCGTCAAGTGCGCGGGAAATCACCTGACATTTGCTTGTACAAAATCAAAAAACACACCAGCAAAATGTGCTAACTGCGCTGGAAGCCATCCAGCAAATTACAGAGGGTGCGTTATTGCCAAAGAACTGCAGAAAAGAAGAAAACAACAAAAACATAAACAAGAGAAATCCGGAACAAAAACTTTTACATCTAATAGGACAACCGAACAAATCCCTTATAATATTGCTGTTCAAGGGAATGCAATGAAACAAGACAGCAATCCACTGCAACCTAAACCAAATAACGACACATCAGTACAGAAGATGTTACAACAGATGATGCATATGATAAACCATTTTGGAGAGAGAGATTAGATCGTTTAGAAGCCATAGCAACAGGGAAAGATCAAAATAATGGGTAAAGAAGATCTGAGAATAGTTACATGGAATGCTAATGGCATTCAGAATAAAACATATGAACTAGAAATCTTTCTAAATACACATCATATAGATGTGTGCTTGATATCAGAAACTCACTGTTCAAAAGAATCTTATATTAAACTAAAAGGCTTTAATATTTATCATACTACCCATCCAGATAATGATGCGAAGGGAGGGAGCGCGATTATCATCAAAGATTGCATAAATCATTATGAAGATAACCCAATACAGTGTAAAGAGGAGCAGCTTACCACAGTAATGATCAAATCTACCAAACAAGATCTTAAAATTGGCTTAATATACTGCCCACCAAGACACAACCTGAAACTTGAATATTACAAAGGAATATTGCAACACATGGGTGAAAGGTTTATAATAGGTGATGACATGAATGCCAAACACACTGATTGGGGAGCAAGGTTCATCACTACCAAAGGAAGTGAGTTTAAAAAAAGCTCTCAGGGAAACAGGTTGCAATACGCATTCAACAGGAAAGCCGACGTACTGGCCTTCTGAGAGACAAAATACCACACTTACTGGACTTCATCTCGAAGAAAATTTCATCAAATTTTATAGATATAGACGAAAGTTTTGATTTAAATTCTGATCATTCAGCTGTTATCTTAACGCTGAGTGAACGAATAATTAAAAAAGATGCGAGACCAACTCTTGTAAATAAAACTACAGACTGGGAAAGTTTCAAAATTGATTTACAGAACGAAATCAATTTGAATGTCAATCTAAAAACAACTGAACAATTAGACATAGAAGTAGAAAAATTTACCAGACCTCTACAAACAACTGCATTTACTAACACCAGAGAAATAACACGCATGACAAAAGGATTTAATTATCCAGCTGAAATACGAAACCTAGTACGAGAAAAAAGATTAGCGAGACGAAAGTGGCAACAAACACGACACCCAGCTGATAAGACTGTCCTCAACAATAAGGCGCAAAAATTGAAAAGAGAAATTCGTAAGTTAAAAGACGAAAGTATCAAAGCATACCTTACAAATGTAACAGCTGATGATACTGATTACTCACTGTGGAAAGCCTCTAAACGAATCAAAAGGCCGATCACATCAGTCCCTCCAATAAGAAAAAGCCAAGGAGAGTGGGCAAGAGATAATAAACAAAAAGCAGATTTATTTGCAGAACATCTAGTGGACGTCTTTACAGCAAATGATATGTAGAGCAATAATAACAGTCTTCAAGAAGTAATTAATACTGTAACAGGAACGATAACTCCGGTTACTCAAAAAGAAGTGGCTGATGAGATTATGGCCAATTTAAGTTCAAAGAAGGCACCAGGATTTGATTTGATTACTGGACAAATATTGAAGCAGTTGCCACAAAAAGGGATAGCCATGCTGACATACCTGTATAATGCAGCTTTTAGACTGAAATATTTTCCAGCAAGCTGGAAAGTGGCTGAAATTATCATGATACCCAAGCCAGGCAAACCACCCCACAAAGTGGAATCATATAGATCGATCTCGCTATTACCAGTAATTTCAAAATTATGTGAAAAACTCTTACTTAAAAGGTTAAAACCAATTATACAAAATGCTAGATTGATCCCTGACCATCAGTTTGGTTTTAGACAAAGACACTCGACAATAGACCAAGTGCACCGAATTACAGATGTTATTGAAAGAGCCTTAGAAGAGAAAGAAGTATGTTCTGTTTTATTCTTAGATGTTGCGAAAGCCTTCGACAAGGTTTGGCATGAAGGATTACTGCATAAATTAAATAAAATGCTACCCCAACAATTTGCTGAAATCCTCACTTCATATATATCTGAGAGAATGTTCAAAACAAAGCAAGAACATGCTTACTCTGACCTGAAGGATATCCAAGCAGGTGTGCCACAGGGTATGGGCCTGTATTGTATTTATTATACACCAGGGATATACCAAACTCAGAAGAAGGAAAATTAGCCACCTTTGCGGACGACACAGCCTTGATAACAACAGCACAAGATGAAATTAGCTCTACCCGACAGCTACAAGAAGCTAGCAACGCCGTTTATGATTGGACCAAGAAATGGAATATGAAGTTAAATGAAGAAAAATCGGTACATGTAAACTATACCAATAAAAGATCAAACAATCCACCACCAGTAATTATAAACGGAAAGACAGTTCCTTATGAAAATAAAGCCAAATACTTGGGTATGACTTTGGACACCAAACTGAAATCGAAAGAACATGTTAAGAAGAAATAGGAAGAACTAACTATAAAATTTCGTCAATATAAATGGCTAATAGGAAGAAATTCCTGCTTATCCTTATATAACAAAATATTATTGTATAATCAGATACTTAAATCCATATGGCTATATGGAATTCAGCTATGGGGATGCGCAAAAGATAGCAACATCAAAATAATACAAACTTACCAAAACAAGTTCTGCGAGAAATGGTGAATGCACCATGGTATGTAAGAAATGTTGATATCCACAGAGATCTTGGAATACCAACAATTAAAGAAGAAATTAAAAGGTTCGCTAAGAAGCATGAAAAAAGGCTTCGCCTACATGAAAATGCAGAAGTTCTTCAACTGCTGGAAAACCAACACCTGTTTCGAAGATTGAAGAGGACAAACCATTTGAACTTGTGTAGTATTATCATAGCAGAACATTGTGCAAGTGATAGTGCTTAGTTTAAACAACCGAACCAACTAAAGGATGTCTTTGGACTGAATTTAGCTCTTAAGCAGTTTAGGATTAAGATTTATCAAAGAAAAGTTGATGGTTGGTCTTTAAAGGCCAGTTTTGACATGTAAACACAATGGTGTTAATAAAAAAAATTATTGAATACCTTGTGACGATGAATGTAAGCCCACGACCGGTTTCCCGGCATGTGTGGTAGTGTAGTGCATGTGAGTTTGTGTAAGAGATGAAGAGAGGGCAAGGAAGAGGAAGGAAAGGTGCGTGGCCCGTTTGTTAGGGTACTACGTCGGCATTTGCGTGGTGTTGATCGGAGAAAGCACGGAAAACTATCGAGCGGAGCAGCCGGCTTCTAGAATTCTCCTGAAGGCACCGACTGCATTCGACCGAGCTGACAAGCTAGTGTCGCAAATCCTGCCGCCGCCGTCGGCAGTGGAACCTAGGACCTCCGGGTCAGAGGCCCAGCAATGGCATCAGTTGGGCCCCCTCCCCCGGTGCCCCGCATGCCGTTCATTTCTCCCTTGGTCTGTGACGGCGGTCCTCTGCGGAGGCGAGGCGAGAGGCGATCCTGTGCGCGGCCGCGGACGGGCGCCGCGCGCGTTGTGGGCGCCGCCCGTGGGAAGAGAGGGGAAGGCGGTCGGCATTCCAGGGCCGCGCCGGGCCAATGCACTGCCTGAAGGCGCCTCCGCGCATTCGCTATCCGCTCGCCCAAGCCCCAGTAGTGAGCAGGAATTGCTTGCTATTTGCCGAGTGACGGACATTCGGCGCTCGCCCTTCCCGCCGCGTGTCGGTCTTTTGGACACATCGAAGGAAGGGAACGCATCAGCTGTTTTGGGAGTAGGCGAACGCGGAGCCGCTTAGAGGCGAGCGCCGGCAGGCAGGCCGCCATGGCCAACACCTCTCCTCCTCCTCTTCTTCTTCTTCTTCTCCTTCTCCTTCTTTATCGGCTTCTGCTTTTTCTCCTCCTTTTTCTTCCTCAGCGTGCTACTAATCCCCATTGAGACGCAGCAAAATCCTCATCGTTTATTTTTACTTTACTATTTTTTATACTACTATATTTAGGTCCTACAACTCGTAACGCATGTCTAGAATGACAATGGGAAAAGGCTGTACAGCTCGAAGCAGATACTCGGCATTTCCCCTTTCCAACTCGTTTTCACATAATTGCGACAGCATTGTGTAAAAATAGAATAGTAGCCTTGATCGAATCAACAATGAAAACTTTATTTTACGTAACAGGAAAATACATGGACATCTGTAACATAATCTACGGCTTCATTGGGGATTTTGGTGTGGCATCTGAGACATGCCGTACGAGTTGTAGGACGTGTCGCATTAGGAACTGACACGATCCAGTAGCGCTTATTCTCGTGGCATCTCTGCCGTGCCGTGCCGTGCGAGCTGTGAGGTGCGTGACGCTCGTTGCTTGCGAGGGCAAAGGGCCAGGGAGCACGTGGCGCGCGCAAGGCCACCCGGTGACGGAGAGCGAGCGCAGCGCGCTGGATGGCGCCTCTCCCTGCCCAGCAGGCCTTCAGCTCGTGCCCCTCGTACGTAGTTTTGAAATTCTTTTTTAACTGTTACATGGAAATAAACATTGTAAGTGTGTGTTCATAATAAGTCCCGTGTCAGATACATACACCATTCCACACACGTGGCTCTGGCTTTGATTTCCACTGGGCACGTAAGTTTTTGTAATAGCTCTGCATTGAGACAATTGGCGGTAATAGAATTCATACGAAACAAAACAAAACTTTTCGAAAATACAGAGATCGACTCCAGCACATTGCAAAAAGCACTATTGTTTCGACACGTTTTACGCAAATAGAATTACTTTATTCGAAAATTTCACTACCCTGGTACATTTTGTAATAAGATCCTTGCACACACTCTCGCATTCCCACCAGCGCCCCCCGACTGTTACTGCAAGCGGAAGTATGCATCCACCGTGAGAGGCAGAAAGGGACTTCCTTCCAGAACGGCCAACTTCACACAAAGAAGTCATCAAGTGTACATTTTGAATCAATCAAACCTAATATCAAATGAAAACAAATTCTCCAAACACCTTAAAAAATGCATTAAATACCGCCAATAATCGACTAAACTGGTTTGGACAGAGGTCCGTTAGTGATGAATCACCTGTATTTGTATTATGTATCTGCGATTAAAGAATATTTGCTTCGATAATGTGCCAGACTTCATTTCATTTCGTTTGGGCTGTTCTAGCACCCTCCGGTCTTGTAAGGGACTTGAATCTCAAGAACCGCAATAAATAAATGTTTACTAGCTGACTCTTGTGAAAATGTTTCACTTGGTAGGACGAGGCCCTACTTCACGCTACATCATCACGTAAACTTGGAAATTTTGCATGAGTAAAAATTCTAGTATTTCTAAGAGTTTATCGACAAAGATGTAATTAAAGCACAGAGAATGACAAATAGTTAATTCAACTAAAATTCAAGGAAAAGAATTTGAAACTGTGCCCTCTCGGACCACCTGTGCACAGAGAGCCAGAAGAGCTAATCCGCCACTCCAGAAAAAAAAAATTAGGCCAAGAAATATCTGCTGATCATTACGGGCTGAGCAACTTCCCTCCTTCATAAGCCATACAATGTTGTAATTACTATAAGAAACGAGATAGTTGAAACATTCAAAAGATATAAGTTTAAGTACAAAGAAGCAAAGTTGAAAAAACGAACTCGTTTTGTCCACAATGATTAGAAATTCTTCGATGGAACCAAAATCTCACGATTACAGGAAATCGTAATAAATTAAAACGCGTCGACCCCGAGGCCGTCCATAAATTACGTAATGCAAATTTCGAGTATTTTCAATTACCCCTCCCCCCTTTGTTACACTCTTCCCTATCTCTTTGTAACGCAGCGTAACACTACCTCAGACCCCCTCCCTCCCCGTTTGGCGTTACTATGGACGACCCGTAAGGCAGTAGTGACATAGTGATCTGGGACCGTGGGGTCGCGGGTTCGAGACCCGCCTCGGACATGGTTGTATGTGTTCGTCCTTTCACCCCCTATCATCACCATATCGTTTCATCCTTATACCATAAGGTTAAATCCAATAGTGGTCGCTAATGACCTAGTAGTTGATGGGACCTTAAATAACAACAAAAAAATATAACGTATAGACGAATATTTTCATTGAAAACTCGTAAGTACAATTTTCAGGGACAAGTAGCAAAATACAGTATTGTTCCCGCCAAAGGACTAGTTTGTTTTTGGAGCTCTTGCAAATGAAACACGCACCAGGGCCATCGCCCTTTGTCACCCGCTCCGCCGCCCGCGGCGCCATCGAACGCGGGCCCAAAGCGTCGCCGCTCCCCGCGGCGGCGGCGGCCGGGGCGTCGTGTGGAATACTAAGAGAGCGAATTTGTCAGCGCGTGCGTTCCGCTCAAGGGCCCACGCGCCCACGGCAGGGGGCACGTACCCCCATCGCTTCGAACATCTGCGGCCAGTGGCCCCCTGCCCCCTTGCCCCCCCCCCGGGGGCACGCGAGGGCGGCATGCCCCGCCCCGCGCCGCCCCGCCCCTCAGAGGGTGAATCGTGACTAATGGCCCTGCGGGTCACCGCGATAGCGTCGCGACCGATGACGATCGCCTCCGCCAGGAACGGAACGAGCGTTTAGACCAGGGGTGGCTAACGTGCAAGGCCTCAAGGGCCAAACTAAAACCTTAATATAGTTGCGGGCCATATTTCCACTACTTGGACGAACCTGACTTCCTCGTATTGTTGATCTCGGCACTTTGCTCGACTGCTGTGATATGGGGGGGGAGGAACCATTCATGATATCAGGCTCTACCATGCATAACGCAGTGAAAAACTTTGGGATGATTTTACTACAAAAACAATCGTTAAATCTAAAAGGGGGTGTTGACTTCGACCGAGCGCGTGCGCTAGGCGCAAATTCTCGCCCGACGTGGATGCAAAGGACTTTCACGTTTGTCTAATAACCTTTCGCGGGCCATCAATTGGACAGCCCTGGTTTAGATGCAAGCAGGCAGGGAGACGCCCGCCGCACACGCGATTCCCAAATGTCCCTCTAGAGGGGGTAACGCTGTACGTGCTGACACACGAGAATGTCCACCACCAGCCACAGACAGATGCTTTTTTTTTTCACACAGGAAATTCTTGCATTTCACAGATATTTATGAGGCAAAATTCAACAAATGTGGTCGAGTTGGTGGTTTTGAAGAACTGTGAAACATTCCCACTCGATTATTTTGCTGATAAAAGACCTCGAGCTCATTAATAAGAGTCTAAAAACCATAAACAAAACTTAATTAAAGAAAAAATAGGAGTTTGCGATAAAATGAATAAATAATTAACAAAACACACGCGATTTCCATTGCATGGGTTGGGTATGTGCGTGGGATTTCGGTTTGGAGGCAACATAAAGCACAAAGCAGTCGGTTTGCTACAGTTCGTGGCAACCGGAGTATTATTGATTGTTTCACTTTCGGCATCTCGGCGAAAAAGTCTATATCTTAGAAGGGTCTCAATTGTTTTGCACTAAAGTGATTATTGTTTTACTTTCTCATGTACGTAGATATATACGATGTAATATACGTATTGTAGAGAAAGTTATGTAAAAAATGCGGAAGATAGATTTAGACATTTTAATGGAAATACTGGATATATACACGAAAACTATCAATAAAATGCTCTTAAAATGTTTGTAAAATACCCTAAAAGCGAAGAAACATGACCAAAAAAATTGATCGACACCAGTTCAAATAGACAACTCAATCTCCTAGATGTGTTACCGATATAATCGACGTTTCTTCCTTTAGTTCAAGTGAACTCAGGTTGCAAACTTTGGGTTTGGACTGATCTTTATCGGGCAGTATCACATCTCTAGTTATTGTGACATCGGCCGAACCGACAAGGACGCTATAGGAGTCAGAGAAACCTTAGATTACATTATCACAACGACCGGCATTACAATTTCTACGAGATGAAATCGAAGAGGGTACTCTGGAATTCTGTGGAGAACATTTGTTGCTTCTCGTGAACATCATTTGAAGCAAGTACCATTAAAATAATATTAAAATCAACGAAATAAGCGGAAAATGCAATATATATATATATATATATATATATATATATATATATATATAAATGGCTCATTTCCGTAACATAAAATTAATATACAAAAATGCATTGTTCGAAATGTGAAAAGACAAAAAGACTTCTCATTTAAATCCCTCCTAATAATTACAATTGGTTCAATTTTGTATTCAAATTAATAAAAAAAAACGAATAATTGTCAATTTGTGTCATCGACTCGTCCCATGAGCACCCCCTCCGTGAGTGCGCCATTGCATTTAGAACTCTGATGGAAGGCCCCATTGAGCACGTGACTCGTATTTATCAGTAGACTTCGGATCTGTAGGTTTGTACCTATTGTTTTTCTTTACAGCCTAACAAATATAATTGACCTATAAAAGTATTAACCAACTACGATAGTGCCTGTAGGCAACTATTTCAACGTAAATGCCTATTTCTGCCTTTTGGTGCCTATAAATGCCTTTAATTTCCAATCAATTGATTTACTACCCTGTTGTATTCAACAAATACTTATTCAACAACAAACCTTTCATTGCCTGGATGCTTATTTGATTTCCGTTTGATAAAATGCGGCTTGGAATCGTTTAGGCTTAGCGCAACAATAAATAAAGCAATTAGTGAAATCTCAAGGGGCCGCATGCGAAATCAGATCTTTGGCAATGGAATATAATTTCAAGAAATTACAATTGCAAACAACAATTGGCCTACATGTGGTTGAAAGTATTTTTTTTCCAGAATTTAACTCACATTACTTGACTTGCTCATGCACTTCATCGAGTAGCAGAGGAGGTTTGAAGCCAGTTCCCCCAAATCAATGATTTACTATCCTCCATTAAGAAAGTATTTTTTAAGTCAAGTCGTAGAATTGCAGCTTACAAAGAAAGATGTCCCAATCTGCATTTGCCACCAGCGCCTATTTTGACAAGGTGGAGTACGTGGCCGCAGGCTGTCAAGTATTACATTGACAGCGTTGAAGAAGTTGTAAATAGTTTTTCGGAAGAAGAATCGCAATGTATTACACAGGCCGACGTCAGTTTAGTTACAAAAAGGAAAACCACTGATTCCGATTAATTTCAGGATGCTGCATTCGAAATGGACACCCGTTTTTCTAGATTAGCTCGTATTTTTGAGTAACGCATAGTAGCCAGTTTTTACCATTTTGTAGGGACAGCTTCATTTATCATCAAAGTAACCATGTCCACAATGTTACTCGAGTGAGAAATAAATAGGATTTCAGTCATTAGGTGAAATGGTGAAATACATGAGCTTCTTGTTGTTAGCATTTTAACATACGAGTATATATATATTGTTTGTAAGATTGAGGATCAGGATAAAAGGTGGGCCCGTCTTGTGCGTTGTCTGATGTATCTGACGGCCTGGTTTAAAGGAACCAAGAAAAGTATGCCTTTTGCTGTTCCGATGATATAGAGACTCCGAAATCTCTATAGTGACTTATTTCTGTATGACCAACACAGCACGAAGTAACAAGAAGGAACAGCGTGTCATCGAATATCCAAACTTGCTATCCGTGATCAGATCAGTGCTTCATGGAGAAAATTTACCAGCACCTACTCTTCCGAACGATTGGGAAACTATCGATATTGCAGCACCTACGGGAACCGATGAGGACACTAATCAGGTTCAATATTTGATGATCTGATAATCCCTTCCATTTAAATTATGAGGCTTATTTCATCCTTCAACATGAATTGAACGATTTAGCGAGAGACTTACAACTTACGAAAGAGCTCAATTCTTGGTTGCTTGACTCCATGAATAGTGTTTACTGGCTCCCGGAGCTACTTACACTCATCACAGGAAAAGGAACGAGCCTTTTTCAGAATATTACAGAATGAAAGATTCCCTTTGCGTATGCACGGACATCGATGGCCTGATGAATGAGTTAGGAATCCAACACAATCCATCTGATTGGTGTCCTTTTGTAGATTCATCTAAGTACAGTCCTGAAAGCAGTTTTGCTTCATAATGGAAATAAGCTGCCGTCATTCCTGTGGCACACTGTTCCAAAGAAAGAGACTTACGAGGGTCTCGCACTCATTTTAAATCATATAAAATACAGAGATCATGGCTGGCAAATTTATGGAGATATAAAAGTATTTGCAAAATTATATATTTGTCTGAAAGGTGGATTTACGAAGCACTTTTGTTTGTTTTTTGTGTCACGAAAGGAGTAGCCCCCCAGAGAGTCATTTAAGCCCGGTACCAACAACGTCAAGTATGAGTCTCTGGTCGATCCAGGCAAGGTACTGCTTCCGCCTCTACACATTACGTTGGACCTCATGAATTTCGTAAAAGGAATAGACAATGTAGGTGAAGGCTTAAGTACTTTTAGACAGTGTTTTCCAAAACTAAGTGATGGTCTGTATACATCTGTGAACATTATACCTTCTAAACTATTCTGGTATGTAAATGCTGAAGTACAGTTTTTAAATGCTAGTAAACTAACTTAATAGTTTTTTAATTGTTTAGATCTAATAAATTAATTTATAGAATTTTAAAAATTGATTTAAGATTGTTGATTGATTGTCTTTGAAGTGCTAAAACGAAGTTGATTCCCTTTTTGCAGTCAAACAGCTCATTCTCCGCTACCGTCAAGATACCTCATTATGCGTATATCGGTAGATTTGGCAACTATGCGTTACACAAAAATTCGAGCTAATCTAGTAAAACGGCTTACATATTCGTATTTAGCGATCCAAAATTGGTCAGAATCAGTGAGTTTTGTTTCTGTAACTTTTCAAAAGTTTGAAAATATCGGCCAGTGTTAAGGATGCCCAGAATGTTCTACGACAGAAAGGTTTGAAGCAATATCTGTCATATATTGGCGCTAATTTAACTTTTAGCAGATACTATAGAGCAATTACAATCATCAAAGCTCAGTCCCATTGAATCAATCACATTATTTGCAAGAGCAGAAAGTCAGTTAAAGAAAGCTGTTGGTGAGGTTGGGAAAATTGTTTCCAAAAAACTACAAATGGCGCTCGCCAAAAATCCTGGATACACAGCTCTGACAGAAGTATCAGGCATTTTGAACGGATATGAAGCAGTTCTCCCAACAGGATTTAATCTGCATATGGTAAATTAAATATATTCCAATCACCGCCGCAAAAGTTGAGAGATCTTTTTCAGCACTTCAGATAATTAAGATCTTTGTCAGCACTTAAGAAAAAGACAAACTTATCCCACTTCATTTAAAAAAGCTGCTTATTATTAATAGTGGACAAAATGACAGCAAAAAGTGAAATTGAAGAATCTGTTATTTAAAAAATAAGAATGTTGCATTAATTTAACGTTGCAAAAATTAAGAACGTTGCGTTTTTTATAGAATAAAAGCGAATATCTCCCCTTTAGAATGATTGTTCAATTACAACATTATCTTATCTATCACACTGTATTTAAGTGTGTTTGGAAATAAAACATTGTGTTTAATAAATCACCGTATTTTGAATGGCGTGAAGCATAAAATTTGTTTATTTTTTATGCCTATTAAATACCTATTTCCATACTTTTTAGGCGCCTAAAACCACATGTGTTAGGACCAAAGATCCGAAGTCTATTTATCACAAATGACTCGCACTTCTCCATCCACAGAATCCGCTACAGAAAAAGCCGTGTGTACGCACTGCACGAATATTGCTTTCTCCCCGAGCAGCGCAGCGCGCCGCTCCGAAGGCGCCCGCTCGCCAGGTCGTCTTCGAATCGCGTAATCGGCGCGCGAGATGGGGAGCGCCTTTTCTGGAGGGCGAATGAAAAGGAGCGCCTGAATTCTGCCCGTTGGGCGGAATCGGCGCGATGCGGAGGCGAGTGAGTCAGCGGGCGCGAAGGCGGGGCGGGGCGGGGCGGGGGGCGGAGAAGCGGGGCAGGCAGACGGCACCGGCTCCGGCGCGTAGGCACCTCACCTACGGCGGTGAGCGCGCCTGGCCATGTTTAGCCGCCGCCGCGCCGCGCCGCGACGTCTCACTCGCCGCCTGATGAACACGACACCGCGCACGTCATCGCCCGCGCGCTCGCTCGCTCTCCCCCGCGGGGGCCGGCGTTCGAACCCCTGCTCGCCTCTCCGTCACTGCACCAACGACATTCACCTCGGCTACGTTATTTGTTACTGTGCCGGCGATGCAAAACGTTGCCTCAGCACACGCATTTCTACGGTATGGCAGGCATGGCACGTGTCGTGGGCGCCACTCACAAGGGGGCGCTTTTTAGAAAATATGCGCTACAGCAAGTAACAAAAACTCTAAATTGAAGTATCCTCGTAGGTTACTAATTCTATGTTGGCCATGGGCACCTGGAAACCTAGAAACGCCTCTGTTTCTACGTTTTGCATCGACATCACGCTACATGCATTGTAATCACCACAAATTTAAGTTTTACTAACCAGTATTCAGTACGAAGCAATAACACCGGTCATTTCCAGATGGGTGCAAGGCAGAGAAGAGTGGAGCAAGGCGGGGCGGGGATGCAATAAAATAGATAGTAGGAGGCTCCGCCGCAGGGCGGGCATAAATGGAATTCCTTTTCCTGGCTAATAAATAACGATAAATACCCCAGCAACGCGGGGTACTTTACCTAGTATATCGTATTACAGTACCCTCAAAAATGAAAATATGCCTTTCAAATTCGCTGATCCTTTAAGTGCGACCGCATCCAATGAAAAAGATAGACAAAGAGTGATTTGTGTATTTGAATTAAAATACAATGAAAGTCAGTAGGGCTCTCTAAAAAATAATGTAGACACACGTACAATTTTTTTTAATTTTTCCCCTAGAATGCGCCACGCGGGCTATCGGCCTCGTGTCACGACTTTCCCCACTCGCCAAATAAAATGCCTCGTTCACCCACTCGCATCGAAAACGACCATTTTGGCGCCAGGGATCGTCAAAGCTGCGCTACCGTCCAAATCTCGACGTCCATTTCTTTTGCAGAATGCCTACGTTACTTTTTTATACCGTGCACACGAAAACGTAAAATTTAAATTACGTCTTCAAAAGAGGTTAAAATGGAAGAAGAAAATAAAAAGGCAGGAGAGAGGAGGGAAAGTAAAGGAAGGAGGAAGCTGCGTGCCGAAGCAAGCAGACAGCTGGGCGGCAGCCTCGCGCGCGCGCGCGCGGTGCGAACAAACTCTGGATCGGCGACGTGAGTCAGTCACGCATGACACATTCGCACGTGCCGGCGTTGGCGGCGGCGGCGGCGGGGGAGGGGGAGGGGGCGCATTTCAATTCCACGAGGGGCGACGCATGCGGGCTCCCGCGCGGCCGCCATTGGCCACGAGCACATCGCGTTGCGGAAAGGGCCCTTCCTTGGCGTCTTGCCAAACAATTTTATCTCTTATTCAGAACTCAGAAAATTTGTAAAACTTGCACTGGTAGAAAAAAATTATTTAATCGTGAACTAAGATTCTTCACACCTAAGAGTTTACTTGATGTCGTCGATAGCCATGTTTAAATAATTTCTTTACGCTATAGAGAGGGAGTTGGACATTTTCCCGTTGATAAACTGCTCTCCGTGACATAGTGCGCCTTTCCTAACATTACAATTAATATTCTTCAATTTCGGCGGATTGTCCTGCCTTTCGAAAAACCTATTGTATTTGCAGAATAGTTCAATGAGTGGATAATACAAACGAAATCAACCTTTTTTTTTTTTCAAGGAGGAGCTTATACGAACAATAATAAAACTCCTCACAAAAAGGAAATTGGAAGAATTCGTCATGTGCTTACTTTCTATAGTGCGTAGTGCGATTTTCCTAACTCTGCGCCTCAATGATTTGCATGGACTGTCTTATAGAACCTACCAAGCGATGCGACAATAAACTCGCACATCTGACATGAAGAAAATAAATATTATTGTGGAATGATGAATGTGAATTAGACGACTAACATTAGTTATTGATTATGCCCCTTCTGTTCTGTTTAATTACATAAGCAAGGAAACAAAGTCCGCAATTTTTTTTATTTTTTATTTTTATTTTTTTCGTGTTGTAAATTGCGTCGTCTATTAAGTAGCTGATATCACTTTCCTCATGGAAGATCGTACTAGCGTCCCGTCGCTGCGTCGTGACGACAAGAATAACAAACGTTTGGAGAAAACAAAAAACCTCATTTTATACATTACTCATTGGTAAAATATTAGCTTTTCACACAACCACGCATGCCCTCTGAACCATGAGCGATATCGCTTATATTCTGTTTACATTCACGCTACGGACTAAAGAGAAAGATATGTAATGCTCTGCGAAAAATCAGCGAATTGCCGCCAGAAAAACTCTTATTCGTGGACCCTGGAAACGAAAAACTGGATAAATCCAGTTACAAAATTTAGAAAACAATTCTCTAACAGGTGGTATAGTCAGAATCCTTGTTTTGTGGGTCTTTGATACCAAAAACTCGATTGACGGCAAAACGTCCGTCTGAGGTCAACACAAGCACCTAAACCGTTCAGCTGATTTTTTTCAAAATTTACATTCCCCAATTCTTCTAACTCATGTCGCGGCTCCTGGAATTTGAAACCGATATTTTAATTTTGGGGGGTACTTTACATGAAGCCCCTTGGGACATTTTCAAAATTGTCAGAAAATGGCTTTATTTTTTAAAATTAAATTTTGTTGTTGAATAGTGCAAAGGTCGATTAAGAGAATGATGCAGGTATCATTTTCGTTGAAATCCCCGATTTTTCGAAAATTGCAAAAAACAATTACAAAACCACAAAATTGAAGATAGAGATTTGTGCTTCAGAGAAAGTCTCTTGTACAAAATTAGCTCTTTAGGAGAGGTTATGTATATTTATTTTTTTTGTAAAAGTTAGTTGTTTTTGCGTAATTTCTGTTTGAGTTTAATAAAACCTATATGGGCGAATGTGAGAATTGATACTCATTGATTCAAATTGCCCTGCCTGCTCCCATCTGTCCTTTTCGCAACCGAAGCAATTTGCCGCCGGCGCGTTGGGGCTGGTGGGTGCATATCGGTGTGTGACGCCGCTCGTGAGTCAGCGCGAGGGCGCCGCGCCGCGTTCAATTCCCTTCCTTCGCCCCCGGGGGGGGAGGGGGAGGGGGGCGGGGAGCGTGCCGCGCGCGTTCCAGTCGCTGGCGCTACGGCGGGGGCGGGGCCGGCGGGACGCCTCACGGGGGCCCGCGTGCCCGCGCTCTGAGTCAGGGCGGCGGCGGGGGCGGCGGCGGGGGCGGCGGCGGGGGCGGCGGCGGGGGCGGCGGCGGGGGCGGCGGCGGGGGCGGCGGCGGGGGCGGCGGCGGGGGCGGCGGCGGGGGCGGCGGCGGGGGCGGCGGCGGGGGCGGCGGCGGGGGCGGCGGCGGGGGCGGCGGCGGGGGCGGCGGCGGGGGCGGCGGCGGGGGCGGCGGCGGGGGACGGGTGCGGGGAGAGGCGGGGGCGGGGCGGGGGCGGGGACGGCGGCGGGGGCGGGGGGAGGTGGCGGCGGGGGCGGAGGCGGGGCGGGGACAGAGGTGGGGGCGGGGCCGGCTGCGGTGGTTGCGAGGGAGGAAGTGGTGGCGGGGAGGCTGTTGCCGCCCGCCCCTAACGACCGTTCTGCGGTTCCTGTGCTGTGACGCGGCACGGCGCGGCGCGCCCCTCCCTGTCTCTCGCTTCAGTTATCTGCGTTTGCGCTGCCACGCACGGCACACGTTTCCTGACAAACTGGGAGAAAGTGCGCACCACTAAATAAAGAACTGACGATCGTCAATTTATCTATCTTTTTCTGTTAGGCTTTAGTTTAAAACACAGTTACATTTTACGAAAAAAACATACTACACAATCATTCATGTGAAAATGCAGAAACAAAAACCGTTAAACTTTTTTATAAACTTGAATAAACTGCCACAAATCATTAAGTATTTTACTGTACACGCAAGCTTCCGCGGCTCGAGTCACTGCCCTGAGGAAGCCTACTGTTAGGCGAAACGTCGGCCTCCCTGCCAACGACGCGGCGTCACCCGGACAGCCGAGAAGTAAGTATTTTACTGGGCTTCGTGCATGCATGTAAAGAAACTGATTGGTCAGGGACAGAACGTCGTTATATATTTATGTGAAATTTCATGTTAAATTGTAAGTAAATCAGAAAACGAGAACCACCATGACTCGCATTTCGATTAGCACTGAAAGTAGTGGTGGGGCGAAAACAGCACGTAGTTTCTCGCACATATTTTAATGCAAAATTACGCGAAAAGTACTCAAATTTTCGAAAAATTGTACATGACCTTATTTCAAAATCTACCTTTAAGGAAAAATATCTATCTCCGTAATTGTAGTTGCAGGAAGTCACCGAAGAAGTTTTGAAGCGTTGTAATTTTCGAAAAATCAGAGTTTGTAATGAAAATGAGACCACAGCCATTCTCTTAAACGTCCTTCAGACTATCCAACAACAAAATAAAGTCACAATTATTGGTGCCATTTTTTTGAAAATTTTAATGATGTCCCAGGGGATTCATGTAAAGTAGCCCTCAAAATTAAAATATCGGTTTCAAATTCAAGGAGTCGCGACATAAGCTAGATCAATTGGAGAATGTCAATTTTTGGAGAAAATCCGGTGAACGGTTTAGCCACTAACGTTCACAGACAGAAGGACGTTTTGCCGTCATTCTATCTTTCGGCATCAAGAACTCACAAAAAGCGGATTCCGGCTAAACCACGTGTTAAGAGGATTTTGTTTTCTAAATTTAGCACTATTTATTCACTTTTTCATTACCAGCAGCCTGTAATAAAAGTTTTTTCGAACATTCGCCGTTTTTTCTCTCAGCATTACATAACTTCCGCTCCACTGAGTAGCGAGAAAGTAAAATGAGTCATTGGGACTCCAATTTCAGCTTGCAGCCTTTCTACTCACCGATCTCAACGCTTCCTACAGAGAATCTCTTCTAATTGTCTCATCTTCTACCTTATCAATAAAATACAGAAGTACTTCTACTAGAGGTATCTTCACGACACAAGGTTGGAATGTATACTTGAATCTGAGAAGTATCAAGGAAGAATTATACAATTCTATAAGGAGAGTGGGATATTCAGCCAAATCTGAATTGTATGGGGAATTTCGAATACAATACCGGACCCAGGAAAATGGTTCATCACCTGACAAATCTTAAAGATGTTCGACATGACACACACTTGTTCTCTTTCCATGTGCATGTTATCATTCTGCATACAATCTGTTCAACCGCATCTTTATACTGAACCTGTAAAACACAAAATGGTTCCTCATCTGAACAACATTTCAAAGAAATGTGGTTTGTCCCACACTTATATCACTTTCTCTGTAGTAGGATATCTTTGGTATACTGCCTTCCTCTTAGTGATGTACGAATCTTGTTGATGTACGAATGTAATTAACTAATGTCGTATATGTAACTAATAGTTTATCAAGTGTTTAACTCTGTTTTTGCTCATGTATTGTACTGTATATGCTCATTATATTTTCTGAGTCGCTAATGACCCAGCTGTCGATGAGGCTTTAAATAAACTAGAAAAAAAATACATTTTCTTTCGAGAGCTGGTTTTCATTCCATCATGTTCATCAGACCTTTTCATTTCTCTTTGTAATCAACAATCTTGGTCAGTTTTAGAATGTCATGTGTGTTTATAAATCTGCGCTTCTGACCATTTCCTGTGTATCATACAATATTACATGAAAATTTAATTTCACTTTCTCTTCTTGTTTCTCTCTTTTGGTGGCTGAATGGCGTAGAAAAGTGAAAAAGTAGAATATATTTATTACAATACCTAGTGCTCGTAACAAGTGTTCCACAGTTAGATTCATTCTAGTAATTATTTTTGAAGGTATTTTCTTTCAAGTTCAAGAAAGCACCCGTTTAGGGTGTATGTCTGGGTGCGAGCAGCGTGCACCAACTCGGGGTCGCTGGTCTGCGGGTCGCCGCTCGCGAAAGGCATTGTGCCTTCTTAAACCACCAGTGTCCCACCCGCACACCGCCCCATCCATTAACATTCACCTGTAATTAGCACTTACCCGCACCGACCACTGCGCCTCCGTGGAGGAAGCGAGCTGAGGGGCAGGAGCGGAGCGCCCCCTCCGCGCCTGAGGTTCTCGATGGCGCTGGCGTCTGCGTCGCGGCGAGGCGAGCAGGCCGGGCAACTATTCCAAAGAAATTGTTCTACTCCCATTGCATAATGCTGTCACTTGATGGCTGCAACCAGTTGCATAATGATGCTCATTTCCATACAGATTTCATTATGATCCAGGTTCTTGACCAATCACAGAGACGCTTACAAACCAAGTATTGTCACTTCATTAATCATTGATAATCGTTCTAGTAAATGTTTCATTCGATTGGGTACATTAAAATTGTATTTTAAATTATGATATGCTCAATATTTTTAATTTCTTTTATTAGTAGTATTTTTCGTGGTATATTATTTAAAATAAAGTGGATCGCAATTTCACTTTCATCCTATTTGACTAGCGCAGTACTCCCTAGCAAGCGGATAGGTAACGACAGGCACCTGCGGCACCACGCGACGGTAGATTTAGGTAGCTATCCGCTAGGTGGCCTTGGCTGAATCAACTGCCACGAAACTATTCATTGTAAAAGTTTAACTTTTAAAAGTGGTAGAAAAAGTACCGTATGAAACTCGATGTAATGACATTCGTGTGAACTTTACGATACTCCTTCGTTTCTCGCTCGCATCGTAATATCACACTCTTGTATTAATACCCATCAGTACATCATCGTTTCATAATGTACTATAGAACTCGAGAACATCGTTAAATTAGTTTTATAAGTCACGATACAGCAGTCTGAGGTTTCATAAAATTTTCAATAAATGTTTAACCTTAAATATATAATTATAGTCATTACTTACAAGGGAGGACTCTACGAAATGAATCAAATGACGTTTTCATTGAAAAAGATTCAACTGAAATTCATATTTCATGTATTTAACGACGAGTGATTTTATTAAACACTAACTGAACACAACATTTTTAGCGTTTTAAGATCGCCGAGGAAATTGTATTATTAGATCAGTAAATACTTTTACTTAAAACTATTGTTTAAAATATATTTACAAAACCTTTTTCTCGCTTAAAAGTTCTAATTTTTGTTATTTGTTGAAATAAAATAGCTCATAGTTTCTTGATACAACTTTCACATTTTAAATTTTTTAGGAGAGGGAGGAGGGCACTGAACGCGAGGTAGACGATCCCCTTCGTTTGCGGGAGTGGGACTTGAAAATGCCCCTCCGGCTGTGCCTTTCGTGGTGATGTCGAAGTTGTTGGCCCCAGAAGGTAGAGAAGAGGAACGCGGGTCCTGTGAAGTTGGCCCCCGACCGACAAGGCTAAAGGCAACAACTAATACCCCTGCAGTGCCTCCAACCGGGTCTCATCTATATGGGTTTTTAGAATTGTGAGCTTATTTATTTTTTATCACATTTTTAATAATTAAAGATATTTAATCAGTGACTCGTCAGGCTAGTCATTCTGATCTTGATTTGCTATTTTATTTATTAGAGGTTATTTTATTAAATTATTAATTCCAGGGATTGGGTTGTTCAGAAAGAAGTTTTTGATTTTCCTGTTTAATAAAAATCAGTAATTGTTTCCCTTTTACAACTTTCACGCAATAAAAAAACAAAAGCAAAACAAAACGCACAACAGTGTCAAAGGAAATCACCCAGTAAAAGAAATCTTAAATCTAACAAATATATACACACTTTCAAACAATTTTCATTACTGTAAAAAAAAAGTTTTTATACAGTATTTACACAGTGTTTGTTGCATTAATTTTAGAATTCCCTTATTTCTTTTCCCACTAGCTCCAACTAATGTTCCTTCCTTTGTTATCTTAGTATACCATTAAAAAATTGTTTCAATAGTTACTTATCCTGTTTGTTCGAATTTGTCCTCAAGTTTCTATGCTAATTAGATCGAAGTTATACAACTCATAAATCATGGACATGAAATAAAGAAAAGATTGAATGAGTAATACAGGTTTCGTTTTTATTTTTAACAAATCGTTTCCCTGAGACTTGAAATATTTCCTAAGCAATTCTTAAGCACACTTCTACCCTTCCTTCCACCCGACCTGGCCTTGCAATACGCCTCGCGCCCAAGCAACGGGACTCGGGGGCGGCCGGCGCGGTGCGACACTTCGGCCCTGGGGAAGTCGCCTCCTAGAAACGAAGTATTTCAACACCATGCGGCCGATGCACGACTCGAATATATTAGGGAGTCTCTGCCCCCTCGAACGGTAAGCATTATCGATCTTCTGCGAATGCGCAGTTCACGTTTCGCGTCACTTTCGTGCATTTGCGCCTACGCAGAAGATCGATAGTGCTTAACGTTGGAAGTGGCAAAAACTCCCTACTTTGTCGAGATAGGTGTGCAACAGTTGACCTGCCTCTCTGCTAATTATTGTTTCCATAATTCGCGGGACCAGGGAAATTTCTATAGCGGTGTAGTGAACATATACGCACTCCGTTTAAAATGATCAACAACATAATCCCTTGGACTCACCATAACAATGTCGTTAAATACCTTGGCCTCCAGATGGACACCACACTGAATTGGAAAATACACATAGACACCAAAGTTAAACAAGCCAAAGCAAAATTAATACCGTTAAATACTCTTAAATCATACTAAACTCTCACTAATATAATCATCTTGTATAAAACCATTGTAAGACATCTTCTGGACGCTTGCCCAATTTGAACAAATGCGGTTAAATATAATGTTAACAAAATACAGATAATTCAAAACAAATTCCTACGCACCATCACTCAAGCCCCCTGGTTTATTTCCAATAAGCAATTACACCACGAATTTAACCTTAATCCCATCGCACACCACATAGCCTTCTTTGCCAATAACTTCTATTCCAACCTAATCCTTATCAACCAAGATAGACACATTAGCATAGGTAAATATAATGAAACCCCAACAAGAATAAAAAATAGATATCTTATCCACTCATTTTTAAACATTTTTTCAAGTATTAAGAGGTGCTCGGTGAGTCCCCTCGTCAATTGTAGTGTTCAATAGACTTAGTTTATAGTAAATTAGATGTAAGTCAACAAACCAAATGGAGAGTTGTAAAAAATGAACTTTGTGTAACAATTCTATAAAAAATAAAATTAAAAAAAAGTGAACATATCCGAAGCATGACGTTTTATAATACCGTTTCGAGTCCTCACTATTACTCGCGCAACTTTTCTTGAACGATGGATTGAAGAAATGTGGAAGGAGTGGTGGTATTATTTACGAAATCGGCCACTAGATTTTATGAATAAATGCCAATCTCTGGAGAATCGGTCATGCCTTCTTAACTTTCTCAATAACTTGCGTTCTAACATTCTCAGGAGTTCGAGGTATCTCCCATGATGGATCTTCACCTGCTTCGGTCATTAATTTAGATTTTTTAGAGAAGATCACGCACGGAAGTTCTCGTCTTCAATAGAAAATAATTTCTATTTCGCGCCAGTGAAGATATGTTTGGAATGTTGTCATCAGTGCTCGCTGCGAGCTTTTGCCTTCAACTGTTCATGGTGTCAGAGAGGGGGGGGAAGCAAGGTCATCGTTCAAGAAAAGCGCGCGATTTTGCGCGATTAATAATGACCTTTGCTAATAAAGCGGGCGTTCTTCCCACCTGTTCACAACTATTTTCTTGGCAACGGGGAGTTCTCTTGGGCTGCCAGGAAGGCTGTGGACGATTTCCAGGCGAGGGTGCTTCCCTCTCCCCTCTTGGAAGCTCCTGCCACGACGCGCTTGGGACTGCGGGCGACGCGACGTAGTAGAAGCTGCCGCCGCGCAGGTCCCGTGGATGTGTCGGAGCGCGGGTGCTCCTCCAACCTCAGTGTTGATACCTGCACATCAAGGATTTGGCAGCACAATGATGATGTTTCTAGGTCGGATTAACTTCCTAGTTACGATACCAGATAATGCAAATTCGAAATTTAGATTCGAGCTTACAGCCAATATCAAGATTACAGAATATAAAATGCAAAACCATAAGATCGAAACGAAAAAGCTTAAATAGAGAAAATGCACTCAGATTAGAAACGTGCTTATTTTTTTTTCTCAGGCACATATAACTTACCGAATGCCTTTCTTATTCAAATATTTCTCATAATAAAAATAAATAAGATTGCAAAAGATATTTACCTCCAACCAATAGCTTTTCTTCGCTTTCATATCCCGTTACGTATGATTCGCCAGGTCACGTTCTGTCAATACAGTTCTCACGTTTGTGTGCAACGCTGAATCAGTTACCTATGTACAAGAAATGGCGGACCTCAGACGAATGTTTTCCAATTTCCCGTTCGCAGTTGGAGAGGGCTTCTCCTTGAATCCTGATTGGTGGAAGTTCTACTGCCTTAGTCAAACCACAGTCTTTCATTATACTATTTTCTCTTCGATCCATTGCAGATTCCCTATCGTCTCCAGCGGGTATTTTCGGGATAAATCAATTCCTTGACATGACCTTGGTCACACGGGAGGTCCAGGGTTCGCGTCTCGACGGCGGCAGATTTTAAACACTAGCTACGTAGGTAGATCGAATTCAGCGGCATCCCAGAGGAGAATTTGACCGTGAGGCCCGCAACAGACCACACCGACGAATGCGTTGCGAGAAATGCGCGACGAGAAATGAAAGAGGCCGGCGAGGCTGCGTCCGCACACTACAAATAGGTTATTCGATGTCTCGAAATGCCTTTATGTGCCACAAGCCGAGAGTGCTGGTAGCAGTTTTAGCTATGAGATCACCTGCGAGTCCTATTTCTTGTTTTATTAAATGCTCTTGTGTAATTTTAACCTGTGAAATCCTTGTTTTGCTATTATAATTATAAACCATTTACTTCACGCGTTTGAATTGCCTAAAGAGAAATACACTATTGTATTGCATACAAATCATTATTTAATGTAAAAGACAAGAACTTATGTGATGTTTACGGGAGAAATACTATCTGCAAATTTCCTTGAGCTCCGTAATCTCTACCCCTTTCTTGTTTATTATATTTGTTGGCTGAATTCTGAATCAATAATGAATGATCCAATAAACTATAATAAACATACATTCTTATATACATAATAAGTAACATACAATGCAAATATAATAAAATTCGCAATTAACAAATGCATTCATAAATAATAAAAACAAATTAAGAAAAATAATGAATTAATTCAATACTTTTAAAATACTCCTTCAAGATACTTGCTTCAATTTTTTTATTTTTATATTGCTCATTATGTACAGGTTTCATACACATAAGAATATCTTCCTCACAATTTTTTTTCTTATTAATTTCCGCTTAAAGGGAAAATTCCCGAAAACAATTAAAAACTGGTAGTTTATCGCATCTTTTACTGCAAAATATTATAACCTCACTCAGTTCTAAGCACTTTTTAGTGTTTTCCCGCGGCAGCGAATGCCTAAACGTCGTATAAAAAGTGAAGGAGTAGAAATGTGAGGAAACTCGCTCGCCGTCCGACTCGAGCGAGGAACTCTTTCAAGTGTGAGGGGGTCGATGCGTGTCCCTTGTTTCTATTTTCCACATTTCTCGTCGCACATTTCTAGAAACGCACTCCTCGGAGTAGTGTGTTGCGGGCCTATCACTCGTCCGCTCCTCTTCCGTGCACAGACTTTTATGTCTTTAGACCAGGGCTGTCCAACAGGCCCGCGACTGGTTTGAAAAATGTTATTATACCAACCAAATACAATACACTTGCACAATTCATCTCACTTTTATTTAATGATAAATTAATTTTCTTTTTTGTATTCCAGCATTTTAAACGACCTTTTCTGTTGCAAGAAATCGTTCATAATCCGGCGTTTTATGGCACAAATGATGAAGTATTAGATTTTATGGCTCGAATGATTGCGTCATCACACATTCAGCTAATCGCAGCGAGAGAATTAGGGGCAAACCACAACAACAGCAAACCACACACACTTTTCTAGATGCCAACCACAGATGTCAAATACCCGGGACATCGCAGGAAAGTTCTTCGCAAATTTAAGTTGCATTCTCTTATAAATTTATAATGCTGTCGTAGAAAAAAATAGTGTATGCAACTCGTTTATAATGTTGCTTTATTGCATTCGTGAAAATTTGAAAACTCCCTCCTAACGTCGCTCGTTTTCAAAACATGTATACATGCAATAAAGCTTAACATTATAAACTAATTGCATAAACTACTATGTATGTACATTAATCTTTAAGTATATTGAATAAAAGTTGTATCTAATATATATTGAAGTTGATGAAGCTTATGATGAAGCTTATGAATTTGCTTATACTATTTTAGTTAAAGAATTCAATCTAACTACTCTTGCCAATAGAAGAGTCTTTGCTGAACAATTGTTCTTATTTAAAATAGTTAATGGTCTATCAGATAGCAGTGAATTGCTGTCACAATTGTCATTTAATGCACGAGTATCAAATTTAAGAGGACGAGAATTATTATATTTCAATAAACCAAATACAACATCTCACAAATATTCACCACTCTTGAGAATGTCTTCAAAATTCAATGAATTCAGTAGAGTGTGAGATTTAGACTTTAGTTTTTCTTTGCTAAAATATAAACAGATTTAAATAAAATATTGAATGATCACTGAACGTGGATTTACTGTGTTAAGTATTGCTCGCTATTATGTTCCGATTATTCTGTAAAAGCGTTTTCCATTTTTGTATTATTGTCATTTTTATACTCATTTTTGTTCCTTTTTTGTAATGGCTGTTTTGAAGATATGTTTCCATTTTGTTTATCTTACTGGCGTGTTATGTTTTATCAATTTTGCAAAAAGATGTATTCTTGTAATTGGACTTCTGTAATTTAGTTTTGTTTTTTCATTTGAAACTTTTTTATTATTGTGTATGTTTTGTATATTTTTCCTAGTAATGCCTACTGTAATTGGGGCTTTGCCCTGTTGTGGGTAATTAAATAAATAAATAAATAAATAAATATTTGTTTGAGTATAATCTCAGTAGTTAGGGTAAAAACCATCTTAAATGACGGTGCGGCCCGCGACTTCACTGGAATTTGATATGTGGCCCTTCTTGATATGTGGACAGCCCTGCTTTGGGAACTACAATAGCACGCAAGTCGGGAACTTGGAGATCGTTCGCGCTCGGGCGGATCCCGGAGGTGGAAGCACCTGGAGGAGGGAATTCCGCAAGTCGACGTGTCTCACTGCCGAATCTCACACTCTAACGGGGAAGAATATCATTTCCCGGGGTATAATCTGCACTACGCCGTAGCATTTGAAGCACTGTAAATAAAATAATGAACCATAGAGTCCGCAAGACCCCGGTTACGTCGTACTCTCTCAAACAATACATATTAATGAACGCAATTTTGAACATTATGTTCGTTTTTGTCGTACAAACCATCCGCACTGGTGTTTGGCAGGTACGTGAAATCTCGCTGACCGCGCTGGAACACGCACTCGCTAGATGTAAGCGCGTCATTGCTCGCCAATCAGGGACGTGTTATTCAAAATTGCACGTGTGTTGAATGAGATTGCCAAGCACATGTTCTTTAAGAAAATGTGGTCATCTCCGACCGCTTACATACCATACAAGACTAACGTTTGAAACACCTATTTATTTTCCTTGGCTAACATCTTAGAGCTCCTAACAAAAGAGTCGCCCGTTCCAGGCTTTGGTAGGCCAAGTGTTGTGGACTTGTCTCAGACGCCATTCAAAAGAATGCCTTGTGAGGGGGACGGGATAAAAATGATCGCTTATTTCATTGATAGGTTGAGTGAGTTTGTGATTTCGAGCTTGCCAACAGATACGGTCATTAGTCCCATAAGTGTCTTGCATGTGTTCTCAACACGTGGCAGTGAACTTCCCCCGCTGGATGGTGAGATCCAACGTCGACCTCTCTTTCGCTAAAGGGGCTTTCCGCCAACCAGGTATCTCCCATCATGAGGGTACCTCCTCAGCAGAGATAAGATCTAAACTCTCGATCGGTTTTCTGGCATGTGTGGCAGTGTAGTGCATGTTAGTGTAAGTGTAGGAAAGATCGCGCGCGGTCGGTGGACCGTTTGTTAAACTCCGGCATTCGCCTGGTGTTGATGGGTGAAACTTCCGATAAGAGCAGCCGGCCGCTAGAATTCTCCTCCAGACAACGACTGAATTCGACCTAGCTGGAAAGCTGTAGGCGAAGCACGCCGCCCATCTCCGGAATTTCAAAAATCAAAACACACTGATGAGTAGAGACCGGAAAAATACGGTATGTAGTATGAAACGTCAAAATATGTACATAAATATGTAATGCAAACAGAAAGAATATGTAATAATTATGTAAAATCTAATATATGTAATATTCACATTCACTAATTATAAAATACATTTACGTAATACAAAATTACATTGATAACAAATTTCCTAAACAAATATTAAAAATAATACAAACGTCTTAAAAATCATTTAGAGAGCACAAGTTGATGCACACTTTGTACGAGAACCATAAAAATTTCCCATCAGTAGTAAAAGCTCCATCTATTGCTATCCAGAACCGTAGTTTTGCAGCCAGATTTGACGCAATAGAAAATATCGTACAAACTGGCGATATCTAGAGCAGCAACAATCACTGCAGCGTGAAGCACTCTCATTGTTGTCTTACACGTCGGCTGTCGCCAATGTTTCTTCAAAATTAAGGTTAAAGATCACGAACCGCGGCGCCAGTGATACTTTTCACATCTAAAGGTGAAAATGATCTTTCACTGACATTTGTGCATTCCCTGCCACTGGGATAACTGAAGCAGGCGCTCTGAACTGTGAGAACATCAAGTGTCTTCACGTAGGGTATCTGGAGTAGACAGCACGCAGTAACAATGAAAAGAAAAAATGCTGATTTTTTTTTGAAAATATTTCTCTTCTTAAAAATATGCAATAAAATTGAAAAAAATTGGTAGAATAAAAAATTGTCAAAATACCGAAATATGTAAAATATGTAATATAGTACCAAATATGTAAAAATATGTAATGAAAAAAATAGATATTACGTTAGGACGGCGACGATTCGCCAAGATTACAATTTTTGAGAACGGTAAGTAGAAAGACAAAAAATACGTAATTACATAAAAATCCGGTCTCTACTTATAAGGATGAGCGGTGCATGGTAGAAGTGCAGATTATGCGTTTACAGTGATCTCTCTACCAACTTTATTCAGCGAAGTCAGACTTCCACTCTGATCCTGTCATAGAAAGAAAACGCCATAAAGGCATACGTTTCTTCTTTGCCTACAGTGCGAAATGAGTGATTTGCTTTCAAAATTATAAAGGTACATCAGTAAATTAATACGAACGTTCAAATGGAAGGTATAGAGAAACTTCTTTGAACACCTTAGAAGAAATTTCCTTTTCGACGTAATTTCGAGCTAAGCAACACGAGATATCAGGGATTGTGTGCGTCTTATCGCTCTCATAATACAGATTGACCTTGCACATCCACTCACTTGAGTTGTACTTTCTACTTTCACGTATACGTGCTCGAGAGAATGTTACATAATGCTACCGAAAATCGATTTAGATATTTCCAAGGAAATACACATATCGCAGGCCACTATCATAAAGAGGTTCTTTTTCTAAAACGATAGTCTGTTGTCCGCCTGAATGCTTGCGTGCCTGTCTGCTTGCATGCTTGCCTGTCTATATTTATCTGTCATTAATCCTGTCTTCCTTGCCTGTCTAGCTCGAGATATCGAAACTATTCGTTTAATTTTTGGGCATAATTTCCCACGAAGCCCGCAGGACAATTCCAGAATTGTCCTCAAAATAGCTCCAATTTTTAAAAAAAAACTTTATAATGATAAAACACAGCTCGCTGAATCAGATGACATGGGTGTCATTTTGATTTAAAACTTTCAATATTTTGAAAATTTCACACATGTGCTGTTTTTGGAACATTACACACGTTGTAAATAATTGCAAGATGTTGGCTCAAATCTTAAAATGTCATTTTATGAAGTTTCCCAAAACCATGAAAGATTTCAAGTTTAAGCAGAGAATGCCGCATTTTCAGAAAAGTTCAAACGAAGTTTATTCAAAAATGTCTTCGTTTTTTCGAAAAGTTCCATATGAAAGGAGGATTTGTTCTTCTGTAATATTCCAAAATCCTAAATTAAATTACACTATTAGAAAACAGAAAAGTTTATAAATAATAAAAGTGTTTTGTGATAAAAACAATATCTACTACAGGAAAACTAACCCTGTAACCTGTAAATATTGTAATCTACAACAGTATCGGTAGCTTTAGTTGATTTTGAGAAATCCATCTATTAATAATTACGACGATGAAGATTTTTGCAGCTAAAAACTATATCCGGGAAATTCATGAAAATAAATATTTTCCATTCGACCTGGCATAACGTGATATTTTTCGAATTTTAAACGAACCATTTAATTTTAGGAAGGATTTTTTATTGTATATATGAAAATATACAATACATTTATTGTATATGAAAATTACAGCACATTTTCAAAAATGTATTATGCGATCGTCAACTGAAGGATTTAAAGCTGAAAAGACTGGTGTTGTTACTATAAGCGGATTGTATTAAACTTTATTCAGATGAATAGATTCGGCATTCACAAAAGCGGTTGTGGACCCTTGAGTGGACGCAACGAACAAAGTTAAAAATTCCCACGACGGGTGTTTCAAAGATGTTAGGAAATTGATATAAATAGTACATTGTGTTGTAATTAAGCTCTTTGGTGAGGAGTGAGTAGCAAATATGAAATATTCATAGATAAATAAGCAAAAAAAATTTGCAGTATTTTTCCCGTAATCGTTACAATATGAAAATTGTGTGCTATGTTGTATCGCCACTAATAACATTATAATTAATTTCACATTTTAAAACTTTAATACTAAGTCACATTATTATCTCTATATTCTTAATAATTAAATAATTGAACTTGATATAATTGCTATTTACAAAGCTCTAACACAATATTTTGTTACTACAGCAAACCCTCTTTAGCACGAACTCGCTTAAGAATTTCGCCGTAACCCGAATAAAACTTGGGTCCCGGAAAGGGACTACAGTAATATGGACATTTATAATAATCGGATAACACAATTTTTATAACACAAACTCCGATTATTTGAGTGCCTTGGAAAACTTGGGGAACTTGGATTATTTGAGTGCCTTGAGTGCCTTAATGAGCGTTTACTGTATATATTGTTACACGTAGCCGTTGATAAGCGAGGGAATGTAAGATCTAAAAATATGAATAATTTTACACCAAAATGTGAAGTACGAACTATTTTATAGATAAACTTCACGAACTTAGATTTTAAATTAGTCATTAAAAATCATAAACTGAATCACACTTTGATTGCCTGTTATTTCTGTTCGGATATTTAGTATCCTTTTACTATAGACAATCACTTATTAGTCAGTTAAAATCAATTATAATATATGGGAAGGGGAGTTTAATTGTTTAAAGGAAACACTTGTTCTTGATAAAATATCACATGTAATCTTGATATAACTTGAACACATGAAAACATTGCAACGTTTCGCGACCCACCTTTCGACCGCATCTTCAGGCAATTTTGTGTTGAGAAGAATGTTGTTCATTAATCATATTTAAAAGTATTAAAATTATATTACAATCATATTACAGGTCATCTTATACTAATTGATTGTAATTGATTGTAAATGCACATAACTTTGCGCCAGTCGTATTTTCCCACAAGGGAACCTAAGGCCCTTGTGAATAACCACCCTTTTTGGTCATTACAGCACGTAAGATGTAGAGCGTCTAACAACCTTTAAGTCGTAAGCGTCTTTTAAACCCCCATATACGATCCTATCCGTACCATAATTGATTTTAACTAATAAGTGATTGTCTGTAATAAAAGGCTACTAAATGTCCGAACAGAATATTAAAAATCATATTACGTTGTTTTATTGGTTGTAGTGTATTCCCAAGTACCTTGATACTTACATAACGTTGTTGGAGATATTTTTCTTGTGTGATGTGAGTCCGACGGTCGTCACGTGATGATTGCGTCACGTACCTTCTTTTTCTCGGGGAAGCACAGGTTTTCGAGTCTGGAAGATAAAGAATAGATTGTTCACCATGAAACAGCTGCCGAGTTCTCGAGATTATTATTTATCTCCAGTAGTTAATCAGGATAGTTGTGATCACGTAGTACACAAGGAAAGTTTTTACAAGGAAAGTACCCCGCCTTTGCACCTTCTTTTCCTTAATTTCCCACAATATCGCAAATAAACCACCGCCCACTATAGCGTCGTAGTTGGCTGCAACAAATATTAGTTTTTGTAATAAAATATTAAAATATTCTCGTTAAAATATTCTCATTTTTCATCCATACAAACTTTATGTAACATTTGACTACTGTCTATTGGAAGTGCTCACAGTTTGCAACGAACATCTGGATCGTTATGTTAACAGTTTTTAAATATTTTTTGCTTAAATTGAAACGGGCCTACGCATAATTCTGACAGCATATTTGGGCGCATTGGAATATCTAAATATTAACACGTTTAAACTATTTTTTGAAGTCAGCAAACTGAAGGTATGCACGACTTGTTTCGCAATTTGCTATCATGTAAATATGTAAACATGGAAGGAGTCTGAGGAGTTTGCGAAACAGCAAATGAACTCGTGTTTAGGAGTTCATTAGATGAAGTAGCAGTCTGCGCTACGTCGACCAGACGTCCCCGCCGCCAACTCCGATTGCGAAGGCGTCTCCGTTTCGTCCCCGCCTCCGCTCCCGTCCACGTCCACGCTCTCTTGCTGCCATCTCCGTCTCGACAGCGCTTTCGCCCCCCCCCCGGCGCCGTCCACTCTCAGTCCCTGGCTGCACCTCCACCCAAGCATCATTGGGTCTCTCTGCAGTAGACATGGCAAAAAACATCCATGTTTTCAAAACATCAATATTTTCCATCAGAAACATATCGATATATTAACATCGATGCTTTGTTTTCGAGGTTTCTTACATATCGATATACCATTATTTTCCATAAACATCCATGTGTTTAAAAACAGGTTATGTTATCGTTTTTCGGTGATTTTGTACGTGGTAATATCCTCAAACTGCATTTTGAACCTTCTCTGTTCCCAATTGATTACGAAATTGAAGGTGGCAAAATGTTTTAAGGCAGGGTCTACATTAAACTAGTATTTACGCGTTATGAGCATTTTATACTGGACATTTTACTTCGATGATTTAAAGTGAAAAAATGGACGATGTCTTATTTATTTTCTTCTTTACATTCGATAAACATTATTATTAACATATCACTTAAATGGGACCAAACAATAAAACATACCGGTATTTCATTTAAGAACTTTAATTAAAAATGGAAACAGGATGGAAAATATTACTTGTTTTATTATATTTAAAATAGATATTTTAAACATCGATGATTTTTGTCTGTTTCCATCGACAACGAATAGATTTTGGTGACGTATGGAAATATCGATGTAGTACACGCCCACGTTTTCTTGCGCCTCTGACTTCTATTCCTTTGCTAATATTAGTTGAATTCAGACCAAGGAATAACAACAAGCGTTATGGACCAGAGGTTCCCAAACTTTTTTTACCACGCCCCCACGGCAAAACTTCCCACGCCCCCTGCACATTTTTGTTTGGCATTAATGAATAAAGCACGTGTTACATTGAGTAACAATACATTTATTTTTTTACTCCTTACTAATTAAGTTTTTTTTACCTCTTTTTGAAATGTTCATATTTTTAGGTTAGGTCAAGATGCAATACGATTGCAAGTTAAAATTTAACATATATCAACAGGGGACAAGAAAAATCAGTGAGAAGGATGAGCTTGGATTTTTTACCAGATTCCCTATCCTTGGTTGAGTTTCGGAATGTTCACAACATAAATTAGCAAAGTTTGTCCACTCTGTTTTAACTGCAATAAGTGCTGAGAAAGGTTCGTCGCATAAATTGCCCAATAGTACGTATCAAATAACATATCTTGTTACAAACCACACAATGCAATGAGGCAAATGAGACAAAATGTATATCTTCCTAGCGCGCCAAGTTTTCGGGCGTGTTGAGGAATACCATGTCTCGATGTTCAGGAATACCAGCGCCCCCTTGACTTGTCTCTCCGCCCCCCTTGGGGGCGCGCCCCCCCTTTGGGGGTCAATGTTATAGACAAAATCTGATAACCAGAGATGTTCGCTCTCCAGTACTGGAAACAATTTTGCAAAAAAGAACTAGCTACAGATTTGATCTAATAGACTCGTCGTAATCTAACCTCCACTTCTGTCAACCCTAGCAAATTGAGGGATCAAGAAAACTTGCGGAGACAATAGCAGTATTTGGGTAAAATATGCCATCACTCGTGCGCACCCCCTTCTGACCTCTGCTCCCCCTGCGACAGAGGGTGACAGAGAGTGCTTTGAGGCGGAATACGAAACTTTCAACTAATATTTACTTATGTACAATAGATAAAGGACGTTTTACTTCGATGATTTATGAATGAAAGTGAATAAATGGAACAATAGCAAAACACGATGTCTTTTTTATTTCCTTCTTTACATTTGATAAACATTATTATTAACACATTACTTATTATAATAAGCGAGCGTCTCCGCCACAACGCCCGATCCGAGCCTATCAACAGCCGGCCGCCACCACAGTCCCGCTGGTACGAATATCCCCGCGGACCGGGCGGCTCCATCTATCATCGGGGAACCATCGACGTGGAATCTTCGTCCAAAACCACATCGCCACTGAAGATGTCCGTCGCAGTTACGGACGAAACGTTTGGAAATATAATGTCCAATAGACCACGGCCACCTAGCCTGGAAGAAAACATTGAGTACAACTCCGGCCGTGAAAGCCTACATTGATACATTACTTATTCGTAACGAAACAATCAAACATACCGGTATTGCATTTCAGTACCCTAAATAAAAATGGAAACAGGATGGGAAAATAACATCAGTTTTATCACACTTGAAACATCGAAATTTTCCCATGTTTAAGACCTCAAAAAGATTTTGGTGATGTATGGAAAGACGGATGTATCGATGTTAGGGTAAAATGTGCCGTCACCAGACCGCATCCCCCACCCCGCCATCGCAGCCGCTGCTTCTCCGCGCGAGTGCCGCCCGGCGCATCCCGCGGGGGCGGTAACGCACGCGGCGCACGTGCGTGCGCGTTTAAATGTTTTAGCATTTAATCACTCATCCGCCCTGCCGCCCGGCGGGCAGGCAGGCAGGCAGCGGTGCGGCAGCTGTGGCGCGCGCGAGCAGCTGTCCCCGGGCGATCGGACTTCATTAGCCCGGCGATGCGCGCCGGACGCGTTTTCAATTAGGCCCCTGGGGGTGTCGATGACGCCGCCGCTTCCGGGGGCGGGCCCGCGTTTTCACGGTCGCGCGCCCTCGCCCCGCCCACGCCCCGGTGCCAACCGTCTGGCCCCGCCCGCCATTCCGTCATCCCCGTGCCGACGCTTCGCCGCCCCCTGTTTTCCGGTTTTCTTATGTGGAGAGAGAGACAGGGACGGAGAGGGAGGGAGAGAGAGCTATCCCCGTGAAGGTGTCGCCGCAGGGCCGTCATTATAGAGCTTTTGCACCCTCGAAAGTGAAGCACTATCGATCTTTTGCTCATGCGCTCAGTGCAAGTTTCGCATCATTTTAGTGCATCTGCGCATGCGCAGACGATCGATACTACTTCATGTTCGAGGGTACAAAAAAAACTATTATTTTCTGGGTTTTAAGATGTGGAGAGAGAGAGAGAGAGAGAGAGAGAGAGAGCTACTTCCACATGAGCTGAGGGTACGACATCTCTTTTGAGATAAACCGGGAGAGATGTCTTGAGGCATCAACTGCTGTCACTGCAGCGCCTCTGGCCGGAAGGTCCTAGGTTCGGGTCCGGAAGGTGGTAGGATTTTCGACACTAGTTAGGTAGCTACGTCGAATTCAGTCGCTGACTGGAGGAGAATTCTAGGCCGGCTGCTCTTAACGATAGTTTTCAGTGGTTTCTCCCATCAACACCAGGCGAATGCCAGAATAGTACCTTCACAAACGGGCTACGGATCTTTCTCATTCCTTGCCCTATCCTATCCCTTATAAACTCTTACACTTCTATGCACTACACTACCACGTATGCCGGGAGACCGGTCGGGGGCTTAGTTTGTCCCGGATGAGGCGGTGCCCCGATGGTGGGAGATACGTGGTGGAGGAAAACATCGCTAGTCGATGGTAGGTCGGCGCCGGATCTCGCCATCCATCATGGTGGGGAAGATCACCGGCATCTCCCGCCATCACTATACTTACGGGTCTAATAACCTCAGAAGCTCACGCGCCCGAAATCACTAATCAACCAATCTTCTTAGACAACTGATCACGCGCAAGCTTTTGGGGTGGCGGGGTCAAAGAAATTCCCAATAAAAGCTGCACTACAAGCACTTTTGTTTTGTCCATACATTCCGTAGAAAATTCTTTCCCTTTTGAATGAAAAGCTCCCGCAGGGGAAGGATGGGGTAGACTCTCCTTTCTATCTCTGAAATGCCCATCCGGGTGCAGGAGTTTCTCGGCGGCGCCGAAGGCGTTGGTACCAATGGGGTTGCAGTAGAGAGGTGGACGATGACCGCATGGACCTGCAATCATCACAATGGAACCGGTTGGGTTTTATTTACTTATTATACAATTATATGATTTTCAGAATGGTCCGGGTTGGATTTTATTTACTTATTACACAATTTTAATTAATGGATAAATAAAATACAACTGAGACCATCCTGATCAGGGGGATAACTGATTAGGGGTCTAGGATGGATCTACATCACTTAATGAACCTCACAAAGAGTAGCTTACAGCCAGGAAGGAGCCTCGCCCAGGTGTCATGTCGCAAATGCCTGCGAAGCGGGGAGTTGGCGTTCTAAGATACCAGTCGGGGACTCGCCCTCAAGGGAACTGAGAATGTATCAAAGATTGCTTGGATATTAAATCACCCCGATTAAAGGGGCTCTTCATGAGAAAGCTCCAGCAAACACTAACACATTTTGTGAACACATTAAAGAGTACACGACTGTAACCTCTTCACGTTTTAACAACCAAGTTCTATACCGATAATGACTTTCCTTCAGATAAGGTGTAGAATGTTATTTCGCTATTGTTTTGTACCTTGTGCGCTGCGAGTGATATCGTTAAAAGCATCTTTTCCGCCACGCTGGCAGCAGCTGTGTGCCAGAGATGGAAGTCAGCGGTAACGCGCGTTATAGGCGACCCCAGCGAATGGCTGAGGGGCTGCTGAGGCTGTCAAAACAACTCCGAGCACTCTTCAGTATCTCTGACGTCCGCTTCCCGAAACCTATTTCCGGTGCGCGCATCCTGCGTCGTCGCCGTCCACGCCCTCGGCAGCCCAGCCGCCCCCGCCCCTCCACGCCCCCGCCCCTCCACGCCCCCGCCGCCCCCGCCCCCGCCGCCCCCGCCCCCGCCGCCCCCGCCCCCGCCGCCCCCGCCCCCGCCGCCCCCGCCCCCGCCGCCCCCGCCCCCTCCCCGTCCCCGCCCCCGCCGCCGCCCCCGCCGCCCTCCGCGGCGCGCGCGTTCGCCGCTCCCCTCGCCAGGTGACGCTGATGCGCGCGGGGGCCGCCCCGCCCCGCCACGCCCCGCCTCGCCTCGCCCCGCCCCACCTCGCCCCGCCCCGCCTCACCCCGCTCCGCGCCGCCCCGCCACGCCACACTACGCCACGCCCCACCACACCACGCCCCGCCTCGCCCCGCCCCGCCTCGCCCCGCTCCTCCCCGCCCCGCCTCTCCCCGCCTCGCCCCGCCACGCCACGCCTCGCCACTCCACGCCCCAACACGCCCCACCACGCCTACGCCGAGTCGAGTGCCCAGATGCGGCGCAGATGGGCCCTGCGATACTCAAGCTCAGGTAGCGGGTTTGCCCCTAGCGTTCAAAACGCTCCTCAAGGTGCAATTCGGGGAACAAAGAGGTTAATACATTTCAGAATCAATTCAATCAAACTGATGAGACCTATCAACTACAATCAGCACTAATACTCTCTGCCGTGGCCACATTTCCTCCATTAAGGTTCACTTTTGCAGATTTGACAAGCCCAAATCTCAAGTGCATGTCAATGCTTAATGCATTTACTGCTGACATGTTGGAGAGACAATCTCTTCATTCTTGGAATAAAATGTATTGTTTTATTCTATTAATATTGTTATTATTAATTCACGACTAAATATGTTATGAGTCGGCTGACTACAAAATCTACGCCAGGTTGCAACCAGCTACCTAAGGAGCAGACTTATCGACTGTCTGTACCTCTACAACACTGCAAAAATGTGAGCTGTTCCAAATAAAGCAATTTCTTGCACTTTCCAGTCTTTTGAATTACCCGGAAGTTTAGCAATTTGTGTAAGCTTTCTTACACAAATTTTTCTGAACAAATCCCAGAGCTTCGGTAAGTCCTGTGCTTTTACGCCTCACATTCGGCCTATATCGATTTCCAAATTCTTATATTTAAGACGTTTCTCTGCCTCCTTGCTTACGGCATTTTGATCGCAAGGCGCAACAACATCTAAAAGTAGACACGATTTTCTCTCCAAATCCCGGATAACAATATCCAGTTTGTTTGCCGCTATCGTGTGATCAATTTGAATCGGTTGCTCGTACAATATTGTGTAGAGTCCAACAGAAGTCACGTGTTTGGTGAGTGTTCGTGCCTCTTGAAGCAAATGCTTGGAACGTTGCGGGAGATTCAGACTTGCCAATGAAGGTAACTACACACCCTGTCGTGTCTTTTCAAGTATTCGTTTACTGAATGTTCTCGGCAAATGCGACATCTTGGGAAATCATCATCTTGGGAAATTTTGAGTACCGCTTTATCTTAATGTCGTGCTTTTATTATTATTATTATTATTATTATTATTATTATTATTATTATTATTATTCCATTACATCACGACTAAAGATGTTATGAGTCGGCTGAATATAAAATCTACTCCAGGTTGCAACCAGCTACCTAAGGAGCAGATCCGGTGACTATCAGTGCCTCTACAATACTTTACGCAAAATGTGGGCTGTTCCAAATAAAGCAATTTCTTGCACTTCCCAGTCTTTTGAATTACCTGGGAGTTTAGACAAGTTCTTACTCAAATTTTGCGGAACGAATCCCAGAGCTCCGATAACTATCGGGACGACCTGTGCTTTTACGCCCCACATTCGGCTGATCTCGATTTCCATTATTATTATTATTATTATTATTATTATTATTATTATTATTATTATTATTATTATCATTATTACTATGAAGCAAATACTATTCGCCTATCGCCATAACAATTCAATATTAATCATGTTGCAATCACAAAAATCTTTTTTACTGTAAAGATGATATGTTTTATGATAAAATAATGGTACGTTTAGTAACTATTTTTAGAATTTTGGTTTTACTTTTGTATGTGTTACTTTTATCCTTGTAATTTACCACTGACAAAGAATTAGGAAAAATCTCTAACATTATGTAATCGACTTTAAGCTGTGCTAGCGAAATCACTCGCTGTCCCAGAGCTGTCATTTTGCAGCAGATAGTACTGTTTTCATGAAATGAGTGGCACTGTCATAAATAACGTACAAGTTAAATATCTTCCCCATATCAGCCCGTTTTTGAAATCATTTGGAGCTAATCCCCTTCCTTCAAAACGGCCACCAATCACGATTTCACTTAAAACGTCGGATACCATTGTTTTACATCGGAACACCTCATGTGTATTCCAGAGCAAACATTAATTTTGCTTGTTTGTTTATTACTTTTTAAGCACTTTATAAGTCGTTAATTGAATTTCAAGAATTTCGAATGCAAGGAAAGTGCAAAAGCGCGAGGGGCTGACGTATCGAGGTAACGCACGTGTTTTGTTACCACATTTTCTTTATGCGGTTAAAGGATATCTATTTCGCAATTATACCGTGACCTTGGGGGGTAACACGTGATTTTTCTAATGTTCGTCAACACTTTTTGAAGATATGCTTGGGAGTGTACATGGAAGATAATATTTTTTTGTATTTTCTTGATAGAAGTAGAGTGCAAATTATCTTTCAACTCAGAATGTTGTTCAGATTACATTGCACTTCCCTTTATCTTTGAGGACATTGGAATTACTTTCACTTAATGAATGTATTGTTTTCACTTCATGCGAAGAAGCTTCGTCGGAGGCTGGCAGCGCAGAGGCCCTCGCGGCGGGTGCTGTGGCCGCCGACCTCTGAAGACGACGCGTGGACGGAGCGTTATCACACCTACGACCTCTTCCAACTTAGGAACAGTCAACCAAAAGGCTTTCATCAACGCCACGCACTCGAAAGGCAAAAGGTTGATACTGACTTGGTTAGACCCGCAACGGATATTAGAAAGAAATTTCTGAAAAGTTATGCCTGGAGTGTCCTATTATACGGATGTGAAGGGTGGACGCTTTTACAGACAGGAGTCGTTCAGAAGCTTGTATGTGTGGTTATGGTGAAAACTAATGAAGGTTTCCTGAACTGAAAAAAATTCAAATAATGTAATTTTAGAGAAAGTGAAAGAGAAGAGATCTCTACTAAAAACCATTTGGAACATGAAAGCAAAATTATTTGGACCCATTTTTAGAAATAAAGAGTTCTTAAACACAATTTTAGACTGAAAAATAGAACAACTTCAAACCGAACTACATTTTAGAAATTACGCACAGATGAAAAGGACAGCGGAGAACAGAAAGTCATGGCGGCAGCGATAAGGCACTTTTTGGCCTTTAGGATGATGATGATGATGATGATGATGAGACCCGCAACGTTACATTCTCAAAATTGCACCTGGGCACCCGAGTTTCTCAGCTCTTAATGATTAATACGATCCACTGATTAGTGATTCCGGGCGCGTCAACTGCAGAGGTCATTAGTCCCGGAAGTGTAGTGCATATGTTTTCTCGGGAGACAAGCGCCCTTAGCATCCTTTGTTCTATCAGTGGAAAAAATCGAAGGACACATTTGGTGTGGTTTTGAGAATTTTTTAAAATTTGCATTAATTTCAGGTTGAAATATTGGTCTTTGCAAAGTGTTGTACAAGAACTTTTTAAAAGATCTGAATTTTTAGAAATGATTTTCATTTAGTACAAAAAATCTCTATACGGCACTTTTGAAATATAAACTTTTTGCAAGTTTCAACAAATCAGAAGAGTTCGCCGAAAGTAGGTCTAGCACCACTTTTTATACTGTCCTTTGATACGTACGAGGAGAAAATTTCAAGAAAAAATCTTCAGCGTTTTTTACAATTTTGTTTAAGAATTGCAAATATTTCACGCAAAATAATGTGAAAACTACTCAGATTTTGGAAATGTTTTCGAGGCGTCGTGTAAAGTAACTCACAAAATCAAAATATGCGTTTGGAACTCAGAGGGCCTTGAGTTCCGTTGAATCGATCGAGGAGTATCAATTGTGGAGAGAAGCGGCTGAGAATTGACTGATGGATTGGGACCTACAAGACATACGTTCTGACTACAGAACCTGTTAGAGGAAGTAATTTACCACGTATACGAACGTGATTTATCCAATTTTGCGTTACCAGAGCCCGGCAATAAAATTTTTGTGGAAAATTCGCCGTTTTCTGGGGTGTTATTTCAATAATTTCTCTTCTTATGAAGTAAGGACGTGAAAGTGGAAAGTAGGTTTTGATTTCCAATATTTATCGGTGGAGCTTAGAAGTTTGCCAAAATACCTTCTTGTTAATGTTTCGTTAACTATTATATGGCTTTTAACAATAGAAATCACTTAGTTCTACTTCTGGGCATGTTTTACGGTAGTAGATTTTCATTTTGCCTTTTTTTGCCTATTTTAGCTTCTGATGCCTATTTTTCCCATTTTTTTCTTATTTTTGCGTTTCCCTCTATTTTTCATCATTATTTTATATATACTTGCAAGCCAGCCTCAACAACATGAATGCATGGTCGTTTCTTGTCATTACGTGGAAACAGCGGCTGTGTTCTTAATACTATAAATGAAAAAGGAAGATGATACCAGTCAAGATATTTAATTTTGTTTTTCACTGATAGAGCAGGCTTTGTTACCTCGCGAGGCATCACATCCTACTCTTGAGTATGTGCCCCGATCACACTGGCGGACAGCACTCTCAATGTGTGCCCTTCTCAGTGCTGGCGGTCACAAAAGTGCAAAGAACGAAAAATGTATTTCCGTTTTCACTGAGGCGATTTCGAGATTAAATTAGTGGTGCTGAAACAGCACGTAGTTTCTCGCCCGTATTTTCACGCAAAATTACGGGAAAAGTACTAACAAATTTTCGAAAAACTGTACATGATCTTATTTCAAAATCTATCATTATGAAACAGAATTCACTAAGGGCAAAAGGGGAGGGTGGCGCGGAGGGGGGCGAGGAGGGGCGGGGCCGCGGCGGGCCGGTGAGCGGGGCGGGGCGGGGCGTGGGCGGTGGACGGGACGGGGGCGGGGCGGGGTGAGGGGCAGGGCGGGGCAGAGGGCGGGGTAGGGGATGGGGCGGGGGACGGGGGCGGGAGGGGGGCCAGGGTGGGCCGGTGAGCGGGTCGGGGGCGTGGGCGTGGTGGGGGCGGGTCGGGGGCGGGGCGGGGAGAGGGGCTGGGCGGGGCAGGGCGCGGGGTAGGGGATGGGGCGGGGGACGGGGGCGGGAGGGGAGGGGGTGCGTGTAGGGACGGAGCGGGGGCCGGGGCGGGGGCGTGGCTGTAGGCGGGGCGCGGGGCGGGGGGCATCCGCCAGGAGCTGCGCAGGCGTCCCGGAAGCGCGCGCGGCGCAGCATGTGGGGCGCAGCCGGCGCGGGGGCGGGGGCGGCGGGCGCGCGCCGCGCTCAGGTGCGGCGCAGGCGGAGTGAGCCCAGGAGGCGACAGACGCCGCCGCGGCGGCAGTACACTCTCAGACCTCTTCCTCCTTCCTCACGTCGCTCGCACAGAAACACTACAGTTCAAGAGTGGGCGACATGATGCATTGTAAGCAGTTTTGTGGTTTTTCGAGCCATGATGCGGACTGAAGGACCAGTCTCACTCTTCTGTAATACTCCCTGCGAATTCTCTCTTCCGTTGTGACGTTCGAGATGGTCTCACATTCTTCAATGCCTCGATATTTGTAAGTTTTACTTGGCTCAACATCTTGAATCACAGTGTGCGCATCAACTTCAGTTCTGACGTTGTCAGTTTGCCTCTTTTTAAATTGCTTTTTGCACACTTGTCAAGAGAAAACTTCATGCAGATGCCATTGCTAAAGTCATTCACGACAAACAGTATTTGGTAGAGAATCGCTTCATTCTTAGCAAACACTTTAAGATCGTGCATGTACAACAAATGTGATATTGTCATTTCATCACCGTGGAGATTTTAACCAAAGTCAGGGTACGGCATTTTCACTGACTGCTGAAGGCAGCCTCCTTCGTTGGCTAATGCAAGGTTCGGGCCTCCACTCTAATCACCAGGCAGTTTCTCTCCTGAACCCTCCATGGGCCGATAACAGGAAGTTCAAACCCTTCCCTCTGTACTTAATTCCCGCTCTCCTCTGGACTAGTTCGTCAAACCCCTCACCTTTCACCTTTTCAGCATGGGAGGACCTACCAGTAGCTAAGCTAACACCGTCATAGCTCTCAGGCTCATAGCGGTACTCAAGCTGCACCACCAACTACGAGGTCGTGTACTCCCTAGGTGGAGATGTTGTTGTTGTTGTTGTTGTTGTTATTATTATTATTATTATTATTATTATTATTATTATTATTATTCCTCCATATCACGACTACAGATGGTATGAGTCGGCTGAATATAAAATCTACTCCGGGTTGCAACCAGCTACCTAAGGAGCAGATCTAGGGACTGTCGGTGCCTCTACAATACTTTGCGCAAAATGTGGTCTGTTCCAAATAAAGCTATTTCTTGCACTTCCCAGTCCTTTGAATGACCTGGAAGTTTAGCCAAGTTTATTATTATTTTCAACTCTGCTATATTTCGTGGTAAATATTGCTCACTTCTCCCAGAGTTGTTTTGGGCATAGGTCCCGTTGCAGAAAAAGAATTCGTCTTTTATTTGGACTTACTACATAAATTTTCTTTTGGGCCTTTTGTACCAGATCTACGCTCTGTCCCATGTTCAGAAAGTTTTAGACAGCTGAAGGGCCGTTAATTTTTTGTAGGAATCTTTAGGACAAGACCTTCCATCATCACAAGTGGGCATGTTTTTGTAGTATTTAATTTCCGAATATGTATCTGTTCATAAGAGAGATTTTCACATTTCGAATTTTTTCCTATTCATGTTTCTGTTTCGTGATGTGGGATAATGGGTCTGCTTTGTCTGTTTCTCTAAAGCCATTCCATAGATGCTCGTCTGTCTACATCATCTTGAGACAAGAGTATCTTCGATGAATTTGTTGGTAAGTAGAGATATTTAATTCATAATTTCGCTCACGGAAATTCAATCAAAGTAAACTACAGTCCTGATCAATAGTTAATTTCATTAACATGTCGCTGGAGTTTAAGAATAGCAGTAGCATTTTCTTTTGCCTCAGGCAAAGATTTTTTTTATGTTAAATAACCCTCTGCCTCCCATCATTCGGGCTCGATAAAATCCTCTTATGGAGGAGTTTAGAACAGCCTTATCGTCCATCTGTCCAGCTTCTCCAGGTCAGATTCAATCCACTTAACAATATCCTCATGTGTAAGTTAGAACAGGCACAGCCCAGATGTGGATAGCTGATATCAGATTACCTCCTGATCAAGTATCAGCTTTGTCAGACGCTTCTGATTGATTGATTGATTGATTAGTGATTCCGTGAGCGTCAACGTGTAAGGTCAGTAGTCCCGTAAGTGTAGTGCATGCTTTCCTCAGGAAGCTGGATGGTGAGATTCCCCACTGGATGGTGAGATTCGGCGCTGACCTACATGTCAGAGGAGATTTCCCCAACCAGGTATCTCCCACCAGCGGGGCACCGCCCCAGCCGGAACAAGCTCCAAGCTCCCGACTGGTCTCCCGGCATGTGTGGTAGTGTAGTGCAAATAAGTGTAAGGGGTGAAGATAGGACAAAGAAGTTCGCGCTCTCCCTGGCTTGTTCGTTAGAATGCTGCAACGGTATTCGCCTGGTATTGAACGGAGAAATCACGGAAAACTACCGAACACAGCAAGCGACCGCTAGAATTCTCCCCCATACGCGACTGAACTCGCCCTAGCTGACAAGCTAATGTCGATAATCAGGCTACCGTCGGGACTCGAACTTAGGATCTCCCGGTAGAGTTACGGTAGTGACATCAGTTGATGCCCTGAGCCACCTCCGAGTTAGTCAGCCACTTTAGATATGTTATTCACAGTTCCTCTTTGACATGATTACGGTTCATTCGCTGGTTCTGAGTCTTTCACAAATAGCGGTAAGTTTCTTCAAATGGTATCTGTTTAACATCACAGAACATTTGGTTACTGTTTTGTACGGTTCCTTTATGAATATGTATTATACCACTTTTATTAAGACCGAACTCATCCAGATATCGCCGAAATTTTTTGTTATATTTATAATCGTTTCTAATTGATCTTGTGCTTCAGTGTAGGTAATCCATGTACAGTAAAAGTGTTAGTATTTTACTTTCTCGCACCTACTTGCAAATAAGAAAAAGTATTGTAATCGTGCGACAGAAAACGGCGAATTTTTGGCAGAAAAACTCTTATTGCCAGACCCTGGTGACGAAGAAGTGGATAAACACTTCCTATACACAGTGTGTCCGGTGAGGAAACGTCGAAACTTCGAAAATAAGCTCTTAAGACATCTAAGCATACTTTGCCTAATAAACTACGTGGATATTCCGAATAGTTGGGCCGCAAAGAGCACTCAAATTTTGGTTTGAAAAAATGATTTCTAGGCAAGATTGAAGGCAATTCTGAAAGCATAGAAACGCTCCAAAAACATGTAAATTGTTTATTATTTACAAAAGAAATGAATATATTTGCTCAGACAGAAAAATTAAGCGAGAAATAAAGAAGCAGTCGAATTGTGTAAATTGGGTGCTTTTTTATTTCTCACTTTTTTCTGAACAAATATATTCATTTGTTTTGTAAATAATAACAACAACTTATATGTTTCTGGAGTGTTTCTACGCTTTGTCGCCAGGCGACATTGCCGCAAAACGAATTGCTAGAGAGCGGGCCTTATCGGGTCCGGGCGCCGGGGTGGCACAGCGGCCGGTGAGGTCAGCGCGGTGTGTCATCCCCTATAGAAGGGCGCCGTGACACACAGGGCGCCGTGACGCACAGGGCATACGGGCGCACTTTGACCGCCTCCCCGGCGTGAACTCAGTGGCCGGTGAGGTCAGCGCGGTGTGTCATCCCCTATTGAAGGGCGCCGTGACACACAGGGCGCCGTGACGCACAGGGCATACGGGCGCACTTTGACCGCCTCCCCGGCGTGAACTCGGTACTGCAAGGGATGGCCAAACTCACGCCGGGGATGGCAGCAACCCCAAGAGTAAACCGAGAGTCTACGTCACACTAAGGTTGAGTCAGGACACCCCTTGCTCCGAGGGCGGGTATATAATCTGCGCCCTCGGAGCTAGCTAGTCAGAGAGACTCAGAGAGTGTGGTATACAGCAGTGTGTGGAAGCAGACGTCGAGAGAGCTCTTCGCCGGCAGCGCCTAGTGTCGGGGAGACCAGTTGGAAGGGTGGGCCGCCAGCGGCGAAGGCACTGCACAGGACTCCTGACCGCGGCTTACGGGCCGTTTGGCCAGGCGGACAGCTAGTGCCGGATCCTCTGTGTGGCACTCCTGACCGTGGCCTTCTCGGTCATTGGAGCCGCTGTCTGCGCTTCGACAACGGACGACCCTGCCTTAGTGTGACGAAGACGCCGGAGCCGAAGGACGCAGGGGCACGTGTGACACGAGGAGCAGGGACCAACATGTAAGCTAAAAAATAAACAGGCATGTTAATCAGAACTACGCGTTTACTTGATCCCTTTATGTCCCGTCGCGACATATTGGCGTCAGGTGTGGGGTCTAGCTGCAATAGGAATTTTATTTTCCGTTCGTCTGAGAATGTTTTGCAGAAAATGTATTTAATTCTTAAGGAGTACTACGCAAAATAATGTTCGGCCAACATTCAACGAAATCCGCTGCAGCTCGACCCACCTAGGTAGGCGGGATCAAGGGAAGCGCGTAATCAGTATAACGTTCTTGTTCTTATGAGAAAAGCGCTAAATTAATAAAATGAATTTGTCCGGGAGCCAACCAAATGACCCGTGGGATTTTTTTTCCTCAATAAATCCGATCAACGCCGATGAAGTTCCGGCCCAGACTCCGCTAGCACCCACGAGTACTCTATTTAACTGGATTCCTATTTTCAATGGAGAGGACGGCGTATCCGTAGACACCTTCCTGAATCGTCTCAAGTTGGTTAGCCATTATAGCGGTTGGGATGAAAGACAGACGATAGGAGCGGCAAGGCTGCATCTAGCAGGCACAGCAGCAGAATTCGTAGAAAGCAGTCCTCAGACAGTTCAGTCATATGCAAATTTCACAAAATCCTTAACCGAGCGCTTCACTCCGCGGCACTCCAGGGCGACAATAGAAAACATGTTGTGTAACTGTAAACAGCAACCCCTAGAATCCGTAAGAGAATTCGCCACGCGACTAAGACGTTTAGGAAAATTACTAACCGCCGCCACCCCGAACAGTGAGCACGCAGTTATTCAGAAGCACTTAAGCGACCGGCTTTTGTCTCAATTTTTGTTAGGTCTGAAGGGGGATGTAGCACGTTTTGTATCCATACGGGACCCGGCAGACTTAGTACAAGCGGAAGAATTTGCATGCTTAGAGGAGGCTAATGCCAAGGTGTACCCTTCCGTGGCGAACGATATCGGCACGTTACAAAATACTCTTATAAATTTAATCGAGAGCAGATTGTCCGGCCAGACCTTGCCTCCCCGGAGTTCACATCCTGTCCCACCCACAGTATCAAACTTCCCATTACTTCAGGGTACTTCCAGCGCACGTGGTCATTTCAGCGCGACCTACCGTCAGAACCCCCCGATTCACTACGTGGACGAAGGGCGTCAGTATCCGCCCCCGCAACCATTTTTTCCCGCGCACATTTCACAGAACGGAAGCCCGGCACCAGATCGCGTTCAAGCAGTCCATGTCGCCAGCGACAACCCGCCACGAAACCCCCGGAGTTGCTACAAGTGCCAGGAACTCGGCCACATAGCGCGCTACTGTCCCAAAAGGATGAATAAGTGCTACAATTGCGGCGAACATGACCACCTTAGTAGGAACTGTCCCTTGGCTATGTGCGGTAGGTGTAACCAATCTGGCCACCTTCCGGTGGCATGTCCGAGCCTTTCAGTCTCCTCCAGTGCGGGAAACGGGCAAAACCCGGCCCCAAGGCCGGGGACGAATTAATATTGGCTGTTAAACCGGAAGTAGGGATGACCATCAACATCTCCATTTTAGGAAAGCCAAGCAAATTTTTAGTAGACACGGGAGCGGCACTTACAATAGTTCATAGCAGGGCATTTCCATTCGACCGACTCCCACTGACTCCGTATAGCACCCCGGTAAGGAGCGCTTCGGGTCATAAACTTCATACCCTAGGTCAAAGCTTTGTTCCGTTCACAATTGACGATCAGGTATACGCCCACGACGCCTTAGTAGTAGATATGGGGGATGTCCATTACTCAGGTATTCTTGGGTTAGATTTTATGGTGAGGCATGGCAGCCGCGTCTCCGTAAAGGAACGGAAAATGGAAATTTCAGGTGGACATATAACCAAACTAGAATCCCGGAAAGTCAAATCAACCTATTACAGTGAGAGAACAAACCTAGTCGAACTCGTAACCGAGGAGCCAGAGAATGACTGCCGAAGTAAGCAAGGGAACACAGAAATCAATGTTAATGAGGAAAACAGTGAGATTAGAGTGCAATCCGTCTACAACAGCATTGAAGGAAGCGAAGTTAAGATAGATAAAATGAGTAGCTGGGGTGAGGAAGTGGAACCCATAGAAATAAGAAATGAATTAGCAACCAGTATCGACCTTTTAGGGCACGTGGAAACCGAATTAAGTGGAGAGATTCTTGTCCCGATCACCGTGTCAGGCGGGGAAGGCTCTGTTACACGGCAGAGCGACGGCTGGAGTGGGGACTTAGCGGAAGAGGTGGGCGCGAGGCCAGGCCGGGCCGAAGGAGAAGCGGAAATTCATTGGCAAACCTGTGAGGAGGGCAGTTCTACGGTCGGGAAGCTAGTAGATCTTGATGGAAAGAATCACGGTATTTCAGGTATGTCGCTGAGTAAGGGGGAAGGAGTAGCTTTGGTGTGTACAGACGTTTGGGGGTCTATTGAGGGCGAGTTAAGTGCAGAAGTTCTGAGGCCAGTAGATGTGTCACCAAAGGAAAATGTTATGGTGGTGTCACATTCAGGGAAGGGCCCGAGCAACGGCATTTACTCGAGCGAGACGAACGGTCTGTCGTCACCGGAGAACGATGAGCCTCCCATAGGGAAATGTGATGATGCAGGAGAAATACGTGAAGGAGATCAAGGTACATTAGCCGGCATAGGGGAAGACATTGTAGCGGGTAGTGGTGAGCCGCACAAGGTGGCTGAGAGAGTAAGTACTACCCAGGAAGATGCCCCTGGTAGAATCATTACAGTAGAAAAAATTACAATAAATCCTCACACAATTTTATTTACGAGCACTGAGGTTCCTGGCTTTGAAGGAAGGGAAATTGAAATTCTAGATCAATATAAAGAAGTTAACATTTTACCCACCCTAGCGACTGTCACGGCGGAAGGCCGCACACCCCTCCTCTTATGTAATGAGACTAGTCAGCATAAAGTGTTGCGTAAGGGCTCCGCGATTAGTTTCCGCGTATGGGCGACCGATGCCGAAGTACCCCGCGTTGCGAACCTTGAAGCCGAAGTAGAAACATGGCCGGAGGAACCTGTCGAAGAAGATCTTCTATCACAATTTGATTTTAGCTCCACGCCTCCGGAAGCAGTCAATAGTTTAAAGGAACTCATCCTAGAGTATAGAGAAACATTTGTCCACGGAAAGATACAACTAGGTTGTACCGGTGTAGTAAAACACTCCATCGAAGTAGAGGACTCAAAACCGATTAGGAAAACTCCGTACAGAATACCACACTCCCAGAGAGATGCGTTAGAGAAAGAAATTAAAAACATGTTAGACCAGGGCGTCATATCACCCTCCACAAGCCCCTGGTCCGCACCCATTATTCTTGTAAGGAAAAAGACAGCGAAGGGAGAACCTATCAAGTATAGGCCGTGTATAGATTTCCGAGCTCTCAATAACGTCACCAAAAAAGAAGTGTTCCCCATTCCAAACATGGACGAAGTGTTTGATCAACTGGGTGGGTCCAAATATTTCAGTATTTTAGACTTGTGCAATGGGTACTGGCAGGTGGAAATGGAGGAAACTAGCAAAGAGTTTTGTAGCTTTTAGCACCCCCTATGGGCACTATCAGTGCAACAAGATGCCTTTCGGTCTAGCCAATGCACCGGCCACTTTCATGAGGCTTATGAGCACAGTCATGGACGGCCTAGGGACAACGGTTGCGTATTCTACTTGGACGATATTCTCCGGTATGACCAAACAATAACGTCCCACTTAGCGGGACTAAGAGAGATTTTAGGAGACTCAATAAAGCCAACTTAAAATTAAGACCGAATAAGTACCAATTTTTAAAACATCGCGCGCTTTTCCTGGGTCATGTCATTTCCGAGAAGGGAATAGAACCAGACGAAGAGAAAACAGTAGCCATCCGTAGTTTCCCCGTACCCCAACGTGTAAAAGAACTACAGTCCTTTTTGGGTCTCGTTGGATTCTATAGGAAGTTTCTTCCCAACTTCTCCGCGGTAGCAGCCCCTCTCACCGATCTCACTATGAAAGGCGCGGAATATAGATGGGAGGATCGCCATCAGAAGGCGTTTGAAACTCTGAGGGACAGCCTCTCTTCATCTCCGGTTTTACGATTCCCCGACTTCTCGCGACAATTCATCCTCACAACGGACGCCAGTTCGAACGCGGTAGGGGGAATTCTATCACAGGAATTCGAAGACGGCGAACACCTAGTTGCTTGTGCTAGTAAGAAACTATCTAAGACGCAAAAATCCTACTCCGCAACAGAATTGGAGTGCTTAGCCATCGTGGAGATGCTACGTAAATTTCGCGTTTATCTACTAGGCCGACATTTTGTACTATGCACAGATCACAAACCACTCAGGTGGCTGTTGTCCACGCCAGAACCAAAACCGCGGTTAGCCAGGTGGGTGATGGAAATTGCAGAGTACACATTCACGGTCAGATATACCCCCGGAAAGGAAATCTCTCACGCAGACGCTCTCTCTCGCATCCCGGAGCCGATCATCTCGGTTGTAGGTACTAATGTTGATTACGAGCCGGTATGGGATAAAGCGCGCATAGCCCGCGAGCAAAGGGGCTGCCCTCACCTCCAGGAATCTTTCAAGCGCGTCGAATGCCATGACCCGCGCTATATCCTAGACCGGGATGGCGTCCTGTATCTAGTCCAAACCCCCGACTCAGGACCGGTATTCACGATTTGCGCACCGTCCTCCATGCAGCAGTATATTTTAAAACACTGCCATGATAACCCTTTGGCAGGGCACTTGGGATTAGAGAAAACTCTGGATATAGTGAAACGGTATTTCTACTGGCCAGGCATGTATACGGATACCCAGAAGTACGTAAAAAACTGTATACCGTGTTTAAAGCGGAAGGGAATTCGAGAGTCGGTCCCTATTCAACCAGTAACGGAAGCGACGTATCCTTTCGAAAAGGTGGCACTAGACATTATGGGCCCTTTTAAGACATCACACAAGGGAAACAGATACATTCTTACTTGCCAGGACTATTTCACGCGCTACCCAGAGGCATTCGCCATTCCAGATCAAACCGCAGAAACAGTGGCCAGGACATTTGTAGAAAATATAGTGACACGGCACGGTACGCCTAAGTATTTGCTCACTGACAGGGGATCCAACTTTACATCTAAATTAATGAGAAATGTTTGCAAATTATTACAAATCAAATCCATATTTACTACAGCTTACAACCCAGCCGCCAACGGACGGTTAGAAAGAGCCCATCAATCTTTTTCCGCCATAATGTCACATTACGTCGAACAGGACCACGGGGACTGGGACGAACATTTAAATTATGCCCTTTTCGCGTATAGGAATAGCAAACATCGTATAACAGGGTTCTCACCCGCCTACCTAGTCTACGGCAGGGAATTAACTATGCCATGGGAGGAGATACTGGTCCCTGCTCCACCGTGTTATGCGGAAGACCCCCCATACGACTATGTGCTACGGAAAAGGCTACAGATCGCTCACGCCCAAGCCAGTGAGCATAACGCTTCTAACACAGCCTATGAACACGAACAGAAGAATAGAAAGCTAAGACTTCAGACGCTGAATATAGGAGACCTAGTACTCCTGCGAAATATGGTATTGTCACCGCATCAAACTAAGAAACTCGCACCAAGATGGATAGGACCATACAGAGTTACTAAGATCAGAAGTGCGGTAACCTTCGACATACAAGAATTACAGGAAGGCCGCACGCTTACAGCTCACCTGAGAAATCTGCTACTGCTGCCATCAGACACCACCCCCCAACCCCCTAAAGTACTGCTGGAAGCCAACATCCCTGTCACTGATCCGGAACTATCCAGGGCACATCACTCAACCGATCATCCCGGGCATACAGATACCCAACCCACCCAGAATACATCACTATCATCTGAAACTCCACCCACGTGCCCGCCACCCCAAAACGCACCTGATCCACCGAGACAAACCGATATCCGGTTCACACAGAACCCACTGCCAACCTCTGAAACTCCATCAACATCCCAGTACCCGCCTCACTCAAGATATAATCTACGAACCCGCACGCAGCGATGGCGAAAATACTAGACAGTACTTCGCCTGGTGGTGCTCCAATGCAGAAGACCAACCAGGGAACACCAGATGGCTGGGCAGTACACCCCCACCCATGCAGCATCCTAGGACACCAGGCCGCACCCTGTTCTCTGAACCGGGGGAAGATGCTGTAGAGCTATTGGAGAAAGCACCAGAGCCAGACTACTCCACCTGTGGGCGCCCCAATACAGAGGACGCCCACGCTTTGCACCAACCATCCTCAGACGCTACGGCCGGCCGCAACACCATCGTTACTCGGCTGCCAGGCGGAACTCTCCAACCAGCAATCCACACACCTGCACCTTCGCTAAGAGCCTCCCGCAAGCGCCACAACCAACGAAGGCGCAAGGCGTACTGACAGAAGTGGGGGCGAAAAGGCAAACATGAACTGGAGAGAATAGACAGTCAGCATTCCTCCCAACCCTCATAGTGCCTCGTTTGTTCTGGTAGCACCATGCAGATCCAGCGTCCGCAGTGATATTCCTGATGGCCATCTACCAAGCGGGATCCGCAGCTCCAGGGACGCTCTACGTACCTCAGCAGGAACTGACATTCCCAGTCCTAAGCGAGTGTTAATGAGAAGAAAATTAAAAATGTTAGTGTTCAGTGAGAAGCAGACAAGAAAGACGTCAGTGTACAGTGAGAAGTGCTAGTGTTAAGTGAAAAAAAAGAGAAGAATATATATGAGTGTCGTGGAAAGAAATAAGTGTCATTGATAAAATTGGTTTTAAGCTTCTTTATATGTATGTCTATGTGTTTAAGTTTCTTTACATAACGAATGGTCTTGTATCCATTTTCTGTAATGCGTTATATAATGTATATCTGTATCTGTAAGTACGAATAGAATAACTAGTGTCACGTGCCTCCTGTTTTCGCCGGCGGGGTGATGTCGCCAGGCGACATTGCCGCAAAACGAATTGCTAGAGAGCGGGCCTTATCGGGTCCGGGCGCCGGGGTGGCACAGCGGCCGGTGAGGTCAGCGCGGTGTGTCATCCCCTATAGAAGGGCGCCGTGACACACAGGGCGCCGTGACGCACAGGGCATACGGGCGCACTTTGACCGCCTCCCCGGCGTGAACTCAGTGGCCGGTGAGGTCAGCGCGGTGTGTCATCCCCTATTGAAGGGCGCCGTGACACACAGGGCGCCGTGACGCACAGGGCATACGGGCGCACTTTGACCGCCTCCCCGGCGTGAACTCGGTACTGCAAGGGATGGCCAAACTCACGCCGGGGATGGCAGCAACCCCAAGAGTAAACCGAGAGTCTACGTCACACTAAGGTTGAGTCAGGACACCCCTTGCTCCGAGGGCGGGTATATAATCTGCGCCCTCGGAGCTAGCTAGTCAGAGAGACTCAGAGAGTGTGGTATACAGCAGTGTGTGGAAGCAGACGTCGAGAGAGCTCTTCGCCGGCAGCGCCTAGTGTCGGGGAGACCAGTTGGAAGGGTGGGCCGCCAGCGGCGAAGGCACTGCACAGGACTCCTGACCGCGGCTTACGGGCCGTTTGGCCAGGCGGACAGCTAGTGCCGGATCCTCTGTGTGGCACTCCTGACCGTGGCCTTCTCGGTCATTGGAGCCGCTGTCTGCGCTTCGACAACGGACGACCCTGCCTTAGTGTGACGAAGACGCCGGAGCCGAAGGACGCAGGGGCACGTGTGACACGAGGAGCAGGGACCAACATGTAAGCTAAAAAATAAACAGGCATGTTAATCAGAACTACGCGTTTACTTGATCCCTTTATGTCCCGTCGCGACAGCTTCTATAATGAACATTTTTGCCTAGAAATGATTTTTTTCAAACCAAATTTTGAATGCTCATTGCGACCCAATCATTCGGAATATCCACGTAGTTTATTAGACAAAATATGCTAATGACCTAGCAGTTCATGCGACCTTTTAAATAAAGCATAATTTAAAAAATATGCTTAGAATTGTCTTAAGAGCTTGTTTTCGAAGTTTCGACGTTTCCTCCCCGGGCACCCTGTGTAGTAAATAACTTCCTCTAACACGTGGTGTAGCCAGAATCCATATTTTGTGTCTCCTTGATTCCGAAAAAATCTGTTGGCGGCAAAGCGTCTGTCTGCCCGTCCCTCCGTCCGTCCATCCGTCCGTCCATCTGTCCAACTTGTTCGTCTATGATCCGCGCTAGCGCCGCAACCGTTCAGCTTATTTTCTACAAAAATGATGTTCTCCGAGTGATCTATGCGAACTCAAGGCTTTGGAAGGCTCAAACGGATCTTTTTACTTTTGAGGGTACTTTACAACAAGCCTCAAAATCATTTTAATTTTTTTCTCTAAAAATGGCTCTAATTTTTTTGATTTAACTTTATCCTCGGATACCGTAAGGAAGATTAAGAGAATGATGCAGGTCTCACCTTCGTTGAAATCCCAAATGTTTCGAAAATTGCCCTTTTACAAGTCTTGCAACGTCTACAATATTCAAGATTGAGCTTTTCCCCTCAATAAAATCTGTTCTTTAAAGACTGATATTGCAATAAGGTAATGTTCAATTTTCCGAAAATATGAATAGCTTTTTTGTGTAATTTTCCCGCAAAATATAAGCAAATTTAAAAACTTTTAACAATTTTTTCAAAAACCACACCCATTCTTTTCTTTAAAATTTCTCCTCGTGTGTAATAAAAAGACGGTAAAAATATGGTGCTATTCCTATTTTCGGGCACACTCTCCGAATTTTCGAAAGTTGCAAAAAGTTATTTCAAAATATCAAAATTGAAGATAGCCATTTTTGCTTTAAACAGGTCTGTTGTAAACAATTAGCTCTTTAACAATGGTCATATACAAGTTTTTGAAAAAACCGAGTAGATTTCATTTAAATTGTATCTGAAATTTATGCAATGTCTAAAAAAAACTATTTTTTCAAAACATTACCAAATTTTGCATGAATGTTTCTCCTCGGATGAAACAACGGACTGTACAAAATGTTCCATTTTCAGCGAACTCTGCGTATTTTCGAAAATTTCGTGTTGGAAACATTGGGATGAGACAATTACATTTTCAAGCATCAGCTCGACTTCAAACCTCATGGCGCTTCTGTAGTGTAGTGGTATTGCTGACGTAGAATTGGAGGACCAGGTTTCGAGTCTTGATACGGAAAATAATTCGCTGGTTTAAAACACTTTTGCATGTTTAAGTAGTATGTTATAGCAGAGGAGTGAGAAATAATGCGAAAAAGTATGTGCTGTTCAAGCTCTACTAGTTTAACGTACAGGCTACAGCCACAGTGTAATGTACAGTCAGTAGCCACATTTACAGTTGTTTGAATGAGTTGACAGCGGGTTCAGAGTAGGCAAAACAACAATGCGGATGAGGAATCGATCTGGAATATACCTCTTTCCGAAGATAAGATTTTCCCAAAATATTACCTTGAAATTGTATGTTCCTACATCATTTATTTAATAAATATGAAAGAATATAGTCCTAGTACTTTGCTTAGTCACTTATGAGGAACGGAGTTGACGTTTGCCTACTATCAATATAACTGAAATTTCTTTTCCTCGTTTATGCTAGCTTTAAGACAATAGAATCGATGATGAGTTTATGTTTATGTCCCAAAGGCTGTTAATGCAACCTTTCTTCAAGGTTATTTTTATCTGCACAGTGGAGGTGATTTTTTTCTCCAATGACAGAGGAGAAAGGCTTATATAGAGTTGATAATCATATTATCGGCCTATAATTCATTGGGTTTTGTACGTCTCTTCTTCTGAAGATTAGAAAAGTGTCCCCTTCATTCAGACAGCGTTTTATGGCGGTTATTGAGCACTTCAGGGAAACAGCGACCAATGCGTCATAAGCGACCAATGCGTTCACGACCATAAGTGAAATACTTCAAAATATTGGATCTTGTTTGTGGAGGACATTTCCAATTCTGAGTCTTTCATTTTGAGGCACTTGTCATACCCTTAGCGGCTATTTCCCTTAAGTTCTCGTGCCCTTCACTAATATATTCAAGGATCCGGATTCATTGAATCCATTAGTTTGAGAAATTTTGCTTCTTCAGGGCCATTTAAAATCTTGCTCGTTGACGCTAACTCGATGCTTGCCTTGTCTGCGCCAGAATTCAACTTTCTCAAAAATTATTTTTGACGGAATCTGAATTCTCCGTTTTATGCCTTCCTTTTTGTGATTTCATTGTATCTATGAAGCTGCGCACTTTACACAGCTTCATAGATACAATCTTCTGCCTGAAGTTGTCTTTTATACCAAGTTTTTCTCTGTTAATTCAGCGGTGTATAACAATTTTGTGTTTAGATGCAATAGCGTTTACATTTCGCATAATTGTTTTTGATTATCCTCTAAATATTGAGAGACAGCATTACGCTCATTTCATCAATAATGTTTCTGAGTGTTTTAACCTTTCATTTTAATCGCTCTTAAGGCAGCACTGTCCAAAGCGAGTTGAACTTCATTCAGATTTTGTTGTAAACTCAGGTGCTCTTTTAAGCTATCATTGATGGCAAAGATCTAATTTGCCTTTGTCGTAAAATTGGTATTGCTAATCTGCTTAGAGGATCGACTTGGCTGTAGTCCGCACGAAGACTAATGATTTTTTTCTTTCATATTGTTTCCTCGTCTGGATCTAGGAGATATCCAGCACTCAGTACTCTTTTATTACTTCCTATTTGCACATTTGTATTGACTGCCATCATGAGTTTTTTGACCTCCTGCCTTAGTGCTGGTTCATTTCTTTCTATTTGTTCGTTTGCAGTGACAGATAATTGCGACGAGTTTTTGACTTCCTGTTGTATTTACTCTAATTCCACTTCTGAGACCTGGAATCTTCTTACTAAGATTTTTGTTCTGTTCGCTACGTTCTGTTCTGCCAGATACAGTTCTGGCTACTCCTCCATGAATTCGGTGTGAAGAAATGTCTTCATCCTGTGATGGATTATTGTGACACTTCTTGATGTAATAGAATGTTCTCGTTATTTTAGTGCTCATCTTGTGCGTCCATCTCTTACGGCCAGCATCTTTTCTCCAGCTGGCAGCCCTCCTCACGGGTGGCGGGCCAGAATGAAGGGGGGCATTTGGTTCCTCTGTCCATGCGGTTGGATCCAACCTTTTAGTCCTGTCATCGTCTGGAGGCTTACTGATTCACACCGAGGGCAGCTCGATGCGTCCAAAGCATTAATTTTCTTTTTCTGGCCATAATTGCCTAGGTATCGCATTTATTATCATCATGATTATTATTATAAACCATTTTAATATCATTTCTCAGCATATTTGCAAGGAACCTTTGTCCTATCCCTTTCCTATTCATTTCAGTGGGGTTAGGCTCAGTTGCAGAAGAATCTGTGACTCACGCTAAAAACTTCCCGACTGATTACTCTGTTTGTAGTAAAACTGCACGTTGTCCTGAAGTAAAGATAGTCTGTGGCAGTCAAAGTTATGTCAGATTTTTTCGGAGGTTTCTGAAGACAATACCTTCTGCAGATATCACGAAGTTGTATCACTTTGACAATGCTCAACTTCCATATGTGTTTCAATTCGTATAAACGATTGCCTTTTTTGTCTTCTTTTCGGTTTCTTTTTGCGGTACAGCTGTATCCACTGTAATGCTAAGCTTTGTTCTTCATCAATAATAAGGATATCTGGTCTACAGGGTCCCAAGTAGACCCACATTTTCTGCATCTGTCAGTTATGCTTTCTTTCGGGGAGTTCTTGTGGTAGCTTCCTCTCTATTTTGGACTGGGTTGCCACGACAAACTCAATCTTTTCTCAATATTGTTGCTTACCAGCGAGCCACATTACTGAATATGTTTTATCTATTTCTTCGGTAGGATAGAAGTTTTGGATATCTTACATGGATTGTCTATGTTTTCCATGCATCATGTGAAGATTGAATGATAGTGATGTTCAACTCATAATTTTATTTGTTAAAATTCATAGATGTGTGTCCGTTGGCTTCTTGAACTGTTAACTTTAAGCAGTTTTATTTTCGTTTTGTCGTTATTATAATTATTACTATTATTATCATTGTTGTTATTAATTCCTGTAGTATTTGGTTATGATGGTAAACTTTGAAACGGTTTGAGTTTTTTGGAATACTGTTCGCGTCAATTTATTATTGATGATGGAGAATACGTTTTCTTGATTGAAAATGTTTGTGATTTTGAATATATTTGCACAACTTTGATTTTTAATCTCTCGTGAAATCCATGTAGAGAAAGTTATGCAATGATAAGAAAAAACACGTTACATACAGATTATCTTGACAGAAGATCCCTTTTTGTTGTCCAGATGACGATTTTTCCTTTCTCCTTCACTTTGTATACAAAATGTGTTAATAAAATGTCAGAATAAAGGTTACAGACTTCCAGGCAATGTAGAAGGTCGAAAATGACCACATTTTGTCTACAAACTTATTGCCTAAAACAGAGTTATATGCATTTATACATTTGCTCTTTGGTCGTTAGGAAATTCCCTACGCACAGGTGTTCGGCAGATACCTACATGGAATCTCCTTGCCTGCGTGATCTGTGACTCCGTCACATGAAATTTCTCATTGGATATTTATTAGCAAAAAGGGAGTTTTCCCTTCTACATGTCCCGGAGGTTTGTAACATTTCTTATCAGACGATTGCTTTCTTGTAAGCACAGTAGTCAAAATACACGATTTAGAAGTACCATGATACGCAAAAAGTTGTTTTCTCAAAAAACGTCTCTCTGTCCCTTCATCTGTGTGTGGTTAAAACTAGCGGGAGGAAATATAATCTTCAAAATTAGATCTTTGAAAAAATTAAATACGATTTTTTGAAAAACTATGAATAGTTTTGTGTCATTTTTAGTAAAATTCTGACAATATGTCACTAAAAATTACATAAATCACAAACAAAACCTAGATTATTATTGCGTGCCATGAATTTCTGATCCCGAATGATTTTTGACTCATGATTTTGTCGACACCTTTTTTGAAGAGTAATGTTATACCCGTCTTCACCAAACAATGCCGGGATTATTTAAAATTATGAAACCATGAATCGGTGTTGTTTCTATGGTAGTCTTTCTTCAAAATACGTTTCGGTGGTGCTGAGGCTCAGTCCGATCTTCTGTCCATTAACCTCGAGAATGTTGCAGCCGAGAGGTGGTGGGGGTCCTCTCGGGGGACGCGAGATCCTCCCTCTGCGAAGCACCGCCCACGCGGGAGAGGCGTTAAGGTCCCGCGCGCCTGCCTTAGCGTCGTACTCCTTCGGCACTCGGCCAGTACCTGCCTCTAGAATGCTCTGGCTGAATTTGACCTACCTGTATCTGCCACCGAAAGGACACCCGATCAGAGACGCTGCAGTCGCAATCGATTTGTTATTGAGCCATCTCAGCCGGAATGGCCGTCTCGTAATCACTCATTGCGACCACAAGACAAGCGGTATTCGCCAAGCGCGCGCGACGGGTTACAGCGTGAAGGAAGCCAGAGCGCCGGAGAGAGGCCGCTGCGTGGAGCGAGGCGGGGGCGAGGGGCGAGGCGAGGGGGTGGGGCGGGGGACGAGGGACAAGAGACAGGGCGAGGTGGGTGAGCCGGTGGTAGAGGCGGTGGTGGTGGAGGTGGGGGGGCGGGGGCCGAGGGGTGAGGCGAGAGCGAGAGGCAAGGGATGGGGCGGGGCGGGTGGCGAGAGGCGAGGACAGGGGCGAGAGCGAGAGGCAAGGGATGGGGCGAGGTGGGCGGGCGGGGGGCGAGGGAGGAGGAGGGCGCCCGCTCGTTGGCGCCTCGCCCTGCGCCGCCCCCCCTCGCCCGACGCGGCGCTCGGCCTGTGTGCTGAGGGCGGGCGCGCGCCGCCCCAGATAAGGGCTGCCCTGGCCCCGCCCAGCCCCGCCCCTCGCCGCGTTGTCCAACGCATCCGCCCGCGGCCCGTGGCGCAAGGCTTGCCCAGGGGCCCAACTGGAGGTGCACTCAGCTCGGGAATGGAATACAGCTCCGCGTAGAGCTGGGCAGATAAACTTGTTACACCGTATCCAAAAGAGAGCGATACAACTTGTAGGAAAAACAGTGATCAAATTCACATGTGGGAACTCCTAGGCAAACATCGGAAGATAGCTAGGCTTGTAAACCTTTTCAAAGCGTACACTGGATGTAAAGTGTTAAACAATATTGGAACTAGGATAAGGCACCCTCAATATTTCGGAAGGAGAGATCGCCCGTACACAATTAAATATAGGAATCAAAACATCGATGTAGGTAAATTCTCTTTTGCCAACCGGACAATAAATGACTGGAACAATTTAGCTACTGTAGCACTAGCGACTTTTCCCCCTCGTGCGCGTTGCCTCCAGAATCGTCTAGGGCAGGCCTGTCCAAAACTGCGCTCCGGTGCAATTTTGCTCCGCCCGTGCTCCACGCAGCGCGCCGGCGCAAATTAGTCACCAGGGGAGGGGGGCATCCCTTCAGTCCGTGCGACAAGGCGACCTCAAGGACACAACAACGTGTGTCGATATTTTTCGAGCCGTCGAGGATGCTTTGGAAGAAGTGGGTTTACCGTGGGAACGGCTGTGTTCTGTAACAACTGATGGTGCACCGTCTATGTGTGGAGTGCACATTGGATTTGTTACGTTACTAAAAATAAAACTGTTGGAGTTTGGCAAATAACTCATTAGCTGCGTGCATTGTATTATACACCAGGAAGTACTTTGTGCAAAAGCGGCGAATATTGGCAATGTTGCTAAAGCCGTTATCCGCATTGTAAATTTTCTCCGTCAATTCTGAAACTTAACCACCGTTAATTCAAAGAATTATTGATAAACATAAACGCTGAATTTTCAGATATTCCGTATCATTGTGCAGTGTGATGATGAGCTGTTTTTAAGAGGTTTTTTGCATTAAAGGAGGCAATACAATTGTTTTTGGAATTCAAAGAAAAACCTGAGGAATGTAAACTGCTAGCCGACTGAAAGTGGGTGGCAGCATTAGGGTCTCTTGCTGACATTACCTAAACCTACGTATCCAGGAAATCCTGTTTTCCTCAATTATATGTTTCAAACTAGAAAATAAAAAGAAACTTATTCCGTGGAATAAAATTAAATTAAAATCCCCTTTGATTTTACATGAACTGCGAGAAAAGTTGCGCGGTAGGGGCTGAGTAACAGGCAGTCGGGGACGCCCGTCGGGCTGTGGCGGAAACAGCCGGACTGAAGCGCGCTTCGTCGTCAGTCGGAGCGAACTTGGTGCTCCGGAGCACGGGCGGAGCAGAAATCGTGGACAGGCCTGGTCTAGGGAATTGCGTGTGATGCCAAATATTTATTGTAATGATTCAGGATCATTAAGGGAATGATAGTAAGAATCCCTATGAGTTTTTAGCATATGTTTAAAGAAAATTAGCTTGAACGGACTATAGTAAAGCGGCAACGATATGCATGAACAGGGTATAGAAAAAAACAGAAGAAAGCGGATGTAATATCTTAGTTTATTTAAAACGCGCACAAATAGACATAATGGTTAAATAGATATCAATTTGAGAAGAATTTCAGTGTTGGTTTCATTAAAATTGAACCACGGGTTACGCTATTATAACATTTTCAAGAAAATGAATGAAAAAGGCTTTAACTTCGGATGCGAGAAATTAACATTTTTTAAGATGTTAAAATGAAACCCGTGATTTATGCCATAACCAGTATTGTAGGTCGATTTAGTTCAGTTGCGATAAATTAGTGAAACCCATACAAGACTGGTAGAGGATCAGATACTTTTAATTTTAACAATTTTCATTATGTAAGATGACAATGCAGAACAGATGACGTGAAGTGCAAAATACATGATGTGGAAATCGGCATTTTTCGGCGTGACGGGGGTCGAAAATGCACATTTTGAATATAAACCAGAGACATTGAGACCAAATGGGGAATCTTGAACATTGTGGCAGGGTTATCTACTAAAAATAGTGGAAAACGGAAAAATGTATTCGTAACAATACTTGAACAATAATGGCGGCGGCCGGTGTTTGTTTTGAAAGAATGGAGATAGGAGGCAACGACAATGAAAGAGAGAAAAAAAAGTATCTGTTTTCGTGAGTCAGCTTTGGTGGGAGATACATGTGTTGCGTGAAAACATTTTTTGAAAAAAAGCAAACTTTAAGTCTCGGTAGGACATGTTAGTAATTATTCGCAAAGTGAAAGTGCGATAGAAACAATATTAATCTTTTGCGTGGAAAACAGTTCGTGTTTATAAATTTGGATTGTGAAAGACATAGCAATGAATATTGAAGTGGATAGAGCGCGAAGACACTGAATAGTCGCTCGCGAGCAGATAAGCGTCTACGGGGAGCGTGTAAAGATTCGGGGCCCAGGAGGCATGGTGTTACTTCAAAACCTGAAGCAGACGGCAACGAACACGGGAAGTGCACACAGTTTTATTATTTCTAGTATAAGGGTTGCACAAGACCAATAGAGTCAGTAACAATTAGTAATGGATGCCTATAGTAGTACTCAGATGTTAAATTTTGCAGTAAAAAAACCAAAGATCTTTCAAATGTCATACATAATGTTTCAATAACAGGCAAATTTCATTGGTTAGGAGAGAATATAGAGATATTAATGTGAACTTGAGAAAGTATGTCCCTAGTGAATAGAGAAAGGAATTCCTAGTAGAAAAATAATAAAATGGTTATTATTATTTATGTGCTTTGAGTGTTAGTTTTTTGTTGTGTTTACAGGTTATTACGATTTCTGTGTGTGATGATTTCTTTGTGTAATGCATGCCGATGGGGAATTGTTGAGTGTACCACCATACGTAGTTCAAGGGATCTATATATATTTTAATAAATTAAACGTCGGAAGGCAAGACTGCCAACCGAGTTTGTGCTCTCTCACACAAATGTGTTTTATTGTTTTGTAGTTAGGAACCTAGCTGTCCTGCGAAGTTGAATTATAGTTTATGGGTTTTCCGTATGGAACCGGCCACGACCCGCTTGATATAAATTTTCTGTAACATAATATTTTGGGGCGAAAGTATTCGTATGGGAAAGAATCAGCACTAAATAAATAAGAATACAGTTACAGTTCAAATAAGGTTACAATGGCACCACAACGTGGGGCCAGATTAAACGAACGAAAATAAAGAGAAATAAGAAAGGAAACGTTACATTATAACATATATATGTTATATGTCTGCTTAGTTACTTCGTTGTACTTCCCTTATAATATGTATTCTTAACTTGTCTTTGTATGTATGTCTTTATATGTTCTGTATAAACCCTGCCACCGAGCGAAAGCTCATTGGCAGGAAATAAAAAATATTATTATTATTGACAAAGCTCGCATGTCGATGGAAGATATTTCCTGGGCAAGCCTTTGCGCCGCAGGCCACGGGGCAGAGGGCGGGCGGATGCGTCTGGAAACCCGCGCAGGAGGGCCTATTGGCTCAGAACTCTCTCATGGAGCTTATAAGTCAATCTTACATTTATTAACCTTCCGTTGGGCACGCCTATTTTACTAACAAAAGCGGGTGCGTAGAAGCACTGTATGCTGCCTGGAGAAAACAGTATTTTGCACACTCAAAACTTCTGTTATTTAATTGGAGAATGAAGAATAAAAACTCACAACTATTCATTACATTTTTAATGTTAATACATTTTATGAATTACAGAAATGTGGCTGTTTTAGGTATAGAATAATAAATAACACATTGTTTCAGAAAACCTTATAAAACAAAATATAACAAAGAAAAAAATTAACGAGACAATTGGTATTTAATAGACAAATTAATTAAATGAGTTACTGTCCTTAAATTTTAGAAAAGCACAAATCAGTTTTTATCAAGCCATTTCCAGTAATTCAAGAAGATGCGTGATTTCTTCGTGTTTCAGCCCTTCAGCAAAGACAAACAAAAATAAGACTACAAGTAGTAGGAAATAATCAACAAAAAACTACTTTCAACATCTTTGATTTGATACATTGATCGAAAATACTTGTAAACGAGCAATCTGAATAAGTAAAATGTTCGTTTGGAATACTAAAACTACTTACACGAGTGGGCGCGGTAGAGTACGGAATGCCGCAGTCAGCATTTTTTTAAATTTTCAAATCTCCTTCACGACTGATGGGGAGAAGGCAACGGAACGGAGATTCCCGCGTTTCCTTTAGAATGTTGCGAAGTGAGAATACTGAATTAATTAATTAATTACCTTAACTCTTGTGGGTACGTAACATTACTGATGGTATTTCAAATCATTCACAGAAAATTCTATAAAAAACGTTTTAAATTGGGAGATGTGAAAAAAGATCGTTACCAAAATTATTTTTTCCATGTGAAGCTTCAAGTTTTACGATACATCAGAACAATAGTTATATAAATAGACTCAGATGGTGTCACTGCGTCTTGAAACGTGAAAGTAAAATTAAAATAGTTTACACGACTGTACTCTCCGTGTTTTACTTTTTCCCCATTACTTCCTAAAAAGAGAGTATTGTAATCGTGTGCCTGAAAATAGGCGAATTTTTGTCAGAAAGGCTCTTATTTTTACGTAATCAGTGGGTACCAGATTAAATTTTCGACGCACGTGCTTTTCAAATTATATTGATGAATTCTGGTCGTCGAGAATACTACAGGTAAATCTGTTGAAGCGTTCCCGATCGGTTGGAGGAACGGCCTTCCCACGAGGCGGAGAGTTCTATTTGGACGCGCTGACTCGGCCGCTCGCCCTCCCCTTGTTGGGAAGCGGGGCCAGGCGCGCACGTGGGCCAGGCGCAGCCGAAATGCGTTTGGGAGGACCCACGCGGCATTCCCCCTCCCAGCAGTGAAGTGGCCACTGGCGTTCCACGCGCAATGGGAGCTCTTGCCAGCAGAGCCATTGTATCCACTAGGCTGCAGCCTAGGGCCCGGAACTTTTGGGGGCCCACGAATTTGTAGAATTTTTTTTCTCGATTTTTATAGGATTTTAATCGTAATAAGATTTACAAGCAAATGTTCTAAACTTTACACAAATTTTCTCAGTTTTAAATAAATTCACATAACGTATATTAATATATTTATATTTTTCATGCTAACATAGACTGATACACTTAAAAAAGTTAAGAAAGTACGTTTCTGAAGCAAAGGCCTTTCATTTGCAAGAAAAATCTGAAGTGTACATTGGACTGGTCAAAAGCGCCGAGAAAAATATAATTTTATGACTTTATTGCCTCTAAGAGTTGTCCACATCGTTTGAACAAAGCATTCTTTGTCAAATTGTTTTTAAAAACAATATATTGTTATTGTTAATTATTGTACTTAAAATTTCAAATTTAATGTATCATTATATATAATGTATATACTATATTATTATTATTATTTAATAATGATATTTATTAATAAAATAAATATTTAAAGACATAATTATGTTGGGATGCACATTAGTTATCCTGGGGCTCAAAAACATGTTACAATGGCCCTGCTTGGAAGGTCTGAACTCAGAGTGTTTCAAGAACGAGAAGCGGTTAAATGGACTTCGCAATAATCTAATTTTGCTCTTGGTATTTACTAAACATTGTTCATCCATAACGACCTTACCTTGTTTTCTGTGTGTTGATTGAGTTCAAGAAGTCTACGACGATCGTGTCATATTGATCAGGACCTTTTAGAGTGAACAGAGAGTTATAGTTATATACTAGTAATTACATCCCGTTGGACGTAATCTCCCTTGAAATGAGCGCGCTTTTGCTGCTGTGTGGTGTATCGCTAAGCTCTCCTTGAAAGTTCTTTGGAGCACCGGGCATTCTCGCCTTGACAGCGGTTGCGCCATGGTTGACGACATGGTGGCCCCGCAGAGGTTTATTCCAGATTCCGAAAAAGTGATCGTCAGGCGGGGCCATGTTGGCAGAATTCGAAGTAATCTTCGCAAAGTGCCTCCAGTATTTTCAACTCACGGCATGATGGGTTTTATTGTTGTGCTCCAGCTCATCCTTTGTCCACTTCTCTGGACGCTTCTTTTGAATGGCACCGTTTATAAGTGTAAGATAAAATAATTTTATTAAAAACATTCATTTTTATGTAGTCCATTTTTTTCCTACCTTAAAATGTTCCGTGGGAAGAATACTTCCAACCTCGTTTTATGTAGAGTCCCAAGATACAGAGAGCAGCGCAACCGACGCCATTTAATATCCTCTCACCCGACAGCCCCGCCAGGCAGCAATCAGGAACTGAAGGAAAATTAAAGCAATTGGTGAGTTATGGAGATTTTCAAGAATTTTAATATTGGTCTGGGGTAAATTCATGGTTCTCAGCACGCAGAATACCACACAGTTCCAATTCTCCTCACAACTGGACATAAAATGGTGGGATCGGTGGAATGCGCTACTCTCTGTATCTAGGGACTCTAGTTCTATGCAATCATGCACGCTATAATTTGACAAATCAATTTAAATTTAAAATAACCCTTAATGATTATTACTTAATCATTTTTTCGCATTTGTTTCTACAAATTAAATCTGGATCTATTTTGCCCACGAAAGAATTAATGTGCCCTCATTTGCGATGCTGCCACTGAAAGTAGACGATTCGAACACGTAAATGAATGTATTATTCGTCCACTTTACATTTGCAGACAGTAGAGTTAGGAACTAATGTTGTTTTGAAAGTGAAGGCCCGAACACTGAGAATACACGAATGGCCCCAATGTCAATCAGCATCTGACCAATGCCGACGCCAGATGAGGCAGTCTGGGAAATAGTGATTGTTTTGATTTTGTCGTTTCGTGATGTCTGCGGAAAACTCAAATCCACTTCGGTATGGGAGAGTGCGATCAGACAGTAAGTTAATTATAGATAATGTATTGAACTATTGCCGAAAGGAAAAGGAAAAAGGATTATTAATTCCATTAGAAAGACCTGTGGAAAAAGCTGCAGCGTTAGTAGGAAAGAGTTTAAGAACAGTTTTTACGCCAGTATTTACTGCTTAATGGTTATGTTCTTGCCCCGCCGGGGTTCTGTTTGCTGCTCACCGCCATCTACAGTGTCTCGCATAAGTATTCGACCAGTCTTCTTGTATGCAGAGAAGTGCTTGTAAACATTCACATAATTATAATAGAACAGTAATACTTTGTATTTTATCACATCTGTGTAGTTAGAATACAATACTGTAAAACTACTATATTTCAACATTTAGCACATTTAACTTTCATCAATATCTGCTCTTGCAAAATTATTCGACCAGTCAACCAAGAACCAATAAAAATATTTTACCCCCACCATTTCCAAACCAATACTTCACAATTTCTGCTGATAAGGCGCAGTTGTTGGTCTGACGTGCTCCAATAGTGAACAAACACCTTAGACCACTATGGGACGTAAAGGTAAAGAGTTGTCAGAAGACATGAGGTTGCTAATACTAAAGCACCGTTCCAATGGTGATTCATTCCGTGAAATTGGCCAGAAAGTCAAAAAGTCTGTGTCCACTGTCAAGTCAGTGGTTTGCCGATGGCAAAGGGAGAAAAGAATTTGCAATAAGCAGCGGACAGAACGTCCTAAACTGCTCGGCTTACGGGACGAGCGTGCTATGGTAAGGATTGTGAAAAAGAATCCGCGGATTAGTGCTCCCAAACTTATCGCTGAAGTATGAAAGTTTTCAGGGAAAACTGTAAGTGAAGAAACAGTAAGACGAACCCTCCACAGGAGTTGTTACCACGGCCGAATAGCTAGGAGGAAACCCTTCATAAGTAAGAAGAATAAACGCAGACGCTTTGAATTTGTTCAAGAGTATTTGCGGAAAGGTTCTGAGTACTGGCAAGACGTTATTTTTACAGATGAAAGTAAGTTTAACCTATGGATCAGATGGCAGGGTCATTGTATGGAGAAAGGCTAATGAAGAGCTTCTTGAAAAAAATATCAGTCCAACTGTGAAGAATGCAGGTGGTTCAGTGATGGTGTGGGTGTGTGTATCAGCAAAAGGAGTAGGCAAATTGGATTTTGTGGAAGGTAACATGGACAGAGACAAATATGCGCAAGTTCTAATGCGTAATCTACGAACAAGTCCTGCTAATGTGAGCATCCTTGACTCCTTTAAACTCTACCAAGATAATGACCCGAAGCATACAGCACTTCAAAACAGATTATGGGTCCTCTACAACTGTCCTAAAGTTATTCAGACACCTGCACAAAGTCCAAACCTTAATGTGATTGAACATGTGTGGCAAAAACTGGAAAACAGAATATGACAATACACAATAAGAAGTAAAGAACATTTGAAGCAGGTTCTAACAAATGAATGAGAAAAAATTGAGCCAAGTGAAATAAAAACGGTGGATTCAATCTCCAGATGCTTGCAAAGTGTTATTAAAGCTAAAGGACGAGCAACTAGATATTAGACTTCTGTTTGTAATATTTATTTTTGATTTTCTTTATTTGGTCGAATACTTTTGTGGGACCACATTTCTTTGTACTGAAATAAATCCACGTATTTCACATTGAGATATTTTACTTTTAAGATCATGATTGTATAGATGGTTTTGAACCACATGATTTTGTAATAAAATGCTGTGTTTTTCTTTTCTACAACGATTTTTGTGCATTTTATCACGCATTCTGCGCAGAGGAGAAGATCGGTCGAATACTTAAGCGGGCCACTGTATATCATATTAAACGGTCAGTATCTACTGCAGACGAGCGTTTCTCATTCAGTCGGCGGTGAGCTCATGTAAACAGATCGCAGCGCTCCGTCTGCAAATGTAAAGTGAACGAGTAATATGTCGAAAATCCGACCTATCGACCTTTATGCTTAGGGTCGATAGCGTCGTTCGCAATGTATCTTGCAATGTGACCTTTCATTGTGCTGATTGCAGTTCTGCTTCTGCTTCATTACCACATGATTTACAAAGGAACCAGGTGATACAACCATCTCCAAGTAAAATACTCCATCCTGCTAATCTTGTATTTAGTTCAAGGGTATACTAAACATTTATTTCATGCAGACACGGTAATTTTACTTTCTCTACATGCAACCAAGATCACAGTCAGCCGCTCAGTGATTGCAAAAAATGTACCTGATGGAAGAAAACCTAGTCATTTGGTACTTACATCGAAAATAATGGTCAGTTATTCCAGTCTCCAAAGCCTCTTGCGACCTGCATTTGGGAAGAGCAAGGTAAAGAAGCTGGAAGCACAGATGAAAGAAAGAAGAAACGAAAATAGGAGAATAATGAACAGAAAAAGAATGATTGCGCAGCTATCGAAAGGAAATAACGTTGAGGTCGAAATCGTAAAGGGCTCTTACACTTCCCAAGTCATACACTTTCTACTCACGACGCATTTAATTTTTCTTTAGGGCATGCCTCTCGTTCGGTGTCCCTGTCTCCCTGGCAAAGAGCCTGTGTGGCCAGACTGCGAGCGAAGCGGCTGCCCACAGAGGGTGGGCGTCGAGGCGGCCGGCCCCGAAGGCCAGGGCCCGCGCCGACGGCAGAGGAGCGGTCCGGGGCACAGGGGTGGATGCGAAGGGGGGAGGGGAAGGGTGCGAAGCGGAGGGCGCGGGCGGAGCGAACGGGGGGTAGGGGTGCGGAGCGAAGGGACGAGGGGTACGGAGCGCAGGGGAGGGGAGGGGTGCGGAGCGAAGGTGAGGGAAGGGTGCGAAGCAAAAGGGAGGGGTGGAGGAGCGAAGGGGGGGGAGAGGTGCGGGACGGTGGAGAAGGATGTGGGACGGAGGGGGGGGTTGAGAAGCGAAGGGGAGGGAAGGGTGTGGAGGAATGGGTGGGAGGGGAGGGCTGCGGAGCGAATGAGAGGGGTGGGGTGCGAAGCGAAACCGTTTATCATACCTAAACGGGAAGTATTTTTATTCAAATTTTACTTTTGTTCAATTTTTTTTAGATAACATGGAGGAAACACCAATAAACAAACATATTTTTAACACTTTTTATAAACATTAGTACATCTCAACCGACGTCTCAAATCTCGCAATTCTATCCGCTAGAGATGTCACGAATGCTTCCCCCGCGAACTCTACCAGCCATTACTTGATTCTCTTTACTAGCTTTCATGTTATGAAACGTTACGAGTGTTTCATAAATGTTACTATAAGGGATCTAAAAACGTATAGAGTACTGTGTACGTATATTGGGCACATTTTGTTCTGCACATATGGATTAGGTTGCCACTGATTTGTTAAAAAAAGTGCGTCAGTGGGAAGAATGGTGAAGTTCCATGAGAGATACGGGATATCCCTTTGCGTTCTTTGTTGAATACTTCATTCAATTTTTTTCTTTTGTATTGTAAAATGCCACTCAAGTGGTAAACATCCATAAGTCTTTCCTTAAAACACATACGGTGCAGGCCGTTTTTTCAGTGAAGGAGCAAGGAGTTCGAGAATTGTGGCTGGGATTTCTTACTATCAAAAACTGCTCTTCAGCGACTTATGAAACATATAATGCTTCTGACAAGAATATCACCTCTCATGAGAATTGATATTCGGGTAAGGATACACTAAAGACCTATATTATTATTTAGGTCTTCAATCAACTATTGAAATTATCTGAACTATTTTACCCGCAATCACATTAATTTTCATTGCACTATTATATTATTAGTATATTATTAGTATTACTGACTGTAGATGAAAATGAAAATCACAGACAAATAATATTTGTTAATATAGGATTTTCGAAACCCGGTTTTTTAAGTAAATGCATAGATAGATTTTTGCCTCATTGTTTCGGTCGGGACATTGTTTCGCTGCCATCCAATCAGGAGCTTATATTTCGCGACAGTGACGTCACTATGGTGACGTTCAAGCTCCCGATTGGATGAAACCGTGAAGAGCTGAGTTCTGTCAGGGACAAAGTTTCCAAAATCGCAGTATACCTTCCGGTTATGCCCTCTGTCGGCTGCCAGCGGCCTCATCCGCCGTTCCGTCCTCGCCGCAGAAGAGGAGCGCCGGGCGGCGGAGGGGCCGGACGTGGGCGGCGGCGCGGCGCGCGCCTCAGCCGAATTTGGTTCCGGGGGCGGTGGCTCACGTGCCCCGCCCCGCCCCGCCCCGCCCCGAGGGCAAACACCCGGCCGACGGCCCCGCCCCGCCACGCCCCGCCCCGCCACGCCACGCCCCGCCCCGCCCGCCCGCCCGTCCGCCCCGCCCGCCCGCCCGTCCGCCCCGCCCGTCCGCCCCGCCCGTCCGCCCCGCCCGTCCGCCCCGCCGGCTCGCCTCGCCTCGCCTCGCCCGCCCCGCCGGCCCGCCCCGCCTCGCCTCGCCTCGCCCGCCCCACCCTACCCCACCCCGCCCCGTCCCGCCCCGCCTCGCCCCCCCCCCGCCCATTGGGCCTGGACTGCGGTCACTCGGCCAGCATGTTGGCCAGCGGCGCGCAGGTCTGTGCACTCGCGCTTCGGTGACGCGCACGGCCGTCGCCAGCGGCAGCGAGCGCCATCGCATTGCGAGAGCCGCTCTCCAGCCCTCGGCCAGGGGCAAGAAATCGTTCAGGTCCCAGAGTTTCTTCTATAGCAGTTTTGTCTATCTTCACAAATCAAAACATTCTCAAGTTAATGAAACTCCCATATGATTTTCAGGCAGTCGTAATGTTTATTCAAAGATACACATATAATGATTCACCTAGCTACGTTTCGGAGACTAGATGTGCCTCCATCATCACGCATGAAGCTGTAGAATATAAAAAATTATTTGGACGAAAGAAATTTAATCTTTTCTTATTCTTCTGCTTGCTCAACTCAGACCACTCCTACTGCTTAGAGAGTACGGACATGAATGTTTTTGGGTCTCAAGAATTTTGGGAGGTAGGGGTAGATGGGAGGATAAATATATCAGAAAGAACAGCTGAACGACTTTTGTATTTTCTACTAAATTTTGTTAATATTGAATTATAACTTTGTGCAAACTGATTGCATTCAAGTTTAGAATTCATCGAAGGGTAAATTTTCATAAACAATCATTCGAGAACTAGTCGCGAACACCAGTTAGGTTCTGTAGCTAAAATTGTGGGATTCAGAAAATAAATCAATGAATTGTATAAGAGACAGTCTATAGTTCAACTCAAAATATTATCTTTCAAATAAATATCACAATCACCATACTACTTTATATCTATTGCAAGAGGAGTCCAGATCATGATTTCACTTTTTCTCTATTTCCAAATTACCTTCGAAAATGTTCGCACTAACAGGGCCATGTCCAACGCAATTTTTCCACTTGGCTACGTTGCTTCCCAGACAAAAATTGTCAAATTGTCAAATTGTCAAAATTGTCAAATTGCTGTCATCCTAAAGCAGTCGCGTCTTTATTAGAAGCATTTTCTTATACATCAATTGGTTTCTTATCTGTGCTGTCAAAAATTACTTTTCAAGCGTCTACTCCCTCTTAAAAGATATATCAAAGATACAAGGGTCATTCCATGCAAAATTTCAGGTTTTCTGACAGTGAGTCTCAGATTTTTTTCATATTTTATTACATTAATCTAATAACGATGAACAGTTAAAAGACAATTTATGGAATGAATATCTTCAGCAGTTTAGCAACAATTACGGGTTAAACATGGACGATGACACAATGTACTCAATAATGATAATAATTATGACGTTCATAAAGTGAATAAAACTTTAAAAACGGGCACACTATTTTGAAGATAAATGATCATATTTTAAGCAGTTGAAAATATATTAAGGATTGAGACATTTGTTTATAATAAAAAATGCTAATAAATTAAACAAATACATTTTTCTTCAAAAATAATATTTTCTTTTCTTTCATATTTTACACACTGCAGGAAGAATCAATAAATAACCATTCTGCAAACTGTCACGATGGAATCTTAAAAAATGCGTAAGTTATTAAATAAAAAGTATACGCGCATTTTGCTCTTAAGGTTGAAAGTCGCGTGCCTTTGCCCAGCGAGCGGTGACGCAAGGTCGTAGGCAGGCACCGCCAAGTTCATTCCCTAGGGATATCCATCGATGCCTTCGAAGGGATCCTGACACCAGTTTACAGGCTTAGTTTTCGCGTGTTACTGTTCAGTGATACATCGTGATAGAAAATGTCAAAGATTGGGAGGGTTTAACAGGCTTTAGTGCTGCAATCCATTCGGACTCGAGAAGCACATAAGTCGGGTGGGTAAGAGAAAGATTACAGAGGCGATGCGGAAGAAAATACCGAATTAAGTGGTAGGTGAAGCAATATGCGATGTGTCGTCACAAAATATCCAAAATGCCCAATGCAGATCTTAGTGACTCAACTGAAACAGTGAAGTGAAAACGTCAAGTGAAGAGGAGTACGTAGCCCCAGGAGTTGCCCCAGGAGAGGAAGCCACTATCAGTAATGTAAACATTTTGTATCCTCTGGGTCAATCACCATTGTCATCGCGAAAACAAACCCGAGAGATATCGTACGCAAGGAGAAAGGTGAGTGCCGTAAATAAAACAGTTTCTGAATTATTTCATGTGAGTACAGAAAGCAATGATGGAGAAGAAATGTTGACACAATTCAAAGAAAAATTTGCAAACGTGAAAACAGCTAATGAGAAATACATGATTTTAACGTGTTTACCAAAAAGTTTTTTGGCGTATCTCTTCATGTAGCTCCTACGGCAAAATTAACACCTAGAGAAGTAGTTCTGCGAAATCCACCATCGCGCGGCGGAGGAAAACTAACGAGGAGCGCTGTGGCACGGCGGCTCTAGCAGCTGAGACGAGTTCGTTAATGGAGCGCCAGTAAGATACTTTTATTCATAACTTTAAAACCATTCAAGATTCCATGATGAAATTTACAGAGTAGCTTGAAAGTAGTTTCAGCAATATTTCTTCCAAAATTCAAGAATTTAAAAATATTATATTTCCATTTATTGCATTTTTTAGAATTTGTTTACTTCCTAATTGTTAAAGACTGACGGTAAAAAAATATCTTTAGCGTAAAATTATCCTTTACATTTCTTCTACAAATGGTGTCACTTTCATATTTTTTGCTTGTTTGCATATCATCGGAAAAAAATCATAACGGAATGTCTACAGACTGCTAACCTAATATTTCAAGTGCCCATTGTTGCTAAACAATGGATGATGAGACAAAAATATTGTACCTGGTTCATGCAGGTATCATAATAAGTAAGGTGGCAAAATATTTTTAAATTCTGAGATGTAGTGTCAGATTTCCTACTTTTTTGCATGGAATGACCCACAAGCCATAGTTTGGCTTTCAATATCAATATTAGACTTCTAAAAACGTCAACTTCATCTCATGTGATTGCGAAGTGCGTCGGTGTTGAACTGTGAAATATTTTGATGTGTAAGGAAGTTTCGACAAAGTTTGATATCTTGTTGTCCTGTTAGAACTGAAAGAAATTCTATCTGGCCCTTATTATTTACTACTTTATATACTATTCAAATCGTACATTTATGCAAGATATTTTCAAATATAACTCCAAGGCAATCACTCTTCCTTTACAGAATTAAATGAGGGATCTTCTATACTAATGTTTTTACACCGTTCCTCTGTGGTTCATAAGCTGCTGATATCCCAATCACCATAAAGTACATTAGCAACGTACGTCGTGACACTGCAATGGCAGCATCAGATGACAGCCCCAGTTGTACTTTTATGAACATTCAAACCTGGATAACTTGAAAAAAAAATCATTATCAAACAATACTCCAAGCTAACCAACTGAGGTATACAGGGCTACACCACGGCCCGTATGTTGCTGGGAAATTCCGCATTGTGAATAAAAAACTGAAGCAAAACTTCGGTTCAATATACTACATTGGCTTCTAAATCGACGCTTATCTATCACTATAATACAATAAAAGTATTCACTTTAAAGTCATAATACAACTTATTTGGACCCACAGGATACAGGTTTGGGGTTGTGCTAACATATCCCATTTAGATATTTTACTTTTTGAATTTCAAGTTTGAGCACAACTATAAATGCTTCTTTGTAAATATAGAATTTAACTATTCACTGCAACTTGAATAAACCGACTACAGAAACATCAAATGTCAAACAAAATTAGATTCTCACCCCAACTATTAGGCTCCATCTACAGCACTTCAGTTACAGATAAAAAATGACATCACAAATATATTGTTTCTTGTTCCCTAATTTTCAAAAATGTTACTACAATGTATTTTCCTTTTGCCATATAATTCATATTATTGTAGCGTATTATCATACAATTTATGTCATGGAACGTCTGTAAAAATAATTTACATGGATAATAATGTATAGATATAATTATAGACATAAACACAGAATAAAATAATGTACAGATTCTGAATACGTAACCAACCAAAACCAACATTATTAATTTAGCACTGTTTACTGTCACGAAGGAATGGAGTTTAGAGATATTTAAGAGAAATGTTGAAGAATGCGTTGTAAAATATGTCGTTTCTTTAATTTTAGAAAATGTTGAAATGTTTCATTCGCAGTTTTCACTGTGCTTCTATAAAAGTAGTGTCAGGTTTAACGACAGACAAAAAACATTTTCAGGCATATGAGCAATAAAATTATCTGAATTATGGTAGATTGATGTATCAATAATCTGTCACATTACTTGTCAGGTAATAAATGAAAGATTATTTTAAAACTTTGACACTGGATATTATTAACAATTCTAAATTATCAGGAAATTCTCATTTCAAGGAACCCAATGAAGTAGATCAACTCCAAATAAGATAGTGTGATTACAGGTGCAGTAAATGCAGATAACAGATTCGTCAGATAAGAAAGAATTCGTGCGGTGATCAGTCTCAGATGTAGTAAATCACAATGACTCTAATAAACTATTCCCTTTTAAAAAATTTTTATTTTTTTTACTCGAAAACATTCTTTAATAAATAAAATAATCTTTTTCGCGATATTAAAGGAACATCGTTTTGTTAGAAATGCTCATTCTACCAAGTATTTCTTTGTAATTTCAAGTTTTCTTCTTGGTCCTCGATATGAGAAAGAATACACAATTTTGAGACGAGCACTATCAGCTGTTTCAACTGGCATGTAGTACATTATTTCTTAGAATATACAATATTGTATGATATTTATTTGTATCGTTTTAATTGGTTTCTAGACGAATTTATTGTCCCATTATACAAAGACATCTGCCTTTCCATCGTGGATGGAAAGTCAGAGCAACGTGTATGAATACTCTTTTTTGTTCTATTCTATGCTGTCTTCTTTAGTAGTTATTGTTTTTAAGAACACGTTCCTTCAAAATTATAGACAGCAGACAATCTTGAAATATTTTATTTCATAAAACTTTTATTTCAATATCAGACCTATTTTTTCAAATCTTCAGCGACGCATATGAAATGCGTACGAAATTGTGATACTGTGCACGAGAGGGTAGCACGCAAAATCGAGATCCCATTCATTTTTTACTGTTTATGATTTAATTATTCTTTCACAGAATAAATTTAATTTTTACCAGAGTTTTTTGTGTCAGATTACGAATCATTCGCACGTAGCCGTCTTCGGAGTTTCTCCCTGCCAAGACTCCTGTGCCTCTCAGGAATTTATTATTTTTCTTTGATGAATATAGTGTACGTGAGTTACGTCACAATTTGTAACGGTTACTTGGTATTATAAAACTACTGGAAGCTGCAAAGTGTTTCCGACGCTAGGATGCGGGCTCGGGCACTGCAGATTCCCTAATGGACTCGTTCGCGGGCTGCCAGCGCCGGTGTGGAGCGTTGGTAGTCCTGCAGATTGGACGAGGGTTAGACGCAACAGCACTTCGTCGACGACCCTTTCAGCGAGACAATCGACGGAGACGGTCTCTCGCTGAGGGCGTTGGCTCCACTGCATCGAACGCTTGTAGGGAAAATTGCCCTTTGATGCCATCGGAAATCCAACCAGTACGTTAATTTGAAATGTATGTGACTGATAGTTCATCGTGTGTTCATTGAAGCAGAAAAGTGCGCTTACTCTATATGACGTTCAATTTAACTTCAACATAATCGAATCAATGCACTAAAGGAGGGGGGAAATTTAATTTGATTCACTGAAGTATCTCAAGAACGAAATGCGAAAACATACTTTATATAAAATGTCATTTGCAAGGGGGAAATTCACACATTCACTTGATTTTTTTAAATTGCAGATAAGGATAAAAGAGCTAAAATAGGATATTTTTGGATAGAAAAAATACTTACTCGGCTTACTACGTAAGAAGTAAAAATATTGTAATCGTGCGCCGGAAATTGACAATTTTTTGACAGAAAAACTTATTGGCGGCCCCTGGCAACAAAACAGTGGATAAATCGTGTTCTCTGTGTAGAAAATTACTTCCTCAAACAGGTTAGGCCAGCGGTCCCCAACTTTTTTGCACTTAAGGGCACATACTTCAAGGCCGGTGAGGCGGCGGGCACCATTAATTTTTTCAAGGTGTATTTATAATTGGGCATTGGCAATTATACACCAAATGTGCAAAAACAATGTTTCATTAAAAAATACAATTTAAACATGAAAATCGTTGCTCATATTTTTATGTAAAATAAATTAGCAATGTTTATTAGCATTGATGACGCGACGATCGTTAATGAATATCTTACTTCACACATGTTTACATAATGCCACATGGGTCTTTGCTGCCAAAATAAACGTTTGAGCAAAAATCAAAATGAAAATTTTTTCTCAAATACTTCTTTAATAGGTGAAAACATCGTATATGTAAAAATACACAGGAAAATAATATACGAAAATCAAAAAATAAAGATATCTGCACCTCTCTATAGATATCCTGACCTGTTGTACGTACTTTCAACAGTAATACGTTCAGTAGATCTTTTACAGTAAAGTTACTAAATACCATTCTCACCATAACTGCTAACTGTGCTGTTATATCAGTAGACTCGTCAAACTGTAGTGAGTAATCACATATTTTCAAATCACTCTTTAATTGATTTTGCATGTCCTTTGAAATGTCATGTATTCTTCTTGTGACGGTATTATATGACAACTGTAAGTCTTGTATTGCTGACAAAATCTCATGTTTGTTGGAGAATCCTTCAAATAAACAATCAGCGTCAGTCAGAAATGCTTCTTTTAACAATTCAACATCCTGGAAAGTTTTTTTCTTCTTTGCGAGCATGTGACAAATTTTCAAAAAAGCAACAGTAGCATTTTTAGATTTTACAGCAGTCCTAGTAAAAACATATTCTTGGGCAGACAGATTCAATTTTAGTTGAGCTATTTTCTTCTTTCTTAATTCAGATTGAAGTGGATAATTGGTATTAAAAGTGGCATGGTTTGTCTTGAAGTGACGTTCCACATTGTGTTATTTTGCCACTGCAACACTACAGCTGCACAACAAACAAACATATTTATCCTTAACATGGACGAAACAAAACGTTTCCTCCCAATCAATGTTAAAATTATAGGTTTGGTTTCTTTTACTTGAACCACTCGCTTTGGGGTTAAAATAACAAAGTATTTAAAAACAACGATGTATGAGGACACAAATTATGAGCATGTAACTAGGAATAAATGATGAACTAGATACGTTGATTGCACGTTTAATTTCACAACACAAACTGGCGTCCACTACTCATACCGCTACCCCCACTACTCATGTCGAGACCGAAACGTAAAAGCCGTACAATCGCACAGCGCCGCGGCGGCCTTTTATGAGCAGCAGGCGCATCTAAAACGGTTCGCGGGCGCCGTGGTGCCCGTGGGCATAGGGTTGGGGACCCCTGCGTGAGGTGGTCAGAGTCCATGTTCACGGTCCTTGACACCGAAAAATCAATCGACGGCAAAACGTCTGTGCATAATAACCAGCTTACCCATCCAGATGGTTTTCTCCAAAATTGATATTCCCGATTGATCTGAACAGGCCCTGCGTGTTTGAAACGGATTTTGGAAATTAACATTCAGTCACAACATTTTCACAATTTTCTCAGAAATGGTTCCAAATGGAAAATGAAATGGGAAATGGACAATGCAGCTAAGGCGTCATTTCATCTTGTATTGAACCCTCCTTCTTACTCCCCTAACCTCCGCTTGCCCCATCTAGGGGGGGGGGCGCTGCATGCTCGTCCATCAAACGCCCACAAACCAGTGTTGTGAATAGCTGTAAATGCTCCGTGGTATGTTTCAAACAACCAACTGCACAAACACCTCAATGTCTCAACCATCTCCCAACATATTTCCAGAATCTCAGAGAGGTTTTATTCAAAACTATCTTTTTTTTTCAGTCCAGAACATTTTTCACGTGGGCAAAACTTCCGACCCTCTACAAACAAGAATCCGCTCCACACTTCCCAAGGATAAATTCCGACCATCTTAAACCAATCCTATAACTGCTACATTCCTGGTCTAATTTATAAATTATGAAAGGCTTGCAAATAACTAAAACGTGAATCCAAATTCTCACTTTTGGATGGTAGAGGAGGATCCCAGAAGGGACACCCTTCTTATTTGTAATAATTTGAATATGGCATAAGTACTGCGTTAAATTCTCTGTCACTGTTCTGTAAAGTGGTTAATACACTGCACCACAAATTTAAATAAAAACTTGTATACGCTTTATTGCTAACGATATAGTTCATTAACAAGCAATGCAATACTCCGAACATTCTGCTTCTGAGTGTTTCTTTGCAACTTAGTTTGCAATTTTAATTGAGAAGTGCTGACGTGCTTGTGAATGAAAGTGCAAATGAAACAAATGCGATATTTTTATTATTTTTAATGTTCCTTTCTACGGGATTCCTTGGTTTGTATGAATTGAATGCTATTACATCAAGAAAATTATAGAATTTACTTTTTTATTTATATAATTTAATTATATATATATATATATATATATATATATATATATATATATACAATTTTAATTTCAAAAGCTAAATATTTGTGACACAATAGTGTTTAACGACGTCTTTTGCCCCATTTACTGTTGTGACAAAAACCACAATGTCGCGTTTTCATGTTTTAAAAATATGGTCTCCTTAGCTTTGCGTCGCTTTTATTGTTGTAACATTGGTGTAGAATATGATCTTCCCTTCGCCCCTGCGCGTTTTCTTACCTGCAGTGCAATTATACACAGCTTTGTTCATCAGCTTCGTTAAACACTATAATCTTGGTCATTTATGTTTTAATGGAATTCTAACTGTGCTACCACAACGAAGAGCTTACTGCGTATTTATCACAATACACTGTTTTGTTACTAAAATTATTTGTGGAAAGGAAATAATGATGCAGACACCAACCATTAGGTGTGGGAAAAGACTTGTACTGATGAATCCATTCTTGGAGTTGAGAAGTGTGCTGTGATATTTCTGCCAGTGATAAGGCAGTTCGATTAATCCGATCTCGAGCAAGGCTGCGGGCAGTGCGTTTGAGACGCGCAAGCGAGATAGTCGCGATAGCCGCCATGGAGCTCCTCCCGCGGCGCCCCTGGCCGCCGCTGGCCCTGCTGCTGCCGCTGCTGCTGCTGCTGCTGCTGTACGCCTGCACCGAGGCAGCGCTCGGTGAGTGTACACCATTTGCACGCTCATTTCGCAGTATCATGCAAATCACTCCCTCTACATCTAGAACAATACACTCTGGCCCTGGAGTAAATGTATTACATACATCATAGACATTTAAACCATTTTCTCCCTCTCTTACTTTCTTATCCATACATTACATATATTTACGAGGACATTGTTCACGTTAATGATATTGTTATCTTTCTGGTGATCAAATTAATTCTAGTTCTGGGTCCTAAATTTTCTTTTCAAGCAATTTTTCAAATTCTATGATATACTGGCAATATAATGCAAGAACACTCAACAATAGTCTATTAAAATGTAATGGCGAAAACAATATTACAATCACCTCAACAAACTAAGAAAAACACTTTTTACTATTAATGAACTAATGTGAATTAGGTAATAATAGTTGTAAGACATATCGCAAGTTTCTATGAAGAGCTTACATATAGGTTAACATTTCATGCGAAAAACAACACACCACCTCTTTTCCTCAAGAAGATGAACAAACATTTCTAACATCATTTTCCTGAGAAACGCGTGGTTATTGCAGAGCAGTTTCTTCACGTTCTCTTCTTGTACCCTCGGTCTCACAAAATATGGGCGATGTCCTGAGCCGAACTTTACCTCCGTTTGCATACCCCTGCCCCGCCCTTCGGGATGGAGCTGACCAATCCGCTTTAGCTTTATTTCAGAGGGGCGGGACTATTCATCGTGAACATTACAAAATGGCGGCAATAGGGAGTTATATTATGGTAAATATTTGAAAGTAAATATTGATGCAACGGACAGTTTTACATAAGTTGTAGCATATACATTTAATTACATAAATAAAGGCATGCCATTTCCTAGTATACACACATTTCAAAACCAATTTTAATACGCTATTTTCGCAAAAAATAACACTCGACAATGAGTAATAGGTTCCATATCTACATTTCATCGTTTATTATAGTAATATTTAATATACAATGTAAATAATTTGTCACAGAAACCTGCCTAATCTAGTTATTTTATAAGAAAACATAAATAACTTTAAAATATACGTTTTAGAGTCAGTTTCAAAACACGTCTCCGAGATAGTAGCTTTCAGTTGTGAATTACTTCTTCATTCGATTTTCAGAAGACCAAATGCAAAAATACTATGTTGTTGCGGAACATGACTATTTTTACGAAAAATAATTTGATATGTAAAATAATAAACAAAATAAGAGTATTTAAAGTTCATTTAATCACAATCTAAGTTTTTAACTGCAGACATTATTAGGAAGTGCAGCTCTAAGCAAACGAATAAGGTCTGATCTTTTATTTTGGGGATCAGAATTATTCATCTCAGAATAACGTAAGAGTGACTGCATTTTACATGGTGTTTTTTAGCGAGAACATTACATATCATATGTCATACCTCATCATTGAGTAATTTTACGTGAGAATAAGGAACGAGATATGATTCTCATAAAATATTTTAAATCTGAATGTTTGCAAAGCAAGAAACGTCAACTTTAGTCTATTGCGTAATCACTTGGGATATACACACATCAATATAATGTGTAAGTTACAGGTAATTTAGGTTTTATTTACAACCCAAAGCAATGGACTTAAAGTACAACAATTTGTATTTTCACGTTACGATATTTTTATTTTCGGAAGACGAGCAATGCACACAATGTTTTTCTCATGACATTGGAATTAAATCGTGTTACACCCACTTCTTCTAGATAAGCAAACCTACGCAAACACTGTTTTCCCTAATCCATAAAAGATCACTAAAGAACCACATAAGACAAAACATTTCAACATTGTAATTGTCAATATTGTTTCTAAATTTTGTAAAATTTTGGAAAGTTAATATAATCTATGGAATACAAATAGGGATCCTCTTCTGTAAAATATCGTTGCAAAATTGAATTTGGCTCTTTTTTATATTTTTTACATTTTTTACTTTTTATAGAAAATTGCTAATTCTGTTATTGGATATGTCCACTAACGTATTTTCAGTGATATTGCATTGCATATATATATTTTTTTTGAATTTTTAATAAATATTGTAAACAATATAACCAATTACATTTTTAAACTATTTTGAGTTGGGGAAAATATCAAACAAGTTAAATGTATTTATAAAATAATTTAAGTAAAGTACTATAAAATAAATTCAAGTTGATTCTTTAAATTATAATGAACAGATGTCTTATTGTTGAAATGGGATGCCACTATATACAATGCAACGCTCTAAAATGAACTCCATATTGATTGATATTTTATGTTCATATGTAGTGTATTTAACGCAGAGACAATTTTGCAAAGAAAATCTAAATAACACAATGGCCTTAAATTCATTATTCATTTACGTTCGGTCGCACTTTTCGGTGACATTTAATACGCAAGTCGGCGTTGAAGGCCTGGAAGAAGGAAAACTGTGTGTTATCGCTCTTGGCTTTGCGACCAAATCTTCAGGGTTACCGATGCATTTCTCTTAAGTCTGCGGGTTCCGGAACTGATATTTCAACATTAACTTGAGAACACATTTTGCAAATCAAGAGATAGAAATGATGAAATGACTGGAGTTTTCAAACGCTGTCTTTTGAATACTCATCAATAGTCCTACTGACAATTGTAATTAGATTTTCGGTCATTCGTCGATAAAATGCCGTTCTCTGACTAGAGAATTATGTGATTCCTAATGCGAAAGACATTATTTAGGAATGTTATTGGTGGGTCAAAAATATGTTTAAATCGCGGAATTCACATAATCCATTGGTGCAACTTACAACCTTTACAAAAGTAAAGGGTACCCCTGGTAATATTGGTAAAAAGTTCCCCCCAAAACCAAAAGACATAGGAATACACACACAGTAATTCTGACACAAAAATAATATTTTTGAAAAGTTTCTTAGTCCCCGTCCCACCATTCACATGCCTCTTCAGCCTAAAACGTGTTTTTGAATTTTAAATTTTCGTCAACTGTTTTATCTGACTGAAAAATATGATAAATAAGAAAATAATTTCTATAATCAGAAAAAACATTTTTTAAAAGGGAAAATGTAATTTTTACTGTGTATTAGAACCCTGAACAGGCTCCAGAAAATCTTAAAAGTTCCTCTTAAAACGCAAATTGTTTTGGTTTCTTTTTTAGATTTTTTCAACTGCTGGGCTGCAATTAAAAATAATAAAAACCTGCCCCACCACATTTAATCTCCTTGACTATAAATATACTTTGAAAATGACTGAAACACTTCTGTGTATTTATTTTGGAGTTTATTATAAATTTGCATACATTTTGGTAGCACCCAGTAATATTCTGACCTTGAATGTAGTTACAAATTATAATTTTTTTTAACTTTCTAGTTCTTTATGTCACACGCTAAGGAAAGACGATGGTTTTGGCAGTTTAAAAGAAACCATCGACACAACCTTGTAAGTGTGATGCTGGTGGATAGAGAATTACACCTCATCCTACATCGTACAGATTTTGAAGTTTGCCGATTATGACGTACAAAACAAAGATTATTGCAACACATGGGAATATCTTCAAAGCGATGTTTCCTATGTCTTTTAAACCAGGTTTGCGTGTCTTACGAGGACACGGCTTTCTTTGAAGACAAGTAAATTCTTACAGATGACATGTTTTGGGGACGGGTAGATGACAAAAGGGGAAATGATGAGGGACAGTTTGGGTGCACATGAATGATAGATGAAAGACGAGGAAATGAAGGAAGACAGATTGGATCCGGATTATGTTCTTAGGCAGTATTTTACAAAATACGACTTTTATGATAATTCTTCTTTACAATTTTGCGTATTTAGTTCTTTTGGGTTCCCCCTCTCCACAGCATGAGTGGACAGGAAAGAAGCCGAAATCAATGAAAAATTAAATTGAAGGAAAATACCAAAATAATCTTTTACAATAAAATGAAAGGTACTATTTTATTTTCTGTGCATTTTTATCTCAACCTTCAGCAACATTGGAATGGGCTCTCGCGCACAGTACCGGGTCTATAAATATTTATAATTTATAATTCAAAATATAAATATTTTTGAATAAAATGATGGAAGATATATTGGCTGAGAATTGTGAATTTAATTTTTGTTTGTTTTTTATGAATTGGCTTAATTTTTGCTATTTTGAAAATATATGAATATATTCGTGTGCATAAAAAATCATTGAAAATGTGAGTTAACGGGTGCAGGTGCATAGTTTCCAATGAATAATCGGAAAAATCATAAAAAAATATCGAACACTTGTTATTTAGACTATTCTCAGAATTTCACCGGAAGAAGTTTCGGAAACAAACATTTATCGAAAAATTTCGAGAAAAGTATGGCGTTGACTTTTCTGGTTATAGACCCTTATTTTGATCAAACCCAAATCTGGAAAAGTGTTGGTTGTAAACTCTGAGGCCAAAACCGATCTCTAAATATTCTCGAAAATGGATAATCTCTCTTTCATCAGTTCACACTAAACAAAAGAACCCCTTTAATTTTGAGCAATACTTATATGAAAAATATCGAAATGTTCTCCAAATATTATTTTAATTTTTATTGATCGATTAAAGCGAAGTTTGCTTACAAAATGAGTAATTTTGCACATACAGACTCAATAAAGCCATCACAATTTGAAACTAGTGGTGCTACAGAATGGCACAGTCATTCCCATATTAGTATTCTATTTCTTTTGGTAGGTATTCGGAGTTGCCATATACTCTTGCCAGCTGCCATCTATAGCCGCACAAATTGCTTTTTTTAAACATTTTCTTAATTTATTGTTTTTAAACAGTAGAACGGAAATACTATATAAGACTATTGAAGAACGATGAAAGCTCGTCCTAAATTGGAATTTTCTTTGAAAAATGTGTAGCCGTTTTTAAGAAAATGGCGTTTCAACGCTACTATAAATGCAAAATTTGAAGCTCTTTTTCACAGAAATTTTTTGGGTTTTCGAAAAACTTCATTAGAAGTGATTTAAAGCACATTTACTCACAAATACAATAGTGTT